>LPNX010464386.1:48106-222230 GCA_001517045.1 Pseudotsuga menziesii
GAGCTAAAGAGTGGTCAAATGGCAACTCATGCATGCTTTTGCATGGAGGAAAGAGTGGAGGAGGAAGAGGCAACAAAGCTGATTCACCTCACCTAGTCTTGCTTTCCTATGTGCCTTAAAACACTGAAAAAGCAGGGAATAAAGCAGAAAAAGCAGATGGGCGCCTAGGAGGCCAGGAATAAAGCAGATTTGATTCCTAAGGCTTTCCCAAGCGCTCCATGAGTCAATAATGGCAAGTTTGACCTCTATGGATAGGCAATTAGCAACTTGCACATGGTGGGACTCATGGACTAGGCAAATAAGACAAAATAAATGAATTAATGTCTAAGTGGGTAAATACTATGGGTTGATTATTCTAACAAATACTAAGAAAAAAATTAACATAGCTAAGATAAGAACGAACTCACATGAGCTCCATAGTGAAACTGGTCGTTGGACAGTCCCTAAAACACCATGGGTAGAAAGGATCTGCCACCTTTGTGAGAGTAAGAATATTGAAGATGAAAATCACTTCCTCTTAGAGTGCCCTGCGTACACCCACATTAGATCCTAGTTTCATAATCTTTGTTGCAATACCAACATTCCTAGCCTTTTAGCTTGTCAAAATTATAGTAAGCTCGGGATGCATCTTTCCAAGCTCTTTGAGCATAGAAATATAACTTTAAAGCAAACTAATTAATTCTCGTCTTTAGGTTCGATAGACCAAAGTTTGGTCTCAGGAGACGTTAACCATCATCATCATCAACATTTGTAAAAATAATTATTAAAATGTTACACCATTTAAAAAAAATACACCTTTCAAAAACTCTAAAAACACAACATGCCTTCTAACCATATTCATGAGACATTATATATATTTAATATAAATGTTACCTTCCAACCATATTCATGAGACATTATATATATTTAATATAAATGTTATGTTATGCATCTAAAGTCTATAAATTTAATATAAATATATAGTTATGGATTTAATGTTTTTAAAACAATACATTTATAAATATTGTTTATGGATTTATAGAAACCTTATTTGATAACAACATAGAATCTAACATGATCTTAAATAGTCTCATTTGAAATATATAAATGTTATGTTAAAAAGGATGTGAAGTTTTTAAAACAATATATTTATAAATATTGTTTATGGATTTATAGAAACTAATTTTGATAATTAAATAGAATCTATCATGATATTAAATAGTCTCATTTTTTCATATGGTTGTTTTTGGCTAATGTTAATTATATAGATTTCTTTTTAAATATGATGTATATAAAATAATTATAAATAAATATAAGGGAAGATAGAATGTGATAAAAAATTAAAAAACAAGAGAAAAGTAAAGTATTATAAAGAAGTGGTTTAAGAATACTTTTCTAAAAAAAATTAACATAAAAATAAATTTAAAAAACCAAACAAGTAACCTTTTACGTTTTCAAACATAAAATAAAATAAATTTAACTATAGGTTAATAATTATTGTCGTCGTCAAAACAAAATAGTACACGAGCTCTTCTTTATCTCGTTATTTAATTTATCAGTACTTACATTAATAAAAACATAGAACTCCAATGAATAAGAATAACTCAGGGTGAGTCCCATTTGGTAAAGTAAGAGCAATTTGATTGAGGATCTTGTCAAGTATTCAAGAATATTCGGTTATGTGCTCAAATCTTTACCGCGTGGACTCATAATGTTGACGAATCCAAATCACGCCGTCCCACGTGGACTCATAAAGTTGACGAATCCAAATCATGCCCTCCGGGCCCCCGGGTCCCACTCTTTTTCGCAATTATCTTGTACTCGACTTTCTTCTTATAAAACTCCCAACATAGCAGTTGAAATGACAACCAATAACCGACATACGTAAGATTCACTAGCCATGTTCGCCTCGTGGTCTTCAATGATAGGAGGGAAGTGCTTCACAACTAAGCCTGCAATATCTTGTGGAAATTGACTAGATAAGACTTCTTAATTATTTCCTCAAGATATGTAATATCTCCTTGACAGATAATATTTGCACAAATTAATTATTATTAAGTTGAAAGAAACCTAGAACATTTTGTTCTAATATTTATTAACTAACTGCCCTAAAGTTTATTGTCAAGAGATAATATTTAACCCTATGTTATTTCCAATAATAAAACAAATTTATCATTTCGTAATAATGAAACCAAATGTTATATATATATATATATATATATATATATATATATATCCTAAGAAGAAACATATGTTTTTTAATTTGAATAAATTAATTTAAATAATTAAATATTCTGAATTTAAGATAAATTCTTAAGAGTTCATTACCCATATCGATTGCTTTTCTTCTGTGTTTTAGTAGATGTCTTTAGTATCATAATCAATATGAACACATTTACAATCCACATAAAGCAAAACGATACTCAAAATTTCCATAAAAATCGCATATTTGAAATTAAAAACTAAGAACACTTTTTTCAGATAGTATTATTCAAGATCCATCTTCTTTAAGATGATATGGTTTTCCAATGTATATTATTTTTCCAATATATATCTCTATGGAGTGAATGATAAGAAATTTCTATTTTTGTACGGTCGGTTTGAGTGTAGAAAAGTTTCATTGCAAGGAACGACTTTTACGGCTCCGACATCTCTGATTACATATCATCGGTGTAATAAGTGGCTAAAAACCTTTTGGACTTTGACAGTTTCTTTATTGCCATACTCATGATCATCTATTTGAAAATGTGGGAAAAACTATAATGGTTCATAAGATATCTATTTATTTAGTCAAGGTGGCGATGTCCATGTCGTTACGTTTCAAACTCTTTTAATGTTCCATAATATGAAACAATTGAAATTTAAATTGGTATTCGACTAAAAATATTTATTAATATTAATTTAATAAGTAAAGTTAGTAAATAATTTTTAAATAAAATTTAAAAATATAAATATAATTATATAAAGTTCTACAACTTAGTAGTATATAGAATTATAGACATTTTAATTTAGTTAATTAAAAAAAAAACTAATATATAGTTAACTTTATTTAGAAAGTGGATTTAAATAAATAATTAAGATTTTTATTTTTATTTTTTATATCTTTTACTCATGAGTTTAAAATAGGAAACAACTTCTTTGATTTTAATCATAATAAAAAATGATTAAAAAAATAAAATTGCATCCACATTACTTATAATGTTATTAGAGGAAATTTAACTCTATTGTTAATTTGTAAGAACCAAACAAAGTTTTGATTGGAACTAAATAATTTGGTTGTGAATGAAAACACTATTCATCACTGAATGGAAAACTATTAATCACTTTAATAACAACAAGTAATAATGATCAACAAATTAACTCAATGAATACATTAATGGTGAATTTAATGATAAAAAATACATTATTATATAAAAAACAAATGAATGGAAACACCATTTGTGACTTTAATGATAACAAAACATAGTGATTAACAAATAAAAATAATGGAAAATTAACTATAACAAGACAAAGTGAGTAACAATAAAAAGAATGGAAACATCATCTATGACTTTAATGATAACAAGACAGAGTTATCAATAGATAAAAATAATGGGAACACCATTCAAGACTTTAATTTGGTAATGAATGGAAACACTAGTTATGAATTTAGTGATAACAAGGCATATAGTGATTAACTAATGTAATTAAATAAAAAATATTTATTCTTTATTTGAACGTACACATTTTATCATTTTATTATTACATGCTTAGCTAATAAAAAAACTAAAAAAATGAGATCATTATAATAAAATAAACCATAGATAGGGTTGAGAAGGATCAAATCCTTTTTACACATGTACATCGAATGTCAAGATGAATCTATACTAATTAATAAACAATGCACACTATCTTGAAATGTTCCAGTTACTTATGAGATGCAACGAAATGTAGAGACATCACTACATGTGTATGTATGTTAAAAAAAATCAACAAATACTTAATTATCTTTTAAAAAGGTTTACAGCCCAAGGGATTTAACAACTTCAATGCACTGAGAAGATGATAATGTAAACACATGTATCCTCATTCTTAAAACTATGAATAATATGTATTCGAGAGGCTCTCTACAGGAGGGTATGGGGGAGATCTTGTAATGTTACATAACTTTATGTAACACCAGCATAGATCCAAATCCTAGGCTCTATCAAGCACCGAGATGCATCAAATCTCTCCAGGTGCAAACCTCTTCTTAGATATCAATTGATATGATTCAAACCAAAAGACACATCTTTTTATTTAAGGTCCACATATAATATTTTTATTATTAATATTCAATAGTATTTATGGCTGACATATAATATTTTTTATTTTGTTAGGAACAAACATTGCATCATTTCCCACACATGGTTTTAAAACCATATGCAAGGCCTCCTACAACCATGGGTTGTTTAGGAGGCCTTGCACGTGGTCTTAAAACCATTTGCAAGTCCCTCCTAAACCATGTACAATAAAACTATGGGTTGTTTAGAATCCCTTGCACATGGTTTAAAAACCATGTTCAAAGCCTCCTAAACCATGTACAATAAAACCATGGGTTGTTTAGAATGCCTTGCACATGGTTTTAAAACCATGTGCAAGGCATTCTAAACAACCCATGGTTTTATTGTAAGGCCAACATTTTTTTGCGGATAATTCAATTTTGTGCTTTTTTCTTGACCCACATATTTTTTTTAGGGATAATTAAAATTTTACTTTTTTATTTTTTTGTTAGGTAGGTAAATTACAACATCTCTCCCATATTAGATTGTTTTTGTGGCTGACATTTATTTTGGCTTATTAGAAAATTTATTTTTTATTAATAAAAATAACGTTATGAAAGTGATATTATTTTTTATTTTTTGTTACAAAATCTCTCCCATAATATTCACTATCAGTATTATTTTTTGCGGACATGTTACAAACTTTACAACGGTTACATCAGGTTACAAGATCTCTTCCATAATATTCACTATCACTATTATTTTTTGCCGACATGTTACGAAGGTTACATCACGTTACAAGATCTCTCCCATACTAGGCTGTAGAGCACCTCTAGGCTCAATTATTTTTATTAATAAAAAATAAAGGCTAGAAAAACAACCTAATATGGGGGAGATGTTGTAATATTCCTACCTAACAAAACAATAAAAAAAGTAAAAATTTAATTATTCGAAGAAAAAAAATGTGGGCTAGAAAAAAAACACAATGTGGGCCACACAAAAAAAACACAATATGGGGGAGATGTAATGTTCCTACCTAACAAAAAAATAAAAAATAAAAAATTGAATTATCGGCAAAAACATGTTGGCCTTGACCTTCTAAAAAACCCATGGTTTTATTGTACATGGTCAAAACCATGAGCAAGGCCTCCTAAACAACCCACCGTTTTATTGTACATGGTTTTTGAGAGCCTTGCATATGGTTTTAAATCCATGTATGGGGAGATGTTGTAATGGTCCAACCTAACAAAATAAAAAATAATAATACATATTATATGTCAGCCATAAAAAATTTGGTTTGAATCAAATCAATGCCTATATATAGGCATGGCCAAATTTAATAGCTCTTTGAGTGCAATACCTAAGAAGAGGTTTGCACCTCCAGAGATTTGATCCCTCTGGACTCTTGAGAAAGCCTCAGATTTGGATCTAGTCAGGTGTATAACATTTTAAATTAAGTATTTATATAGAAAATGGTGTGTTACCTATATCTTATAAGTATACAAGTTGATTTAAAAAAAATATTATAAAAACTATAAATTAAAATTTAATAAATTTGTATTAAATTAGATAAACATAAATAAAATTTTGAAATATATTAATAATAATCTTATATCTAATATTTAATTGTAACATTTATATATATGTTAACTTAATATATTGTTTTACAAAATTAAAATAAAACAACAATAACAATATTAATGCTAAAAAATTATTATATTTAAATTTCAAGAGTTTTTTTATTAATCTTTTTATATTATATTTTAGATACTTAAATATTAGTAAATTAATTTTCCTAAAAATAAAATAAAACATTATTACTATAGTATGATAAACCAATGGATCAAATCCTCTTCTTTTTAGATGCAAAATCAAATATAGAACATACATTTTAGAATCGATTTACACAAATTTGATATCTTTAAAAAAAAAACTTGATAAATCTAAGAATGAGTCACACTTTGGTCTAACAATTCAGAACATGTGATTATTTCTAAAAACGCTTATACAGGTTTTATAGCTTTTTCTTATGGCTTCAAATATAAAACTGGTTCATGAGGTTCCTTATCCAACCGACAATAAAACTGCATACACCAAATTGATTGAACATGACCTTCAACCCAGCTCTTCAATTTTTAACATTTTGTGAGAATCCAACCCTATAAAATAAAGAAAAATAATATGCAAATTGAAACACTGCACAAATCCATATTAATTGCAAATACCATTTGGATTTTACAATCCTCTCATTCCGGATTTAAAAAGCGTCTGGAAGTATGATGAAACAACAATCTATGATTACAAATCCATATTCCAAATACCATTTCGATTCTACAATCCTCCTCATCCGGATTTACAAAGCGTCTGAAAATCTGATGAAACAACAGTCTTAATTACAAATCCATATTAATTCCAAATACCATTTTCGATCTACAATCCTCCTCATCCGGATTTAAAAAGAATCTGGATCTCTGATGAAACATCAATATATGATTACAAACTTTAATATACACAGCCAAAACTTTTATTTCACAGCACTACAAACTGAAAGAGATCTCAACACAGAAAGTGCTCGCCCTTTCATTTTCATTTCGCAGGCACAGAAGCCGGCATCGCTATAAAGCTGGGAAGCTCATCACCCGCCATAATCACAATTAATTTTTCCTCCTTATCATCTGAATAATTTGGCGTAGAAACCTGCAACATCTCATTTTTTCTTCCATACTCAACAGTTGAATCGCTGCCATCTCCTGATCTCCGGGTATTTACTCCTTCTGAATAACGATCATCATTCTGATCAGAATCCTCCCGGCGGGAGCAAACCAGATCGTTCAAAGCAAAAACTATCAAAGCCATAATAATAATTGCTCCGCCCAACACGTATGGAAGCGGCGTTTTCCACAGTGAACTGTTGCCGGAATCATAAGGCGCCGTAAAATTTCTCATAGCTTTGTGGCTGACACAAGCTCATTAATCCGTCTATTGGATTTTAGTTTCGATATAGCCACTCAGATATATAGAGATATCCTGTAAAAAAGAGCTTGTTCGAATATAAAAAAAATTATATAAGCGGGCCACGAAATATATTATTCGGATCTGATCTTTGGGAGCGGCAAATTAAAATCCGAGCTGGACACTGTGAGCTGCATTAAAGTCTTTATTTTTGTCGTTGTAGATAGATCCTTCATCCACTATAATGAATGATTACATTCCATATTTTATTGACGTCAGCTAAGTTGTTTTTTTTGTAGTGTCTTACAAGGTACAATACGGAATTGCCTGTCCATGTGGTCAGCAATAACTACTACAGTATCTGGTTTGCTGGCATGTTCGCTGTTAAATTGGAAGTTATTTTCGATTCAACGGTACACTTATTTTTCATAGCATTAAATATTATTTAGTAGCTTAATGTGCAATTTTAAATCAAAAGGTTGTTGAAATTATAAGATTTTATAATTAAGATTATTGTATAAAATTGAATCAAACTTTATAATATTAAAATTTAAAATAATTTTACAGGTCAAATTCATCTACCTATCTATAAAAAAATTTAATCGTAATGTGTGTCACACTATATAAAATTTTACTATCAAAGTACCACTAATAATACATGTCATAGTACCTTCCTATAGTTAGATAACACATGTCTTACTACTTTTCTATAGTTTGAAACGTAAAAGCTGCCGCTACTACTTTAATTTTATGCCATCTTACTGGTTAGTCCCTTATTGGGATAAGACGTGGATTCTATATTGGCCACATAAAGCTACCATTACATTAATCTTATGGCATTTTATTGGTTAGTTCCTCTCTATTGGGATAAGGGATAAGACCTTGATGTAACACGGACGATCATGAATAATTCGATAAGATTGATTCTTTATAAAGTTATTTGGCACTACTCATGTTTGTTGATTTGCATACATAGGTCAGATTTTGCAGGTCCCTTTTTTAATTATGTTATTTATGAATACTTATATATTATATCCGTAGGGATAAGGGCACACATTAAAATATACGAAAGTTTGAGAGATTGTGATATCCTCCTAACGAATGGGGTACTTCAACGTTTAAAATGTAAGTAGATGACATAAATTTATGCCTGTTAAATATGAAAGGATTTTGCATTTTCTACAAATTTATCTTTGGTGGAGAGTGTAACTTGTGTAAGCACTCAACTAGAGAAATGGCATGACGGAGGTGTGTTGAGCTAATACGACGAAGGTATAATATATGACTTTATCTACTTTGATAGCTTTGGTGATGGATTTGTTGGTGGTATCTATGAGACGGTTAGAACAATGTATTAGTGCAGGTTAGGATGACAAAGAGCGTCTTGTTCTTGGTTACTAGGGGCGAATAATTGACTAGGTGTTGCATATAAGTTTTTGATGGATGACCATATGATTGGAAACGTGATGCATTGTGTATGTTTTATGTGTAAGGCATTGGTTTTGAATGTAATGGAAATATGTTAATGTTTGGTGAATGAAGGATAGAATTTTTTGGCTTAGATAGATGTTAGTATGATCTCATGTTGAGTAGTCAACTTTTCAATTATACCATGTTGAATAGTCTACTTTTCAATTATACCTTGTTAAATAACAAGGGAGATGATAAAAGGTTATCTATGGTTGGGTGGTGATGATGCAACATTGCCTATGTTGAAACAAGCATTTTAATATTCAACAAGTATAAGATGCATGGCTTGGGTTTAGTGAAGGCATGCTGGTTAGGCATATTTCAAGTGATACAAGTAGTTCAAGGCCATGCCTAGCCACTAAGGTCACGTCGATTTCACACAAGTATTAGGACTTTTGAGTTGTATGGTATTCTTAAGAAAAAAATAAAAGGTCATTGTGATCACAATTAGTAATAGAGCCACAATCAATTGTGGAAATCATTGAAGTGCCTCTTCACCTCCAACGCCAATGCCAATGATTCCAAGCATGGGAGAATGTAATGACCCAACTTGAAGCGCCATTGGAAATGGCATGACATATGACACACTAAGAAAATATTACTAAGGGTGTATGATGTGTCTATATACTTTAGTAGCCTTTATGATCAACTCATGAGTTGTATACACAAGGTAGTTCAAATGGTGCACTATAATAGGCTAAGAGGACGAAGGCTATCTTGCTTGGTAGGATCAGATGACCAATGAGGCACTAGCTAGCATATTTTAGTGGAGGATGATGTGATTTAAAATGTGATGGATTTTGCATGTTGCCCATGGCAAGGAAATCATGTTGATAAGAGCATTGAATATATGTGAATACATGATGAATTAGGGACATGATCTTCATGGATTATCGTCTACTATCCTAAATTGATGATGGAAAAGTCTCATCTTGATCAATTAGTTGTTCAAGTTTGCTTGGCTTAGGGGAGGTGACATAAAGTTTCCTATGGCTTATTGGTAATGATGCATTATTGCCTACAATAGTAACAAGAACTCTAACATTTTGTAAGTATAAGGTGATTGACTTTTCTTCAATCAAGATATGTTAGTTAGGAATATTCCAAGTGATACAAGTGAGTGATTGACATAACCAATTGGAAAGATCATGTCGATGTCACACAATGATTAGGATTCTTGAGGGGTATGGGAATTTCAAATGGAACAAAAGCTTTAGCATTGTGACAATTGGTATCAGAACCACATTTGAATTTAGAAAATGTGGAAGTGGATCTTCATCTCCAACACCCCTTTCATTGGATGAGAAAACAGAGTCATGTTGACAAGAAGATCGATAATTCATGTTGGAGAGAATAGAAGGATATAACTTGAGGTTACACTAGCATTGGCATGTTGAATGGTGTACAAAAGAAACATGACAAAGTATGAAGGATGATACCCTATGCTTTGTTATCCTTGGTGACAGATTCATGGGTCACTGTTGTGAGAAGTTTGATATAAGATACTATCAAGAACATTTTATCTAGTAGGAGTGGAGGACTAATGAAGTGCCACATAGTAGGCTTCAATGGAGGATTACATGGTTAGAAATGTGATGGATTATGTTTGTTATCTAGATCAAGGAAACACTATCGATAATTCCATTGAAGATAGATTACTTCCTAATGAGTAAAGGACATTATCTTCATGGATGATCATGATTTGGCCTAGATGGATAGCAACATGGTCTCATGTTGAGTAATCAGGTGTTCATATATGCTTGGCATAGGGGAGGAAACATAAGGTTTCTTATGATTAGGTGTCAATGACACATCAATGCCTACAAAAAATCGAGCACTCTAACATTTCACATGTAAAATGAGCCTAGATTAAGTTAATGAAGACATGTCAATTAAGTGTATCCTAGATAATACATGCAAGGTCATGTCAATGTGTGATCGTGACTAAACTTCCTAAATTGTTAAGCATGGTCAAGTGAAACAAAAATTCTTAAATATGTATGACATATAACTTCTTACACATTTTTCCTATTTGTTCCACTTAATTTACACACACCTACAAGGTGAGATGGTATCTTCAAAAAATCTCGTTAGTACAAGCAATCAAGAAAGTGATCATATCATTTTTATATTCTAAGTCTCTTGCTAAAGTAATTATTTAATATGTTTCCAGAGTTAGACATGTGTTCTGATATGATATATAATAATCAACACACATGCAAAACCAACTTCATGCTTATAGTACTTATTGATACTAAATAGTAATAAATAATGAAGTAAATAGTAATAAAACATCACAATCATTGGAGAGGCTCATCATACCATGTGTTCTCTTAACAATGAAGTAAATAGTAATAAAACATCACAATCATTGGAGAGGCTCATCATACCATCAAAATCAAGAAACTTACCTTTGTGTTCCTAAAAGTAATTATGGAAAATGAGATTATAATACGTTGTGGTAAAATTTCCTCTTAAATACTTTGAAACAATGCAATAGAATTCACACTAAACACCTCCTTTGGTTAGCACCATTTTTTATAACATAAACATTTATGTCCTTGTTAATTACTTATAAACTAAGTTGGATATCACTTTAAAAGGACTTAATAAGGTCACTTCCTTGCATTCTTTATATTTTGAAAGTAAAAGGCCTTTAGAAAATTTTAGCGTGAAATAGAGAACAACATACCTATCAATTGAGTGGATATAAACTAATGGTTAAAAGTATGTGCTTCTTTTTAAGACATCATGGAATCCAATTTAAATGGAGGGAGGAGGTAGGGTTAAAATCATGTGTTAAACTTAGTCAATAATTGTGTATGGAGGGTCCCTTGTCCCATAAAAAATAGGTTGCATACATTAATTTTATTTTTGAGATAGGCTATGACCTTAGAATTGTATTATTATTAGTAGTAGGAGGAGGAGGAGGAGAATCAACAACTTAGCATGAGGTGAATGTCAACTACCAACGGTTCCCATATCCCACCTAGAGATAAAAGACCCCTTCTAAAGTATCTACATGGTTTTTCAAGGCCCATCTCATGACAGATGATCTCAATAAGTTTTGTTTTACCTCTATGGTCCTTGTTTTCATCCTCTAGCCACACTCCATGCCCTGAGATGCATTGTTCTTTTGAAAAACATACTAATGGTGCTAGATCCCCTACAAAGTTCTTGTCTAGTTGTTTGAGGACTATTACATGAAGCTTTATGTTGAGAGGATTCTAAAGGGGCCTTATCACCGTATGTTCCTTCCCTAACCATGCACAAGGCCATAAGTGTTGTACATTGTGTAAATATCCTCGTAATATCTCTGAGGTTCAACTTGGAAGCACCAAGACCTAATTTTGGTGCACAAAACTTGGGAATGATGCACTCATCCAACACATAGGACATAAATACCTTAAAGAGGAAATATGTTGTGGTTCAAGGCCTTGTTAATGCCCATCAAGCGTGAAAAGATTTATTTAGGGATTAATTCCATTTTCATCCTTTGTGCATAATAAATGTCTTGAGACCCACTCTTATTATAAAAGTTTTATGCAAAATATAATAATTGTTCCAATGTTCTTAAGAGGAGGTTTCATTCATGTCCATTGAGCATGAGAAATATTTTTTTAGGGCCTAATTCCCTTATTTTCATTCCTTGGTCACCATACAAACATTGAGTCTAGTTAGTGGTGTGAAAAAACTCTTAGTGATGTTGATATCCCATTGAGAGACTACAAATCCCTTGAAAAAGATCCATATGGTTGTTGAAGGCCTAGCTCATAGCCCATAATTTCAAGAATCTTTGTTTTAGGCCTAAGGTAATTATTTTCTAAATTCCCCCATTAGTTATAGTACAGACCCCAATAATCATTATTATTGTAAAAAATGTACTAATCACAACAAGTATACCTCATAGAGGTTAAATATCCCTCATACATGTCTTATTTGGTTGTTCAATGATTAAACCATGAAGCTTGATCTTGAGAATATTCAAATAGGGTCGAAGCACCTTTTATTATTTACTTTAACATGGCCAAGACCTAGACTACTATACGTGATGCATAAAACTTGTGAATGGCACCCATATCCAACCAAAAGACTGTATATCCATTATAAAGGATATATGTGTGGTGGTTTGAGGATTTGTTCATGGTCATTAAACTCTAGAAGATTTGATTAGTTCCTATATTAGAAGATAAACATATACCTAGCTACCTATACGCTGACATGATAATTCCAGTGGGTCAAACCGCATCCAAATTTACCACCTGAATCAACCCTAAGTTGGATTCCTAGATTTATGGGTGCCTTCCATGATTTGAAGAGTGACTAATCTTCGAACTGGTTGAGGACTATATGCACTCCACTAATATGTCTATATGTACCCTAACTATCCCTAATAAACCCTAAGTACCCCACTTGAGTGATTTTATGGATTTAAGTGCACATACAGTCAATTGCTGATACAACACTCAATCGAAACTATTGATTGCGGATTCTTGGGTTAGTTAAACTCATTTTAGGTGAGTGTGCTTGGCTAACTAAGGGTGTTTGTATCTAGTTAAGCATGACTATTCTCAAATCACTTAATGAGAAACTTGAATAGTCTCCTAATCTAATTCAAGTATCCTTGCTATATATATTTTTTGCCTCCATTCATTAAAGTCAATGAAATACATCATCCTTGATTTCTTCTTATGTGCTCTATTTTTTGTGTAATTATCTATGATATCTCATTTGTTATATGATTAATTGATTATAGATTTATTTTTCACAGTATAAATATCTTGTTTGTGTTCCTAGATCTATATTCTCAACGTTTACATGGTATTAGAGTTGTAGGGGTACTAAACTAGTCACCATTCTAGTGAATGTTTGGTAGTGATCAATATTTTACATGTTAAAGAAGGGATTTTAAAGCCAATCTTTTAAATCCATCGAAGAGATCATTTGAAACCATTCAAATTCTCATTTATAGCCATGAAAGAGCTCATTTACAACCATCAATGAGCTCATTAATAGCCATGGATCTATGTTAGAGAGAAAAATTCTCCATATATCAGCATTCTAATACCTAATGAGTTAAACCATGAATGTGAGTACCTTCTAACAGTGTCGCTGAAAGTCTCCGAATGAAACACGTTTGGGTGATATGACTAAGTGATCATGACACCGAGGGCATAGTCCGATGCATCCATCTCAATCTCCAAGGGATGATGCAAATCAGGTAACACAAGTACTAGTGCATTACAAAGATTGTTTTTTATTTGTTCAAAAGCTTATTGTTGTGTCGGTGTCCACTTGAGACAGTTTCCCGTTTCCTTTCGTCAACTAATTAAAAGGACATGCGATGTGGCTGAAGCCAAGTATGAATTGTCGATACAAATTCTCGAAAATAAGAAAACTTCTTATTTCATGAATGTTTTGAGGAATGGGCCAGTCTTTGAGGATCTGTACTTTTAATGGGTTGACATGAATACTTGTAAAGTCAATTACATACCCCAAATACTTGATTTTGGTCATCGTAAATGAACATTTGTTCATGTTCATATATAGTCGATGTTGCTGGAGAGTGTCGAAGACTTGTTGAAGTTGTTTAACATGTTCTTCCCATGATCGACTGAAAACTAAGATATCGTCGAGATAGACAATGACATATTTACCGATGAAAGGTCATATAAGGTCATCCATATATCTCATGAAGGTTGCAGGTGCATTGGTTAAGACGAAAGGAATGACTAACCACTCAAACAATCCTTCCTTTGTCTTGAAAGTCGTTTTATATACATCGGTGGACTCGATTGGAATTTGGTGGTATCCCGACTTGAGGTCAAATTTCATAAAGAACTTAGCACCTTTCAGATTTTCGATGAGTTCATCAATCCATGGAAGAGGGTATCTGTTCTTCACTAAAATTTTGTTGAGATCCCGATAGTCGATGCACATGCGCCAAGTCACGTCTCTCTTTGGAACTAAGATGACTAGACTTCCACAAGGAGAGGAGATGGGGAAGATATGACCCTTGTCGATCAAATCCTAGATATGTCTACAAATATCTTCATTTTCAAGAATGGATCTTCTATAAACAGATGCGTTAGGTAATGAAGAAACAGGAACAAGTTCAATGGAGTGTTTTACCTGACAATGTAGAGGTACCCTGTTTGGTGCTTGAAATATGCTCTAGTGTTCTTCAAGAATGTTGTCGATCTGTTGTTGTTTTCAGGAGCTGTGTTTTTCGATGAGTCGACTCGTTGCTGTTGTCTTCCTGGAATGTTTAGGATTGATCATGATTAGTGCAAAATTTTGAGCGTGATTGATAAGATTCTTTTTTTGTTTTGAAGATATCATAGCAGCTGTTGATGTGGGTTGTCACTCTGGTATGCCATACCATCGGTTTCATATTTTGACAATCACCTTTTAAGGTCGTGACTGATATGTACCGTGTCGATCCCATAGGTAGTATTTACCGAATAGGGCGTTAGCTATGGAATGCGGTGCCACGTCACATATTACTTCATCTTCAAAAGTCTTAATGAATTAGGCGAGTCAGGATTGGCGTGTGATCCTTACTTCCTGCCCATCTTTCATCCAACCGATATTCTAAGGCTGAGGATGTGGAGTGGTGACAAGAACTGATTTCTTCAAAAGATATTCAGAAACAAAGTTCTTCTGGATACCATTATCTATAATCAGATGTAATGGGTTTTTCTGAACCCATACCATGTATGGAATAGGTGGTCTCGTTCCTCCTCGTCGATGATGGTCGAGGTTTTCCGCATGGCCTAGGTCGAAGCCAAAAGGGTTGATGCATCTAGATCAGATTCTACCAGGGTTCTATCGGCCAAGTCGGATGTCGACAATTTTTCCAAAAATGTCTTCCGAGCTTTTAATTCTGATGTATCATGCCATGATGAACTATGATAATCACACCATTTCCTGGTAGGATCTTGTTTGTTGCAATCCCCCTTGTCTTTCTGAAATTTCTTCTTTTGATGATCAAGATTTGGCGGAGACGGCTGAGAAGGGTTCTTGAACTTGTCGGAGTTGGCTAATGACTTCTTGTTGAATGTTTGACATGTTGGATTGTTCGTAAAATGTGCATTTCCTTTCTGTTTAGCTTCAATCTTGATGGCGTAATGAAATGCATATTGACGGTACTCTAGACTTACTAAGTTCTATCCATATCCAGCCATGATTCGATAAAACTCGTCGGTGTAACTCTGCATGGACCGGTCTTTACACTCCCTTAGCTGTTGCCACTTATTGTACTGTTGTTCAAGGTACTTGGGAGGGTATAACTCCTTTCGAACATATTCGATAAATTTTACCCATGTATTAATGAAGTCTTCTTCTTTTTCCACCTTTGTCGATAGATTCTCCCACCATAAGTGTACGGAGGTTGACATCTTTAAGGACGCAATGGTGATCTTTTTTGCTTCAAAAATTTGATTCACTACAAAGTAATATTCTAGTTGTTGTACCCAATTGTCGATGCATTTGATGTAAATCTTGCCTTCAAGGTTCGATATCTCCAGATTCATTTGAACTTGGAAGGGACTGATTTTATTGGAGTGAGATCGCGTCGAGGATTCCTCGGATTTTGCAGTGAATCTCATGAGAATATTGGTGAGATGGGTGAATAGTTCAGTTTGATGGCGAGCCAGTGCTTTTTCTATGAGTTTCTTTGTCTTATCAGTTGCATGTCTATTGTCTGCTTCTTTGGCCATATTTTTTGAAGTCGAAGGAAATATCTTCTTGTGTTTTAAAGTTTGTGAGCTTGTTTGAATAGGCATAAGTTAAATTACTTCGATGGAAGTGCTTATGTAACTTAAGCTCTAGACAAGATCTTTCTCTGATACCAATGATCCAGATTGTTCCCAGGTGCACACTGGGGACAATAGTCGAATGAATGAGTCAAGTTATGTTATGGTAGAAGCATCTAAGAAGAGCCAACAAAGTAGGGAACATGCTAAGTCGACTAGAAATATACACATAGGCAATATGTAAGAATTTGAACCAATTTATTACTTCTTCTCCACGAAAGATGGAGGAATCAGATATATATATATATTACATAATGTACATGCTTATATAGGATGTTGAGATTCTTTGGTGACTACCCGCTACGTTTAGATACAAAATAATTTATAATGGTCAAAAGTTCAACCATCGTAGAGCATGTGGGTATGTTGTATTTGAGGCGGACTTGTTGAAGGAGAACCTGTTGAATGCGAACTTTTCGGCATAATATGTCAAGGAGAACCTATCGAAGGTGAACGTGTCGAGATGAACCTGTCGAAGGTGAACCTATTGGCTATTGGTTAGATCAATTTTACTACTTGAGTCACACTCGATATTATTCCAATATTCTAAGGGCCTAACGTATTATTTCTAAAACTCTTGATGTCTACAATGGCATACGAGAGTGAATTCCTTCAATTAGGGCTTATTTTTCTTGATTTTAGAGCCCCACATTGCAAGTTAGAGTTGTGGAGTCATGTTTACTCCACTGTTTAGGGACTTCATGCACCTTTTTTAAGCTGTTATGATATAATAGTTCCCTTCATGATATTTTTTAGCGATTTTATCCTCACTCACGTGCATTCACTCAGTTGCATATGCATGCCCTAAATTGCATGTGCCTCGTTAAGTTAGAACTATTGATTGGTAAGTCTTGATTGAATGTAACTCAATTTGGAGAGTGTTCATGACTAACTGAGGGCATTTGGATCAAATTAAGCCTCACCATCACCTCTTGCAGTGCATGAGAAATTCAAATTTCCTCCAATCCTAATTAAAATTTCCTTTCCTATTGATTGTAACTCTATTAATTCATTGGACCTTAATGTAATACAACATTCTCTTTATCTCATGTTATTGACTTCTCTCTTTTGTGTGATGATTATTGTTTATCACATTTGTTCCATGAATGTGTAAATTGTTGATCTCTTTCATAGTATTTCTATCTTGTTTAGTATCTAGATTTATATGCTCAAATTCTAAATGGTATGAGAACTATAGGGGTGCTAAAAAGTTCAATACTAGTTTTTATAGGGATCCATCCTTACTGAAGGTATAAGGAGGACCCAAAATATTCTCAACATATTCCCTATGATCAATACATATTCGCATCCATTGAGAGGATGAAAGAGGCCCCAAGAAGCTTCACAACATATGGACGGTGAGAACAATGGTTTTTAAACTAAACTATATATATCAGGGGGGTTTGAAACAACCAATATTTTTGTGGGAAGTCTTGATTGAATGTAACTCAATTTGGAGAGTGTTCATGACTAACTAAGGGTATTTGGATCAAATTAAGCCTCACCGTCACCTCTTGCAATGCATGAGAAATTCAAATTTCCTCCAACCCTAATTCAAATTTCCTTTCCTATTTATTGTAACTCTATTAATTCATTGGACCTTAATGTAATAAAATATTCTATTTATCTCATGTTATTGACTTCTCTCTTTTGTGTGATGATTATTGTTTAGCACATTTGTTCCATGAATGTGTAAATTGTTAATCTCATTCATAGTATTTCTATCTTGTTTAGTATCTAGATTTATATGCTCAAATTCTAAATGGTATGAGAGCTATAGGGGTGCTAAAAAGTTGGTATACTAGTTTTTATAGTGATCCATCCTTATTGAAGGTTGAAGGAGGACACAAAATATTCTCAACATATTCCCTATGATCAATACATATTCACATCCATTGAGAGGATGAAAGAGGCCCCAAGAATCTTCACAACATATGAATGATGAGAAAAATGGTTTTTAAACTAAACTATATATATCAGGGGGGTTTGAAACAACCAATATTTTTGTGGGAGTGGGTGGGGGGAAGGTGGTGAGGAGAGTTTGTAATGTAAGGATATATATATTTAAGATTTTTTTGGTGTAAGTGTAGCATATCAAGAAGGATAATAGTGATAAATATCTAGTCCTTATATTTTATCTCGATGAACCATAAAAGGCTATGAATAAGCAATGAAAATAACCAAATTCATAATAGAGGGATCAAAAGATGAACTGGTCTTTAGAAACCCAAGGATCATGCTTTATTCTTATAATTTAGACATTAGATATATATGGAAACTACTAATACCAGCATACTAGGGGTAGAAATAATAAGGGCTGTAAAAAATGTTTCAGAAAATGGCACTACAATATTTGGTGAAAATATGGGGTTATTTTAAATTAAACATGTTACATCTATTGGGTAGGGGAATTAACATATAATATAGGGAGCCATAAATGAAACTAGGAGTATTATTTAATAATGTACAAACATATTTGATATACCATAGGTTTACTGAGTGGCTTCCCATGAAAAATGCATTACATGGGTCTTGTGTGATTGTCAACGCACTACAACATGAAGGATGATAATGAGAAGATTGAAATAGGGACTAAGTGATTTATGTTCTTTCCCTAAACATGGTAAAAACCTATGTGCCATAAGTGTTGGTAAAAAATTGCAAATGGTGTCCATATACATTAGAAAGGACATAGATCCTCAAGAAATGGTCAAGGTGGTCATTTGAAGCCTTAGTCATGGCCATTGAGCTTCAAAATATTTGTAGGTCCTAAGTTCCTTATTTTCCTCTAGACATGGTACATTTCTCGAGACTCATTCTTATTGTAAAAAACATATTAATGAAACTAAATACCTTCGAAAAAGGCCATGGATTCCCTACGTGGTTTTTTTTGTTGTTGTTCGAGGACTACTCCATGAAGCTTGTGTTAGAGAAACCAGGGAATTATAAATACAAGAGAGCTAATTATTCAAGAAGCGATGGTGTCTATAGAAATTATTTGAACACTTAAAAAAATCATATCACAATTGATAATACATCAAAATGCATTATCCAAATTTATCTACAATTCACGATATCACTCAACCCATAGGGTCATATTTTTATAACACCAAGATGTAACTGACACCCTTGAAGTGAGAAATAACATGTTCACATACTTTGATTATAGAACATAATGTCCTACTTTACTTTTTCCCTATTTGTTCCAAAGTCAAAGGTTATGTTCCAACTACTCAACCAGTCAGTTGGTATGTCAGTTCCTTCATTTCTCAATCAATTCAACAAGTTGAGAACCTACTTATCCCATTAGTCAACCAAATGGTCCACTTGATTTAGTTGACTCTTCTAGTCAACTAACAACTATTGATTTCTTGTATCTAGAAGATATAGAGGTGTGATGAGCTTGAAAATATTTTTTTTCCAACACCCTCCAATCAACACAAGAATTGGGAGATTTGGGCGGTGAAATTACTTCTATAATCCCCATCTCCCAATAATTGCAACTTCTTGAATACCAAGCATATCCCAATGTTTTACAAACTTATGTTTTGGTAAATCTTTCATAGAGATATCAACAATTTGATCAACAATTTTATGCAATAGGAAATCTTGGAAATAGAGTCTTGTATCCATTGTACTAAGTAATGATAATGAAGCCTCACATGATTCATATTTATGTGTGGAATATGATTTCAACAATTTGTATTACACTTTGGTTATGAAAAAATATTACACTCGTTGAGTTGAGTGAAAAAACAATCTCTCATAAGAGTTGTTGAATGGAGACTACCTCTGTGTCAACATTAAGTGAACCATGATATTTATCTTCTATGTCGAAATATAGACCACCTTCTACCTTTTACATGACCAAACTAAGGGTCGTAAAGGAATCCAAAATACATATTGAGATCTTGACTTGTTGTCATCAGTGTCCCTAGCCCAATCTTGGTCAATGTAACTAACTAGCGTGTTTGTGTTATGGGTGAAATATTTTATGCCAATTCAATAAGTTCCCTTGATATAATGAACAATTTTGTTTATAGCCTTCATGAAATGTATTTCTCGTCAATCCTACATAAACCAAGAAACTGCATTAACAACAAAGGAAACATTAGGTATACTATGAGTTAAATAAATTATACTAGTTACCAACTACCGATACAAATTCACAAAAAATATCAGTCTCTTGATGATTTAACTCTCAAGTAGAAGTGTGTAGCACATTCTTTACATTTGTTCATGTTTAATCTTGGAAAAAGATCCATTACGCACTTAGCTTGAGAAATTTAGATACAATCATCCATTTTTAGAAGTTGAATTCCCACAAAGAAACATAAAAGACCAAGGTCACTCATTACAAAGGTATCAACCAATTATTTCTGCAAATGCATTATCATATTTATATTGTTGTCAATAATGAAAAATCATCCACATATAATGCAACAATCAAGGTTTCACCATTTACATGTAAAATATAGATGCTATGATTTGATTCACTATGTTTGAAAGAAATATTGATAAATAAATGATCAATCCTCTCATACCAATCCCTATGGGTTTATTGGAAACAATACAAGGATTTATTCAATTGATAACAATGGATGGAATCCTTATCAAAACCAATGGGTTTCTCCATATATATTTCTTCATTAAAATAACCATGATGAAAAATACTTTTGGCATCCATCTAAAGTACCTCCCCCAAAAGTTGAGCATTAAGTGAAGGAATCATTTCAACTGAGTTCATCTTTGAGATATGGGCAAATATTTTAGTGTAGTGTATGGCTTCTTACCAATAAAAAACCTTTGCAACCATTTTTATGTTTTTCAAAAGAGCCTTGAGATGTGAGTTATGTCTTATGGAGCCATTGTCATTTCACTATATTCTTACTTTTTGGTTGAGAAATTAAATCCCGCGTTATATTCTACATTAAGGAATGATATTCTTTAGCCATAGTGTTCTCCCATTTACTTTGATCGTGTTCAATCTATCTAGATCACACGAATCTAGCATAATTTCTATTAGAGATACAATCCCACACTAAACTCCTACTCTACTCTGAATCATTAATATCTCTTGCATAAGCTCCAATTGCTTCAATTACCTTGGAATCCCATTGGGGTAGACATGAATTATGAAATGAATATTTTCATGTATCAAACAGTTCCTTATAGGGTCTATTAGTGGTTCCAAATATGGTAGCTGACCTCGTATTCATTGGTTGACTATAAGACAAGGTAGGCACTTTTGGATGTTTTGACGATAATTGACAATCTCATTGGTTGACCACAAGAAAAGAACAATATTTTAGTAGAGTCTAATCCCATGGGGTCTTCACTCAATGAAACTATGCCATAGTACCTTTGTTCATGGCATATTAAAGAATATCCCTAATTTATTGATAAATACACACCAAAATCCTATTGCTGACCCCCCCTCCCAATACATATTTCCAATTAAAAAATCCTATTTTTAAGAGATATTCCTCATTTTCACTAGATGCCTCTATCTATACATCCCTTTATACCTGCCAATACCTATAAAACCCCCATACCCTACTCCCCACCCCCTAATACCTACAATATATTGATGTTATTTTTCACAATTNATATCCAGTCAACTTCAAATAATTTTTTAATGAAGAAATTGTTAATGAGGAGAAGATAATACTTTTTTGTTGGAGTTAATTATACTAGGTTTGAGATTAGAGAGGAAAATGGTGCATATATTTATGGTAAAGTAGTTCCCATGGTGCAACCTCTTGTTTAATTGTTATACATTTGTCAAACAAACCATGAACATGTCCACTGTTCTCCCAATTTTGACCTACAAGTTATTGAACGACTAGAAACTCCCCCATTTATGCACAAAAAAGGTGAAACGTATGCCTAGGTTACGGCTCCATTGTCCTTACTTAAATTGAGCAGAATGCACCGAATAACTTTTGAATACATTCAAGTTGATGAAAGTGATATACCATCCTAATATATCTAATCAAACTATTAATTATCATTTGTACAAAATGATTAAAAGTTATTTTGAATGAAAAAACGATGTAGTTAAATTTTTGTTATTTCTATCTTAGTTAAATCTAAGTGTTTTGTTGTAGATACACAAATTTTAAAAATTAAAAATGTCAAAACTTTAGAAACAAATAATCATAGTCTTATAAGTATTAGCATTGGTTTTCATCCTATTAGAAAAATAGTTTGAAATGCCATAATGTAGACTGTCCTATATTATTACAACCAATTACTAACAAAATCATAAGAAAATATCATTTTCTTAAACAACCATATAATATCATTAAAAAAATGTCAACTCTTAGATAAATATTATATTACAACACTCAAACTTTTGACGCAAAATTCTAAAGTAATATGTGGGCCTTCACTAATATACTATCTATGTTTTAACATGATGTTAATTGGATTAGTTAAAGGATTATATCAAAATCTTTTGTAAAAATGCTAAGTGATACTACTATTTATCTAGTTTATTTAGAAATTTTATTTATTTAGAAATTTTATCTAAAAATGATTAATAACCCAAAATCCATGTAATTAGATAGAGTGGAAATCTACCTCTTACAAACTAGCAAGAACTTATTTTAGGTGGGTTTTTTTTCTTAAATAATGATGGTAAACCAACTCACATTTATGAATAATAACCACTAATGGTTATTCTTATTACTATTTTGACAATTTAATGATGATAATTTTTCTTTTTTTGAAAAAAACAATAACATTTATAATTACATGTCCTATTTTCCATCTAGAAACAAACTTCATCCTAATCTTCACTTCCATTTGACATGGGTCTTGCAATTAAAGAGTATGCATGTATCCATGTTGCTACTCACATTCCAAGTGAAGTCATCCTAATATTCACTTCCATTTGACATGGGTCTTGCAATTAAAGAGTATGTATGTATCCATGTTGCTACTCACAATCCAAGTGAAGTCATGGATGATGAGATATCTAGGGTCAAATTTCATTTTGACAAAAAAACATCATATTAACCTAATTCATTTATTGTCAATTTTTTTTTACATATCATGAATATATGTTATATATCATTCAATATAAAAGTAGAAATAACTAATCATTCAAATTAAAGATAAAGATTATTTTTTATTATTTTAATTTTAGTTATATTTTTGACAAAAGTTAGGTTTATTACGTTTTATATCTAAATATAGATAGTCTATTTTTAAAAATATTACCAAAATGTATAGATAATTATAAAATAGAGAGGTAAGGGCAAGTGTGTAATGTGAAACACCATTAAGATATGTCAATCTATTATGGAATTGTTTGTATGCTTATAAAATTCGACAAGGATAGCCATAAGGGGTGCTTCCTCTTACATGAGGGTTGCACCAATTAAGAGAATACCCAGTTCACATGTGTCTCCCATAAAAGGTTAAGCAATATTGGCAATACGTAACCTTTTAATTGGCCAAAACATATATTGGAAGGCAATGGTATGAATTATTTCTCATATCTATGTGCAAGCAACACCTATCTTTGAAAGTACTCCAAACAACAGTTCTCTTTGAAAGGAGTAAGAGTAAGGGGTCGTTCACATTAATAAAAACATTATGCCATAATTTAATTAGGTTTATGATTATGCTTCATTCTCCAACCTTCTATTCTTCCTTTTTGAAACATAGTTGTCATGTGTTCACATGAACTAAAGTGCTATGCCATAGATTTATGGAGATAATGAGAAAGCTTCCTTGTCCTTTACATAACATATAATCTCTTGTAACTTTTTCGACCTCCACCTTTATATTTGTTTTTTCAAATTGTTTACTTATAAATGAACATATAACCATTTTTTTTTAACTTCTTCAACCTCGACTTCTATACTTGTTTCTTCAAATTGCTTTGACTTATAAAATTATCGTAACTATATCTGAATTGTTACTTTATTTTTTCCAAAACAATTTATTTTTTCCAAAAAGTAAGAAGCAAAATCAATAGTTATCTTAATTACTGATCTACTCTTTCAAAAAATAAAAAAAATAAGAAACAGAGTCAACTCCTTTCCTTACCCTCTTGAATGAAAAGAATCAACAATCAAGATAAAGATAAACATAAAATTATCTCACCTCCCCACCCATTCTAAAACTCACAAGGTGTTTTCTGTTACTACTACTTTGACTTATAAAACTATCCCTGCTACTACTTTGACTTATAAAACTATCCCTTCTAAAACTTAAGGGCTGTTTGCTATTACTACTATTTTGACAAACATAAAATTATCTCACCTCCCCACCCATTCTAAAACTCACAAGCTGTTTTCTATTACTACTATTTTGACTTGTAAAATTATCCCTTCTAAAACTTAAGGGCTGTTTGCTATTACTACTATTTTGACAGTAACTTAAAAGTCTATTTATGAAAAACACATGCTAAGGAATCGGTCAGTGGGTGCAGCCTCACTACGTCTTTAGCTCTAGCATGAGTACCATAATGTTATTAATAACACACAAAATATTTATTTCTAAGAAAAGAACGAAAACGGGTTTTGAACAAAGTATGAAAGGACCCTAGTTCGTTTCCAATCTTAATTGCTTCCAGTTTTTTAAGATTATTTAAACAAATTGACAAAGGAACGCCTGCATTTTGGAATTCCTTCAAATAATTGTAACATATTTATTTACAAGCAGATGTGCTCCACAAGGCATTTAAAAAAGCATAGAGATACAAAATGATTATAAAATTGAACTCAACCAAAATTTCACTGTACAACAGCTTTGAAAGGCGTTTTCATATTGCAGAAACAGATGTTGCGTTCGTTTTCATATTGCAGAAACAGATGTTGCGTTCGCGATAAAGGTTGGTGTGACATCTCCCGCCATTATCACAACAACTTTCTCCTGCTTTTCCTCTGGACCTGACAACATAATATTCTTCGTCGTCTCAATCTTGTCGCCATACTCAACATCTGATTCTTGATTCTGCTGATCATCTGGTCTGTTATTTTCTTCTGTATTTGAACCATAGGATTCCTTCACGTAGGAGCAAGCCAGACTGATAATAGCAAAAGCTATCAATGCGATCATGGAACCCACTCCACCCAGCAGGAATGGAACTGGCGACTTCCATATTGAAGCCGCACTCGAATTATAGGGCGCCGTATAATTTCTCATTGCTCTGTTTCGAGCACAACCTTATTAATCTTTCAAGACGATTTGGTTTGAATTATAGAGATTCCCGATAGCCGGCACAAATTGCGGACAACATATACGTATATATGCAGATATGAAACCTCTGGTAATTGTGACAGCGAGGGCCGATATGAAACCCTAGTTTTATAACAGTGACACGGGCACACAATACATTCTCTGGAGACGCAACATTCAACAAATAATTATACCCGGTGGGCACACAAACAATGATCGATTATACAACACTTCGAGAACTGTTGCAGGAGTAATATAATGTTTATTCTTGTCATGTGGGATAGAGAAGACAACAGCTATAATTTCATTATATGTCATTTTTTTCTCAATGTCACTTCTCCACTATGTGTATGGTACACATCATAGTGGGTGCTTTTCATTATTATAGTTTCTGTGGTTGGCCACTAAGGGAAGACACTACATGTGCAATCTACTGATATCTTATAGATTTATCTCTCTTCGGTGGAGTGGTTGATAAATATGTTACTTGGTATCCAAGGTAAATGGATGGAGATGGCCATACCTATGGCATATTAGGATTCCTATGGTGCTCCAATAAGTCCAAAATTTGGGTAATATAATTTATTCGTTTATAACATAATGAGTCATGTCTAGTTTATCATTTACTATATGATATGCCAAAAATGATTAAGACACATGCTATAATGAAGTTTGACACATGCAATCATGTGACCCATATCCTCGAATGGAGTGATTGATTATGTGTATGGAAAACCAACACAATTTTATAGTCAAATCACTTTGAAATATTAGGAAAATACTATATCTTTTTCAAATCACTTTGAAAGGTTAGGAAACTATTCTATTTTCTCATTATTGAGCACTTCCTCATTATGAAGTTAGCATAACTATTCGGGAAAAGGTGCATTTGTTTTCAACGGTGTATTACACATCTTTAACACTAACATAACATAAATGAATTGGTTTAGGTTCAACATTAATATGAAATAGAGGATCCATGAGATGTAGAAGACTTGGTGGCTTGGTATGATTAAGATGTTTTTTAAGTCGAAACCTGAGGAATTTCAGGGATTCTACCATTTTTCCAACAAACATGAATAGAGAAAAATTAATATAATATACTATTTATTAAATAATATTTTTATCTTTGTCTTTGATTATAATAGCATTATTTCTTCTATATTTACACTATAAGTGTTAGAATAACACTTACAGATGTCATTCTCTTCATTTTCTAAGGTTGATCTCCATTGATCCTAGATGGCAGGAGGATGAGTGATCACATTGATTTTATGATTGTCCTTCAAAATTTGAATTAAACAATTAACAAAAATGAATATTAGAAATAGTTGATCACTCACATATTTATTTATGGAGTTGTCTAACTAGGGGACTTTTTGACTTTCAGGTTGATTTTCTCTCGGAATTTGGTGAATTTAATTTACAAAATCTATAATTTGTGTTGTTTGTTGGGGGATTTTAAGCTTAGAAATGAAATGTGACAGGAAAACCCCCAAACACCCACACTAGCAGTGTTTTTGAAAGTTTTGAAAATTTAGAGAATATTCATGGCAAAAAACTCGTAAAAACGAGCCGAAAACAAAGGTCAAAAAGTCCCCTCTTTAGACAACTCGTTTATTTATTTTGTGGCACTTAGCTTGTGGCCTATCGGTGTTCACCCACCGAACACAAGTTAAGCCGTAGTGCTAATTATTTACATTTTATTCTATATTTTTTTATTATCTCAACATGTAATGTAATTCACCCACCTGTAGCATTCTGTAACACATATTTTTTTGTTATTAATTACTTTTGGTTAACTTCTAGGTGTAACTCCATATTGAACACAAAAAGGAATTATTATATGTCCTCTCAAATAACATCACAAAAATTTACCTCCATTGGGCGTAGCTCGGGTGGTTGGAAGATTTGGTTATTGTGCTCCCCATTCGGGTTCGAATCTTGCCTGGGACATTTTTTCCTTGGGAGCCTTTGTATGTATTGAAATATTAGGCTGGTGAGCCATTTATAGTGATTGTAAATGCAATCATTTTTTTAGAGTGGAAAGACACACACATATATATATCACTTGTGAAAACCATGTTGTGAAAGGAATCACATGTCTTTCTCGTTTCTATGTGTAGAGATGGATCAAATTTATGAGGTGCTATCATTTTTTTTTAGAGTGGAAAAGTTATTTTTTCAAGTTTTTTCATAAGTTGTAATATATTTATAATGATTAATAAATGTAACTTATTAACCTACCCTTGAGTATGAAAAGACTTACACATCTCCCTCATATTAAATCTATAAAAATAACGTACTTACAAAACAAATGCTAATACCATATGAATTAATATAAATATATATATAGTTTTTGTTTATTGACCTTATCGTGAAATATTCTGAAATACTAACTTTCTTAGTTTTCATTTTCTCATGATAAAGTCAGCTTAAGGCCATGTGTGAGACACTACATGACAAAGTGCATTTGTTAACAACGATGGACGTGCTACCTCGCCATTAAAAACCAAAAAGTTCGGGTATGATAAACCACTCACAAACAATTTGACATGAGGGAACGATATTCGTGCATTTCCCTTTAAATTAATCACATAGCAACAAATTGTACTTCTAAAGTATTACCAAGTGTTACTCTAACATAGGGTTTTGTTTTACTAATGAATGTATAATAATTTCATATGAATTTATGGAATTTAAAAAAAATTATTTAAACTTTATATGAATATTTTATAAATACATTTTTTCAATAAATAAATGTTTGATGTGTATATGTATGTGTGTATATATAAAGGTGATGATTATTAATTTAATTTTTATCAATAATAATTTTGTTTTAAATAGAAAGTGGAAGATTTTTATATTTATAAAAAGAGAGCTATGTATAGAGAAGATTATAGATTAAATAGTTCTTTGAAGTCCCGTCACAAAGGAAAACTACATAAAAAATTGTAGTGCAAAACATTAGATATCCTATCATGCTACCTCTTATAGAGTAGATTCGTACATATTGATTACATAAAAGTAGGCAAAAAAACATTTAGAAAAATAAAAAAAGGATCCAAAACATCAATCACGAGAAACATCTGGAGGCACCACAACTTTTGACAAAATTTATGCATCTTGGAGCGTCGAGGAAAGTCCCTCCATATGGGAGGCATGGTCTTGCCAACGTAAGGAATTCATATTCCTTGGAGAGTCGTTCAAATATGCTAGAAGTCCATTCATTTATTCCTACATGGATTCACCAATTCCCTGTAATTGAGTGAAGTAGTGCTCTTCCTACTCCTCGTTACCTATATGGATTTCTTGTACCATATTCCTCATACCCACCAAGAAATTTTGCATCCCATTGAAGTTTTCCGCCTACGATTGCTCCATCCTCAACATTGTCCTCCTTATGTACTCCACTTCACCAACCAGAACACAGGTATATGTTTCCACATTGTCCAACCTAGAGTCAAAACATGAAATCTCATGTTCAATATATCGCTTCCCTTCAAGAATCTCCAAAGCTACCCCATCCTCGTAGAGAAGGATTATCTTATATTCGACCATGTAGTCTTTTACTTCCTAGAAAGTGCCATGCTTTGGCTCTCCGGGCAAAGGATTTTCTTGGATTTTCCTTCATTGTACCAAGCCCATGATATCAACAAAAGACTTTGAATCTAGAGAGAAGCGATACAAATCCAGGTTATTCATTATATGAGGAATTCCTCATATACCAAATTACCATATTCTCGAGACTTCGGTGAGCTGAAGAGATCGACTCATGCAAACTTTTGATAACATGGCTTACATTAAACCACTTCACATGGGTTTGTTCAGAAAAATTATTACGGTTGGAGTTGAGGTATTAAAATTTGGGACAACATTAATACACCTAGTGTGTCCAACCTTATGCCACCCTATCTTTAGAACCAAACCTTTGGGAGTCCAAAGTCATTATAAGATACTTATGAACGTGGAATTGGGAGGCGTAATCCTTAAGGTCCTTCATTGCACTATAACCTGTAAAGCTTAACATAGAAAAAATGGAGTCCATTTAATGCTCTTGGAGGAATTGTCAACCACTAGTTTTCCTTCAGGAAGCCTACAACCTATATTTTATAAGGAATATCCAACTCCCTAATTATTTTACCAAATGGAAGGAAGCACCAAATCCCTGATTGTTTTACCATTTATCTCTCAAAGGAAGCACCAACAACCGAATTGTTTTACTAGATACCATTGGAAGGATGCACCAACTCCCTGATTGTTTTACCAATTGCCACTGGAATGAAGCACCAACTCCCTATTCCTTTCCCCTTCCTGCCTCCCTGAGAAGTTTTACAAGGACTAATTGGAAGGATCTCGAACTACCTTTTTCTTGCCCCTTCTTGCCTCCTTGATAAGATATAGTTGTGTATAAAAATAACTCAAATATGCACTTTACCTTATCTGCGATGTGTGACTCAAAAAATACAGCCATTGTAGCTCTTTTGGTTTGCGTCTTTCCTTTGGTTATGTGTCAAAACAACCAGTTGCCTTATTTGTGATGTGCAACAATATTTGCGATTTATTCAATCTCTATACCACACAATCTTCATATATATGCAAAAAATGAGTTACTTTTATAATATGCAATCTGTGTCTCTTTGTTGTTTAGTGTTATGAACTTCAGATATCTGTGTTTCTACACACTTAGTCACATCTATGATTTTGTGGTCTGCATCATTTACTGAGTAAAATATTCACACATCCTGATTTCGGGTATCTTTATATTTTTTTGCTCTTCTTGTTGTTAATCCTTTACTGATCTACGTGGTTCATCTCTTCTGTATATGCTTCTTATGTGATAAACAAGCCATTGATACCCCAGTAATTACAAATCTTGATCAAAATATTATCATCAACACACTTCACTTAATAAGCTTACTTCAACACATCCATCTATTACTTATTTACCCTCTTTCTAGTTCAAGAGATGTGTCCACTTACTGGGATGCCTTAAACTTGGTGATCCCCCAACTTGTTTACTTCTTGATCAAGTTATCTTTTGCGTCGACGTGCCCTTTTTCACAATTCAACGTTGTGGTGTTTAGAAAACATAGGGCCATTTTATTTCTAATATTTTCAGACATAAGTACTTATATTTGACTTCCATATTATTCTTCTAAATTCTTACATAAGTCCCACACCAAAGTCGTATTTACACACATGCTTGACTTTCAATTCTTCTTTTAACTCATTTTTCAAGGTTGTTATTTACACACATATGTCCCATGTTTTACTAGGATCTTTGCACTCTCTGGGATTCCATATTTTTCTCTATGTGGTTTTTCAAATTGGCTTTGTGTGAGGAAGACATCATGTACTTCATTAATCTATGATATCAATGACAACATAGGCTTTGTTGGTTTAATAGTGACAAAATGAGCCTTGTTTATTTTGTTCATTGATATCAATGACAACACAAAGGTTCAACAATATCTCCCTTTGGTATTGATGTCAACACCAACTTACCATAAGCTCCCCTTGAAAATGAGCTCTTCCTTTTTGTGCAAAAGGCTTCCACTATGATTATCCCTTTGATTTGTTTCTTTATTATTTTGCGCAAATCCATCTTTCAGTTTCAGTTATCCATTTTCTCATTTTGTTTCCTTCTCTTTTATTCCCGCACTATAACATTAATGGAAAAAGGATTCTTTCATTCATTGCGTCCCCCTGACTTCATGTTGGTTACTTCCACTTTTTCTTGATTTTAGGTTCCAGATCCACTGGCAAGTCACAAATAATCCCTTTTCACGTCAGATAGGTTGAACTATGTCATTGTTCCTTATCACAACTATTTTCAAGTAATGAGTTCAACATATGATCTTGTCTTGGATTTCACTCACAAGGAAATTTGATGGATGACATTAAATTAGTCTCCAGTCACACATATTTTCATCCATCAACATGCATGGTAATAAAATAATATGACCGACAACTTACACGAAAATGTCCATGTGTTTCTTTTGTACTAGATATTTTAAGCGACATCATTCCCTTCGAATCGGTCCCATGAATTGGATTTATACTTTTTGTCATTTAAAAAAAATCCATTAATCCAAGCAATTAGTTTTGACATCTCTATGACCACCTTTAGATTGCACACCACATGAATCCATTGACTTCAACGTCCCTTTGACCTGTAATCGATTTTATTGTAAGCTTTCTAAGTTCTTTGTGCATTGACTATTCCATCCTTTGGTTCATTTTCCATTGAATTTGTTGGGATTTCATTCTTCTGTTTCCATCATGTATTCTTTCCCTCAAGTTTCTATTAGTCCAATTGACAGACTTCACTCAGTTATTAATTCTTAGCAGGTAGAGTTCGGAAGGCTAAGAGTAGACCTGAGGGTATGGTAGTCTCAATTCAAAGAGACATATTTGATGTATTGGTACCACTTGTCACAGTACAATTAGCACACATTGGGGAGATTGTCCAACTTGAATAAATGAATAGACCTTCTAGACAAGAAACTATGATAGACACTTAGCCCCTATACCAGATTCATGTTGAACAGTTAACGGTTAATCCTTCATCCTCTACTTTGGAGTTGTTTCCATTATTGCAGTCATTGGAGTTCATTGAGCCAACTAAAATGGATCTCGAACTGCATCTTTCACAGCTTTTGGTTAGTCATGACATAGAAATAGATCTCAAATTGTGTCTTTGAGTCATTTTCAACTTTTATCAGCTTCAATTATGTGCATTAAGTAACTAGTTTTTCTTCAATTTTGTTTGGCTTCATTGTACTAGAAATATTGTTCCTTTTTGTACACCATTTTTGTCATGCTTCAATACGATATTTAAAGCTCCATTTGGTAATCACATTCGAATATAATACAAAACCAAAATTTAGTTTCGCACAATCTTCATGTATGTTCAACAAGAATTATTTTATTTATGTATGCCAATTCCAATATATACTTTATATGTAAATGAACACATGCATATCACATCAACAAAATTAGCCAACTTCAAATGTATTTTATCAGCAATATTTACTAACTTAATCCTCAAATTCTTAATATATACCTTATTGAATTCAAGGATCTTGCGTAACCTTTTTTTGGTTAGCAAAGGGGGAAACAATTGCATGCTGCTTGAGCTATACTAGAGTTGATTACTTATTTTGTGCATATAGTGAGGTGCTTTCTTCACCCATTGTCATGTCCCCACATTTTAGAAAAACTAAAGTGTGGACCATGCTAAACACCTAGGGGGACTAAATGGAATTAATTAAGTTTCCTAGGGAAATTTTGCTAAATAAACATTATTGAGGCATATATTTGATTTTTTATTTATCATTATTATTTATTATGCAATTTAAGTATGTGGAACTGAGCTTTCCATGTCAAGCACAATTGGCAAGCCAACTTGCCAAGGGAGGAGATCAAGAAAGTGGAAACTCTATTACAAAAGTAGTTAGAGAGAAAAGGGAAAGTGCCCAAAAGATATGACAAAAGTTGTCATAACAAAAGAAAGAAGTTTTTGGAAAAAGAGGGTGTAGTTTCCTTCTGGAGAGAGAAAATTTGTCAAAACAAAAGAAATAATTTTTTGGAAAAGGAGGACGCAGTTTCATTTCGGAGACTTAGTCTCAAAATAAGAAAAAACATAAATCCGTCAGGGATAAAAGAAACAAATCTTTAACTAAGGAGGGCATAGTTGCCAAGTCAGATGGATGAATTGGATAGGGAAACATCACCACATGCCCCCTACATTCCAATTTTCTCAAGGAGGGCCCATGAATTGGCTAGGGTTAGGGATATAGGTGTTGACTTGATCTCACAGGTCACCTATTGCCTCTACTTTCTAAACAGGTCACCCAAATATCTACTAAAGAACAAATTGATCCCATTCACATATTTTGGTTGATTAATTAATTGATTGATGCTATGCGATCATAGTTTTCTGAGTGATTCACCTCATATATTTGGGACATGAGCCCCAAACCTTCCTTTCCCCACTCCTTCATTCCCATTCCATTCTATTTGAAGGTATGGAACACATAATGTTCAACCAGTGAAGTGTTATTAGTCATTTTATTAAGCCTCCATATCAGTCAATTCAAGCTCTAGTGAATCCAAAGCCTCACCTACGCTCTTAGTGTCTCTCATGTCCAATTTTGGGCCACCTGCCCATCATTTTGAGTCCCTTGATGTAATGGTCAGTAAATATATTTATTTATGAAGTGTATAAGATGATAAATACTGTTATTTATCTCTTTCATGTCACAATAACTCTATTCATTAAGTTTTCATACTCAGATTTCCATGTATAAGCTTAACTAGTCATTGAAATGAGGGATTTGAGCATTCTAGTGCAGTAATAATTGAGCCTTGTTCATGGGAATGAGTTTGTATGGTTTAATATGATGTAATAAGATTTAATAGGTTCTTTAATATTAATTTATAAGGTATAATATAGTTTTGTTATGAATTCCAAGCTTACTTACACACCCTATCTAGATTACTAGTTAAATTTGACTAGCCTAGTTGTTCTTTCAATCTAGAGAGTTATAAGCAATCATTTTTATTTTGTAAGTTGTTGTATATCACTGAAAGAGCCATATAATCACAGATACTTCCATATGGAAATTTTTTTGAGGTTGTATAGTGAAATTTGGAGACTCCATTGCGCAGGACTTCCCTAGTCCAAAATTGCTTAAAAACCCCATTTCACTCCTAAACTCTTCAAAATTATCCAGAACTATACCAAACTATTATGAAACTTATTTTATGATAAATAAATGGAATAAAACATATCTTTTCCTTTCCCCAATCCGCTGGTTGAAAGGACTGAATAAATTTCCCTAGTTTCACGGTTGGGTGACCCAGAAGCAAGGGATTAAGTTTCCGCATAGCGGAATATGAAACCTGAATGGTCCCTGATATAAATTTTTTATGAGAAATTAATTCACTATTCTGAAACTTACCTTTGGTTTCTTTCTCATGCATACTCCCATGCTTACCAATCTCTCAGTAAAACCCCTTTATTTTCCTAGTCTAAAATTTCATCGAGTGTCTGTAAGTAATATCATAAATTTTAAATTAATTTGAAAGAAGAATTAGTGATATGATCTTAATATCAGAACTTGGATCATTACACTCATGTATTTTTATGCGCAAAATATCTTTGTTTTTGTACAGGAGATCTGTGTTTGAATCTATCGCATGCATAATATCTTACAATATGAAAATATTTTTCTATATGGCTAGCATAATTACATCTCCAACATTTCATTGGACTAAAATTAATTTTACATATTTTGTATCCATATCATACCTTTTATGAGATGCATCTTGTTGTTCTACAACAAATTCTTCCTTTTTTACATAGATATTGTCGTTTTGTCCTTTATAAGCAAGGCCTATTTTCTCTTCAAGGATCTCTCATTGCTTAGAATTTCTTCAAAAAATACTGAGCTACTCTTGAATTTTAATTTAGTTTCTACACTATGAATCGTTTCAATTCTAATTTGATTTGCGTAAACTACTTTAGTTTTCAGGTGTGAAAATTCTATTTCCTTTTGCGCAAGTTGTGTTAGGATTATATAATCCTCCCTTGTCAATATAACATCTATTTGATCATATTTCCTAGATTAGGGGGACATTATTACTATACTAGAGTGTGGGAAACACATATAGAGGTTAACTATCACTTACTGCATGTTCATGCATGAGTTTATGTGCATCTGAGACAAATCCCTACATTATAGAAGACTAATCTGAGTGCCACCAGTAGCCTCAATCAATTGGTTGTGGTAGGTAGGTAGTTATGCTAAGTCAACCTCCAGTTACATTCAGTTAGATCGCTCTTAGTTAGTATAGCGCTAGTTTTGCATGGCTACATGGGGAATTCAAGCCTTTTTTCACCTACCTCATTAGTTTAACTATTTGCCAGACTTATTTAGACATCAAGATTTAGACTAGCTGCTCCGATGTAGTGATTTAGACACTCATAGTTAGCTATTCAGTTAGCTTGAGTTGGTAGATTTGAATCTTAGACACATGATTCAAATTCTCCTTATTGTAACACTATTGTATTACTACTGAATTAATGAATATTAATGTTGTAATTAACTGATCAATTCTGATCATATTTGTCTCAAATTTGTCTTGTTCAATGTACATTGTTCTTGATATTCCACTACATAATCCTACTTAACAATTGCTCTCATTTTCCTCTAGATCAATGGTTCACAAATTCAACATGGTATTAGAGCCTTGTTTAGGATAGCATGAAGTCTTGTCCAATCTCCATTGTACACTAGAAGCAGCTGAGTTTCCACATAGATCTAGGAATGATAACCTTGCTCCCTCTAAATTCTGTTCATAGAAGTCTATCCAGGTGTGACAGACTTTGAGAAAGTGTACATGTTGAGGTGGAAAGTATTGAAACTGACATGATTACAAATTGAATTTGGTTTTTGCATTGTTTTTGTAGGTATTTGCATAGCTTCTTGAGGAATTGATGATTTCAACATATAGAAAGATGGATTCCTGATCTCTCATACCCTGAATCCCTACACCCTTAAACTACACTGATTGGAGGGAATATATGCAAGTGTCCTTGTGCAAGATTAGCCTATATAGGATGACAATGGGTAGAGAAACTGAGCCCCAACAACATGTTGAGAAGAAAATTTATTTGAATTAGCTTGATGAGGCCTTCAACTTCATGTGCACTCATATCTCCCAGGGTATTTTGTTTCACCTTGAGGAACTAAGGACTCTGAAGGAAGCTTGGGAAAATATTGTGAAAAACAATATGAGCTTTGAGGGAATATATTGGAGAATGAGCTCATTTCTCTATAGCCTAACACTTTTGAATATATTCAACAATTCTTCACAAAATACAAGTCACTTGTATTGCAATGCAAACAATGTGGATTGGATAGGAAAGATGAGAAGCTTGTGCTATCTGTACTAAGAAATGTTGGATATAAGTACTCATTCTTTGTCTCTATGTTCCATTCCGGAAGAGTTTCCATCCCTAACTGAAATATTTCTTCTCTAGATGCTTTTGGTGAGTCCTTAATACAAGAGCAAGACAAATTGTTTCAAATGGGAGTGCTTTGAACCTCCAAGAACCTAGCAATATTAGTGAAATAATCAAACAATGTGTAAGAAAGAGAGGAGTACAAAGGAAAGGATAGGAAGAAAACTAATTCAAATCCAAAAGAGAATCAAATATTTTCAAGAAAAAGAATAAATTCGAGAAGACTAAGTGTCCATACTGTATGAGAGGATTTCATCCAAAGATCCAATGCATGAAGAAGACCATCGACTAGTTGACAACACTCCTTGAATATAATAATATTTCCCTTCCACAAGGTTCAGAGATGTCTAAAGCTGGAGAAAAGACTGAAGAATATGAGAGGCTCCATGCCTTGAAGGTAGGCCTCACTTTGTCGAAGGATTAATTTATAGATTCTGGAACATCCAACCACATGGTTTCCTCTAGGGAATCCTTCACCACTCTAACTTTATCAAGAGGACCTAGCATTCATATGGGAGATGATTCCCAAATACCAACTGCTGGGAGAGGTTATATTAAAATACAACACAGTGAGTTCAAGAATTTACTCTATGTTCCCTCTCTTGCAACACATGTGTTGTTTGTTTATTAGATGACACATACTGGCTCGCTGAAGCAAGTTGTATTTGGTCTTGACTCAATGGCGATCATAGATATCTCAGCTGGGACAATTATAGAGAAGGGTGTTGCAAACCATGCCTCCAAGGAATATGAATTGTCACACTTTCTGCCATACTCAACTCTAGGAAAATCTCAGCAACCATTCGAAAGGGAAGGTAAAAATTCTCATTCATCTCCATTTGCAGATAATGTTATGGTGTCTAAGGTTTCAGTTTCAGAATATGAGAAACAATATCAACATGATCTTGATATTGATATTGTACCTCAAGATGATCCAGATCCAGATCCATCTTCTATTCAAAATCAAAATCCTAAATGGGATGAAAAGCTCATTGAAGAAGCCAGGAATTATGTTGGGGATCCATATGATAGAAGAAAAATGAGGTCCTAGTATTAGAATGAAGGTGTTGCACTCTCTCACACAACTTCACTACATATAGTGGTGCAATAAAATTCCATAGAAATGCTACTTGATGTTGAAGATTGATCCGAAATTTGGCCCATTGATGAAAAAAATAGATCGTTCCATTCCTCCTCTAGAAATAAGAAACAAAAGAAACATTCAAGAGATTCGAAGAAAATGGAAAGGTTCACAAGCACGGTCTTAGGATGTTGATGCACATAAGAACCACGATTTTGAATGGCTTCTCCCATAGCTACAAATTGCAGCATAATTTTTACCCAAAGAGGAAAATTTTCTCTCAAGTATAGATTGTTTTCTTGATTCCTACTTATTTTGAAGGGGGGGGTTTCCCATAAGGTTTTCCTCATTTCCCTTAGTTTATTAAACAAATTTTATTTCTTTTATATTGAATGGGTGACTTTTGTCCTAGTTGTTAAGGACAAATTTGTCCAAGTTAGGATTAAGGGGGGTGTTATGATTATATAATCCTCCCTTGTCCATATATAGACTATTTGATCATCTTTCATAGCTTAGGGGGACATTATTATTGTACTAGAGTGTGGGGAACACATATAGAGGTTAACTTCCACTTAATTCATGTTCATGCATGAGTTCATGTGCCTCTGAGACCAATATCTACATTATAGGAGACCACTCCCAGTCCCACCAACAGCCTCCATAAGTTGGTTGTGGTAGGTATTCAGTTATGCTGAGTCAGCCTTGAGATACATCAGTTAGATCACTCTCAATCACTCTAGTGCAAGTTTTGCATGGATGCATGGGGAGGTAGCGCATTTTTTCCACCTATCTCATCAGTTTAACTGATTGTCAGAATGATTTAGACATCAGGAGTTAGACTAGTCAATCCCATGTAGTGATTTCAACAGTCCTAGTTACATATCCAATTATATTGAGTTGGTATATTTGAATATTATCCACATGATTCGAATTATCCTTATTGTAACACTATTGTAGGACTGCTGAATTAATGAAGATTAATGTTGTAATTAACTGATTAATTCTTATCATATTTGTCTCAAATTTATCTTGTTCAGTGTACATTGTTCTTGATATTCCACTGCATAATCCTACTTCACAATTGTTCTCATTTATTGTAAATCAATGGTTCACAAATTCAAGAAGTTACTCTACCAACAATTTATTTTTTTCCTTTTGATTACCTTAGAGACTCTTCCAGTACAAGCTTATTCTCTTTGAGTTTTTTAATCTTGATTTTTGTGCAGTTCGACTATTTTCCAAGCTATTTTTTTTTTCATTCATCCATCTTCCTAGTACTTCTTGCATGTCCTTTGTGTGCGACTAGTTCTTCTACTTTTTCTGATTTCTCCTTTAGTTCCTTATTTCTTATTCTTGACCTCTGTAATTCTTCTAGTGTGTTAACTAGTTATCCTTCCCAAACGATCTCAACACTTTCCTATCTTTAGATTTTTATATCTAATTTATGCTATTTGTTTTTTTTTTCTCTTCATATTTTGAATATGGTAAATGGATTCCATTATAGGAACATTTTCTTTATGTGTTCTTCTCATATTTGGAAGACTCTTCTATGCAACTTGACCTTTCTTCAATCTTAAATTTTGGAGGGGATATATAAATCCCATTATAAGTCCATTTACCTAGTGGTTTATATGTACTTTCATGAGTCCCTTTAACTATCAATTTCCCTCTATATTCCAAGTATTCATATTGAATTAGTGACATAAATAATACTTCTCCTGAGCCATCATGGCCATCCTCTTCCTTAGATGAACCACTATCTCCCTCGGTGTAAAGAATCTTCCTTTGCTTGAGAAATTTATTCTTGTTCCCAATTCTATTTTGTTGATACTTACTTCTTTGTTATAGGTATTCTAGTTCCTCTTCACTCTCGTTGTCTTTTCTTTACTTGAATGTAGACTTGGAGGAAAAGTGTATAATTCTTCCACATTTGAAGAACTTGAAAGGAAACTTACCTTTGTACTTTCCTTGTCCCCTTTTTAACTTTATCATGAAATTAAATTCTTCTTCATTAGATATGTCAGATGATTTATTAGATTCATGCTTGATGTGTTTGGGTTTCCTTGTGTCCTTAAATGCCACTTCTTTTCTAAAGACATTATCCTTTTTGGTCCTCATTTCATGGGCAGTGAGAATTCCATGCAACTCATCTTTTTTCAACTTATCCAAACTATCTCTATCTTCTAAAACTGATACCTTTGAGTTGAATAATGGGGGAAATGTTATCAATATTTTATGCACGATCGGATATTCTTCAATGGTTTCTCTAAGTCCCTTGATGGAATTTACAATCTCATCAGCTCTGAGAAAATAGGCTGCAATTTCTTCCTCTTCTTTCATTTGCAAATTTTTGAACTATATGGAAAAGGTCTGCAATTTGTCCTTTTCAAACATTTTATCACCTTCATATATGCTCTTAATATTATACCAAATTTCCTTGGTTGTAGTGCACCGCATGACCTTCGTGAATTCAATATCTTCAAGTCTATAGAGTATTGCATTTTTAGCTTTTGCATTTGTTACAGAGAAAATATTCCTATGGCTTGGGTTGGGTCAAAATAGTCATGATGACAACAGAAATAAAGTCCATTCTCAAATATGACAAATACATTAAAGAAACTAAGGACTAAGGGATATATTATGTACCTCAATCAGATGTTCTAAGATGACCACCATTGTGCTCATGATAAAATGATTGTTCCCTATAATTTTTCCTCAACAACAAATATATATCCAAGCATATAAAAAATATTAAATGTTAGCATTCAAACTAGCATAATACATTTAACCATGTATAAATCAAATATACCCATGGAAATACATATAAACATTTGCACATGAAATTTGTACAAGAAATGGATATTTCTATTAATGTACAAAAACATAGATACAATGTGACAACTTCTATTGGAAACTTGTTGGAATCAAGAAACCAAGTTTCTCCACCTGGGCCTCTGCCACTTCAATCCTCCATAACACGAAATTATCACAAAGGAAATGGAGAGCCTGGGAGATGAAAATAAATATTTCTATCCATAATGATAAAGGGATGCATACTCAAGCATATGGAAATGGGGCCCAAAATTTTGCTACAGTTTCCCTACTCTCAAAGTTTCTCTTCTTTGAATGCTTCAAAATTGCTAACTATATATCCCTCAAGTGGGAAATGGATGGTCGAATCGAAGCATTTCTAGGAATATGGAAGTCCACGGATCAAGTTATTCATTACTTGATAAGGAAAAATACAAATATCTTTTATTTTTTAGTACAAAACCTGATATACATGGGATACAATGAAGCAATCTACGTATATGCAAGATGCATTACTGTTGACTTGTGTGCATCTCAAAACTTGTCTTTTTAGGGTTACAATGAAGCATCAAGGCTATAAAATGTAAGGGGGGTATAGTCAGTTTGCATAGGGACAAGGGAAGGACATCAATGAATGATGCATAGGGTGTGGAAAATCATGCTATAACATCATTACATTAATATAGTCTTCTCTCCTCTAGTTCCATTTAAGTTGTTCTAGGGATTATGTGCTCATTCTCAGCTAATTCTTCTGATTTCATTGAATTTGAATTTGTTAATTTGTATCCATTCTCCACTAACTTCCAAATGACCATTCCAATAGATTGTAAATATACCCCCATTCTTATCTTCCAAAATGTATAATTTGAACCATCAAATCATGGTGCTTTGTTAGTGGACAGTCCTTTCGGCTTGTCCATATCTACACTAGATCTATATTCTAGATGTTAAGTTGTAACTGAAGACACTCTCTTTGATACCAATTGTTGGATTTATATTATATATTGAGAGGGGATGAATCAGTATATAGCATAGATTTCAAATTATTTCACTTTAACAATTTTTCACCACTTGATACTTTTTTCTGATGAAAAATAATAAACATAGTTACACACAAAATTATGCTATATATATATATATATATATATATATATATATATATATATNAAGCATCGACCTGTTGATTTATAGGCACTGACCTGTAAAGACTTCCATCAAACATATCCACTCTGTACTAAAAGTATGATAGTAGTATGTTTACCAAATAGATTTAAAAGTATAAATACTATTTTACAACAAGTGTTAATTATAGTCTTAAATAGTTCATATTCTTTATTTTCATATTTGTTATTTGTGGAAAATCAGTGGTAATGAAGGTACGTTAAAAATTGTTACATGATATTCAACAATATGCTGCAGTATACACTTTTTACTTGGTTGTGACATCAATATATTTATGAAGCTAATACAATTGGTTTGTTGGATTTAAAGGAAATGTTTTACCCCATTTCCTAAAAAAATAATACAGAATTTTGGGTATATCATAAATGGTCTCAGAGCAAGTTTGCAACACTTTGCTGACTTATGGGCTTAACCGTAGGAAGAAAAAGGAAATTTTAGGAACTTATATACTTTTAGTGAACACAACTACTAGAGTAATATTCTATGTCACCTACTCGATTTAATTATAAACAAATTTTATTTCAATTAATGCTATGGTTTTTGTTCTTACTCTCTCTCTCTCTCACACACACACACGATTATGAAATCTATAAGCATTAATGTTTGTAGTTTCAAAGAATACATTTTAAGATGATGTCAAAAATCATAGAATGCTTATTGTAAATAATGCATTCCTATGTGCTTATGTAAATAGAAGCTTGTACATGTTATGATGAATGCATATTTTAACCTGAATGAAAATTTAAGATAATGATTGGCATACCTATTTTCTGTTTTCATGTGAGTATGAGAGGAAAGACACAAAGTATTATGCTTAAGAATGGAGAAAGAATAATACCAACAATGTTAATAAAGATAATGATAAAAAGCCTTGGACATTCAAGAAACTCATGTACACTAATGGTCATTTATTTTGAATTAGGTAAGAATTCTTTAATTTGATATGCATGTCTATTAAAAAAAAAATGATGTTGAAAGCATAGAGTTACATAACTGAATGCGAAATTTTGTGGTATAAGAAAAGAAATAAAAATTACATTTATGTAATGTGAGAAGTAATTCTGTAGAAGCTTGAATGCTACAATTCGTGTACACACAATGTGTCATTTTATAATAGAATATGATAATGGAGGTATGCATGCATTTTTATAATATTTATATGATAATGGAGGTATGCATGCATTTTTATAATATTGATGGGTATAAATAGTCCATTTAGAATATGGATACCTTTTACGAATACATCCAATAGAAAATAATAAAGGATTTAAACCTATATACACTTAGATTTTCAGAAGTAATTATAGTACTATGGAAATATTTTTAGTTAAGTAGATTCATTGTGTACATGACATATCCTTGATGAACATATGATTACAGAAACAGAAAGGTAGTAGGAACAAACCAACCACATGGAATTTTTTTATTGAAACGATATACACATCTTTTGCAAAATTCTTGTAGCATCAAAATATGAAAAATAACGATTAGAAGATTTGATGTGTACATTTGTCAATAAAGTTCTGAAGGACCTACATATATCTGATTTCATGTTGAGTTGAAAGTTCTAGATGTATTACTAATTATGGAATCATGTATATTATTTAATTAAATTTAAATTTTTTTGAAAAAACATTAACTATATGATTGATTATATTGAAGAAGTGCAGGTTAAAAGGGATCAAGCTAACTAACGAATAACGTCTTAATGAGGATAAAGGTAAACTAAAGTAATGGATTAATTTTAATTAAATTCAAAAAAGTAAACTATGAAAGAAGCTCAAAAGTAGAAGAATCCCAATCTAGTTTAGAAGAAAAATTTGAAAATATGTTTTGTAAAAGTATTTACATGGGTGTGAATGTGTAGTAGAGGTATGCAACATTTGAGTACATTTTGTGAAAGTATTCACATGGACGTGAATGAGCAATACAGGTATGTTTCATCCCTGTGTAAAGTATTGAGAGGTAGTCTTGAATATAATAATTTATTCCAGTGCTTGATGCACTAAGATGTACTTGCATACCTAATCAAGTGCTGACTATTTTGTAGCTAGTGTACAAAATATGGTATCTTTCTACAATTGAACAAGGTATGAAATTGAAGTATAGGTATGATGCATATCAGTACAAAGTACTAAGAGGTAGCTTGAAATACCATAATTTTCTCTAGTTCATAGTGCATTTCGAGGTACTTGAAATACCAATCAACTACTGACCAGTCTATAATTGGTGTACAAAATAAGTTATATTCCTAGAACTAAACTAAGGACTCACTATTTAATTCAAAGTAAATTGAATCATTGAAAATAAAGAGTACTACTAATATAATGGAAGCAAGAGGACTGACTGCTAGTATATGTAGAATTATTATAAGGTGTAATGAGATTTGAGGTTGAAGCTCAAAGTTAAGAACAAACAAATTGAAATAATAATAATAATGATAATGATTGAGCAAGAAATGTTATGCGAAGAAACTATGGGAGCATCTTGGATGTGTACACATCCTAAAGAGCTTTAAAAATACAATAAAGGGTATTGTTGTTGTGTGAAAAGAACTAATTTTATACAAGTTGGGGAGTCTTGCACATGAACTAATGGTTCCATCAGTAGATAACCCTCATGTATATATGTTAGAAATTTTGAAAAAAAAGTTAAAATGCGAGCAAAGAAATACTTTGAATATCATTGACATACTACAGGTATGTTTTTTCATATTGCTTTAAATAATATTTGTGGGATAGAAAGGTATTTTGATTTTAATTTAATATTAATATAAAATGATGGAAGTATTGTAAATGCTTCATAATATGAAATGCATGCAATTATAGCCTAACTTATTGAGTTGGAAAGATAAGATTTATGACTAAATATGACCATACAGAGATTGCTGTTGGAAGGAAAGAACAAACATGAAAATGAATTCACCCAATGACAGCTCAAACAAAAATATTTATACTTCCTTACTTATTAATTTTAAGTAAATATGTTTATGTTGAGGCTATAGAAAAACATCATAGTGTTATCTAAAGTGTAGATGATCATGGGTAAAGAACCATAAAAAATTCTAAAGGGAATGCCAAATATGTGGATACTTCCATAAACAAGCTAGAATAATTGGAACTACTAAAAGTGGTCATAATGAAAAATGTTATCAAAATAAGAACACCAAGGACGCCGTTATTTTAAGGGGGGGGGAGGATGTAATACCCGTCTTCACCCCTACCTTGTTGTAATGAAAATACAAACATGTAAATGTAATTATGTACTAGTTCTTGGCGAGGAGCTCAAGGACAAGGCCCCACTAGTGAACATTGTGACTTTGTTATGATTTCAAAATTCAAACAATGCATTAGTTAATGCATGGTGATGTATGTTGTAAATTGAAATACATAAATAATGAAAATATACATATGAGACCGATACATGCTGCAATGTAAGAATAGGGGCAAGAGAATCCACTAGGAGGAGAATTCAATGACTAGGCAACCTTGAGAACCTTATGGATGATGATAACTCGTCATCATGGTGCCTTGGGCACTAGAACAAAGTGGATTGTTGATATTGACTTAGTATACTAAAAGCCTAAATGTGTCTAATGTTAATTTATAAGTGTTGCTAAGAAACACATCATCTGAGTAGAATGACGAATGAATTAATTATTTGCTTGTGAGTGAATACAAAACTTTAATGAGTATACTATTTTCTACTATGATAAAAGACTAAATACTATGATTACGAGCCTAAGCCAGATTAAACTATTTTTAACATTTAACTAATATATTGAATAATCATCTCAATTGAGGTGAGATATATCCCCAGATGTTTTGATAGAAGGAGGATTCTTTACATGATTAATTATATAAATACAAATTTTATTGAAAAAAGTCGCTTTACACAAAAACAAAAAAACAATAAAAATCCATTTTATAACTAATAGCTTATAAATCATGAGTGTTGTTAGTTTGAAGACAAACTTTTACTTGTTAGTTTGAAGGCAAACGTTTACTTACAATGGTCTGATTATAGGAAAGGAAATAATGAGAATATATATATAATAAACATTATTTATAAAGAAAACCTAGACATTAAAGGTTTCTTAAAAAGAAATGAAATTTATTATTAAAAACATATATATAACTAATATTTTTAGTTTAACCAAGGTATTGTACGAAATGAATTGAAATTACTTTTTGCGTGAGAAAATCAACCCACTATATGTATGTGATACGTACAACATTTGTTTAAGACATTCTAACTATGCATAATCATTATATATTTATTTTTAAAGAAAATAAACGAGATCTTGGGAAAAGCGTACACCCTTCTCTTTAGGACCCACAATGTTAAAATGCTCAAACTCCATTAAGATTAAATATTAGTAAAGACACAACCTATCTCTCACAAGAGCGGAATCCCACCCTCTTTTCATTGCGTGGTTTCTTTTATTATGTTTTACTGTGTTTTGAGCGGTAAAGAAGAACGGATTCTTAAAGGAGACAACTCCAACCTGTGTTGTGTTAGTGTAGTTTTGCTTTTTATAAAGAGCCTCTATTTACAGAGAATCGAAGGATTGGGATCTCTGGAGCATTACCTTCTCCATATTTAATGTTGTATTTAAGGAGCGGTCTCTTTGTAGAAATTCGTCTCCATCTTCTTCATTTTTGTGCACATGTTGTATTTCACATAATCTAGGCTCTCTCTTATCTTAACATAGAGTTATCAAATTTATTGGGACAATTCTTTTTTGCTAGATTTTATAATTGCTATAGTTGTCTTAAAAGCTTTGCATGGAAAGTGTGCTAGGTAGACAAGAGCTGAACCCTTATTTATTCATATTGGTGAGCACGATAAAACTTTAATGAATAATTAAGAATACACTAGTTTCATTTAGTTTGTTAATAACTGAACTTTATGACTCAATGGTTGAAAACCTAGCTTAATATCTCTTATAAAGTGCCAAACACCATTAGTCGTGGCTCTTATTAGTCCCTGCCCTCTGGGTTAGCAGGGACTCTATGATCCGCCTTGCCGTCAATTTAATTAACTTAAACACAAACCAATACAGATATAAATCTTTTATCCAAACTTTCTTACGAATAATAAATGAACAACTTGTTTTATATTATTTTTATTCAAGGTTTGAACAAAAAATAAATAAATAAACTTGTTTTATATTATATTGACCAATGAAATGATTTGAGGCCTTATTGGCCTTAGATCGAGGTCATCTACGCTAAAACTATGGTGAAATTACATAATTGCGTGTGGGTCTCAGTCGAATTTCATGAGTTTGAACTAATGTTGGGTGCGATTTAACATTACTTCACAAGCATTAAATGTTTGTTTACTCACTGTTTTATTTTTTCTAACTCTGCCATGGTCACAAATTGCACTTTCTTACTCTGCCACTAGCTTCCACGTTGCACTTGCTTACTCTGCCATGGTCACAGGTTGCACTTTCTTACTCTGCCACCAGCTCCCACGTTGCAGTTTCTTACTCTGCCACACTCACACCAGCTTGCACGTTGTTGTGTCTGGCTGTGGCTATTGGGATCTTACAGTCTTTGGCTGTGGATGTTGGGATCTTGCAAGATGGACATGTATGCAATCCATGCAGCCATAGAACCCTAACAGGGTTGGTACAAGTTTTTTTTTTTAGTAGGCAGAGGGCGCTTGAGATCAACTCATTCTCATCGCCTACTATCACAGCTCATGTTGATGCAGAGAGGCTATGCTGGGGTATGATAGAGAAGCAAAGGTCGGTGATGGAAACAAAGCGAAGGAAGGGAACAGTCAGCCTCAATACAAGGAGTTATATGAAAAGGCTCACTGGAGGGATTTCAAATTGAAGTGCCTAGCATTGGAAGTTGAATTGACTGCCGCCAAGTTTGCCGCATTTAAGTTTACATCGAACGAACTGTTCAAGAATAAGGAAAATGAAGCAAAAGTTGCAAAACAAAAATCAGTAAGTAATATCTTTTGCGGCCGACAGGTTTTACCAATTATTGATGAATATACTTCTAGAGTTTGCTAGAAATTCATTCATTTGGCATGCTTGGTGCATGCTTTCCTACTTGAAATAAATGGTTTAACTTTGGAAATCAAAATAATTGCTACTCAAACATTAGAACAAGTCCAAGTACCTCTTCATGCTACCATTCGTCTTCATGCTGCGAGGTCCAAGTCATGCTGCCAGGTCCAAGTTTGAATTGCTGCAAGTCCAAATTGCTGCAGGAGATGCTGCCAGGTCTGAATTGCTACAGGAGATGAAGGGAAGACGACCTATGTTAGGAGATATGGGTTTTCCCAACAACAACAACGACTTTGAACCAGAACATTTACCAAATCTTCAATAGTATGGAGCGGATGATATCAAACTGTCGATTAAATTCCTTGAAGTTTGGAATCGTTGGAGCTGTTACCTTCAAATTGAGAATGCTTTGCCATATTTTATGCAAACGGGCCAATGTACTTAAAGATGCTGAAATCTGGGAATATAGATACTCCATTGACAACTATGAATGCCTTGGTTACTAGAAACAACATCTCAACAAGTGGGTGATTGATATACTTTCTGGGTCTGCAGGTTGAACATAAAAAAATCTAAAAATCACAGGTTACTTCAAAGTATAAACACTGACCTTAGCCATGGATAGTAGAATTATGATGGATAGCTGATCCTTGCTGTATACCAATACGCAATGCTACTGCTTCCTTTACAACAAGCTGGGGCTTGTGGATTTCTCATTAGAGATACTGTACATCATATGTTACAACTAATTCTTCAATACATTTATTTAGAATATTGAGTTTACTTATGTGCAGGCTCTTGTCGTGTTCTAGTATCTTGATGGGAGCATTCTAAATCCACCAGGTAGCTTCCATGTCTCTGGCTTCTGACCATCGCTTCCTCTATTGAGAGCTTGAGCTCATTATCGTTGCACACTACTGTAGGAAATCATATTGTAAAAACGAGCTAATTCACAGCAATCATCTTGCCTCTTATGGAATCTTGGATTGCTATAATCCATGATTCTTAGCAGCTTTATAATCACACGCTACTTAGGCCATGATTTTTTTTCCACAAGAATTTTTGCTACAGAGTGGGTAGATGAAGTTTTATATGAGTCATTTGCAATAATGAACTTACATATGATGTTTACGGTAACCTAGAAATACCAGTCTTCCTTCGTCGAGCTTATATTTTGTCGGCACCTCCATGAATGAACCATGGAGAACACCATTCATTGATTCTCCTTGCATATCACAAATTTGTATGCATGTTGTTAGAAGAGACCCATTTAGTTTTAATAAGCAATAGCATTTCATTTATTGAGCTCCCCTTGTTCTTCAAGCTTCTATAGAACAACGCAATCTGTCTCTGCATGATAACTCGTGTTGATTCATTCTCAATAATCAAAGATGTCACTGAACAAGACATGCCCCTTTCCTGTGCCTAGCTGGTTATTGTTTTAGTGGAGGTTTGTACCTCCTGGTGTTTTGTAGCATATACATAGTGGGTTATTCCTCGGTGGTCTGTGCTATACATGTGCCCACCATTTTTGTATTTAGTCTATGTTATAAGCATCCCTGCCATTTGTCTATTATGTCTATGTTATAAGCATATCTTCCATTTGTCTATTTAGTGTCTAAAATCTTCTTTTTATTCACAACATTCTCATATGCCTCCTTGTATATGTAAGCTATCATCTGTGTTTATGTTGGTGTGATGTCTGGATAAATAAATAATAAAATAACAGTTTTAAAAATTAATTAAAATAAGTCTCAATGATATCGTTGTGTTCTGGGAGCCATGCACTGCCTAACAAAGTGTAACTTATGTGAGTGATAGGCATGTCACTTATGGTAGTCATTCTCTCTAGGAAAGCCATGTCAAGTTATTAAGGCCATCTTTAACTATTGAAAGTCCCAGCTTCTTAGCCAACATCTTGTCCAGACACATATCTAGTAGCTACAACAATTGCTTATCTTTACCCAGTTGCTTAGCTTGAACTGTTGAACTCGGTGGGTGGTTTGAAGAGTTACTGAGCTTTCTGGTTTCATAGCAATAGAAGCCTGTTGCTAACCTTGAATCTTAATTCATGACAATTAGTTAAAAACTTAAAGTGCATCAACTCCCTAACACACCAAGACATCACATTCCACAACTACAACCCACCCCTATTACTCAGAGGTGTTACATTATTGTTGCTATTGAACGATTCGTAGACACAATCGATTACAACACCAAACCCATTGGCTGTTGTGACCCTGTAACAACACCATATGTTTCCCTTCCTTATTTAGATATGGGGTTTAGATCCATTATTCTTTGTTCCTGAATTTAATTAAAAAGACTGAATTAAACTCACTAGCGGCCACTTTTTTTTATTATAGTCATGAAAAGGCAGCCAAGAAGTTAAAAGCATCGGATGTAAATTAGAGCCATTACAACAATATTTTAAAATGCATCTAAGAAGCTAAAATCATCACATCTAATCTCAGAAGGAAGTTTCTTCCAATTTTCAAAATACTTATCTTGGAAGAAAGAAGGAATTCACCAAGGGTCTTCTTTCAAGATGCGAAACCCTGAAACAAGGATTAGGGTCATAGGAAACATGGAAATTTTTTAAATCACTTAAGGTTTATCATAAGCATAAAGTGAATCTCACAAATTAACAATACTGATCATAGAGATCGTTGATTACAGATCATGCATATCTGAAAATGATTGAGCTAAACCAAAGAATCTTTTTTGGATCCAACCAAATCAAGTTTGACAATTACTAAATCTATCCACGCAAGGGCATTCCTACCTGCATCTAAGCACCCCTCATTGACCACTGCTAAATTGGATCTAGTTTCCTCTTGTGTAACGTAACCAACACAATTAGACTATCCCAGATCAAGACTATTGACTAACACGTATTATTGTAGCGAAGCCATTTCTCAGATTTATAAGCTCAACAAATGTAAATGATGTGCATAAATTCAATTAGTAGATGTTGTATGAACCTCTATAATCAACAGCTTGATGAACACATTCAATTAGTCACGCAATGGACATTATACCATATTTTTAGCTTCCTTTAGATGAAGAAAGTTTGGTCAATGTGCTCACTAAAGAAGCAAGCAAACTACTTACATGGTTGGCCGAAAGGGAACTTTACGGACTGTCTTAAACTACTTTTCAGAAGTAATTCCCCCATATACTTAAAAGAAAATTGGGAACATTACTAGGTGGCTCTCAAACCACATTTTAGAAGAAATTACGCCTTTTAAATTAAGAACCGGGGTCAACTTCTATAGTTAAGCAAATCCTATGTTGAAAATGGAGACATAAAATTGTCAAAAGATAAGGAAAATTCATAAAATTTTGAGAAACAAAAGTTAAGGTGACATAGCACAAAGAGCGGCATAGAGATACGACTCATTTTCATAGATCAAGTTTCAAAAGGATAAGTATTAAAAATATTAGAAACACCAAAATGACAAAAACTGGTCATGCAAACAGATATCAAGCATGAGATCCAATATTTCTAGGACTGCCTCGCAGAATGGAAGCCATATACAAGATAACATCTTGGCCTTAAGGAATATCACACGAAACATAGCAAAGGAAAAAAGAAAAAGAAAAGAGCTTTCACAAAGCCTGTTCAAATTTGTAATTTTTTAGTCTTTAACATCTCTATAAAAAAGGGCAATTCCATTGCAATCTCAAAAACCATTGCACACAAGGAAAGTAATTCGATTATAATTCTTTAGATGGATGAAGGCATGTGTAGTGATAAACCAAAGCAAATATAAGTAATCAAGATCATAACCTGAAAAAAATACAATGATTATAACAATAAAATCAACTGAAATTAATAAATATTGCAAGGAATTTCTCAATTTGCAAAAAGATAACATATTAATAAAGGCATCTATCATTATCTCTAATCAGTTCAGATAACATGTCTCCCTTCTGCACAAAAAAATAGACGATCATAATAAAATTTATGCTCTATTAAAAGATCGTCTAACTAACCTCTGGTACAATACGTCTAAGATGTGTCATACATGTGATGTTATAAAATATTGGTTTTCTGTCTTCTTGCTTTTTGTTTTTTTATTCAATCGTTATGTTTCAAATGGGTTACAAATTTTTATGCTATTTATAACATATTTCTTTTCCCTCTTTTGCTTTTTTTTTTCATTCAAATGGGTTATAACACCGTGTTTTCTCTTTGTGTGTACAGAATCGAGTCCATAAGCTTTCACTCGTCCATCCTATTTTGGTCCATTCACTCCATAGTTGTTTCTCCTGGTTGGACTACTTGTCTCTAATCCTGGCTGCTACGATGGGAGTGCAATAAGGGTCCCTCTAACTAGGAGTGCAATATGGGTAATGACATTCATAGCTAGTGATCATGGACTAGCTAGTGGTCATGGTAGTCATAGCCCTGCAACTCCTGCATCAATGTGGAGGAAGAAGAGAACTAAGAACACTTAGTATGGAAATGATGTAGCTGCGTGCTACATGAAACATCCTACATTACTACAAGCCTTACTTATAGTTAACTATTGAACACCAAGCAATGGCAGAGTGAACACCAAGCAATGGCAGATACAACTGATAATAATTTTACTGCAAGAGAAAGCTCCAAAACTGACAATGGCAATGGAGTATAATACATAGCAATATCTCGATAGGAACTAGCCATCCATGTTCGAAGAGGACAAGTATACCCACGCTCGTATAGGAAAATCCAGTAGGAACTAGCCAGCCATGTTTGGAGAGGACAAGTATACCCATGCTCGTAGAGGCAATCCAACAGAAACCAATCCCTTAGGCAGGGACTTAGTTGCTTTGCAACTTTCCTTGTTTGAATAATCTAAAGAGACAGAGGTATATTCACAAGTAATCATTTGTTGCATATCGGTCAATGTTAATATGTCAAAGCTAAGCTTTAATTCCTTTTTCCTTAAGAGTAAACTTTATGAAGTAACTTTTGGCTGAAATCTAAGCTTTAATTCCCTTTTCTTTAAGAGTAAACTTTATGAAGTAAGTTTTGGATTAAAGCTAAGATTTAATTCTCTTTTCTTTAAGAGTAAAATTTATGAAGTAAATTTTGGGGAGCCAAGCTATAGTGTTTAAATTTTTCTCTCCCGAGAAATCTTCTTTCGGAGTTTTGTTGTCAAGTATTCGATAATAAGTATAGTTTTGTACATACAAAACTATCCTAAGTGCTTTTGCGCAAAGGTGTATAGGAAGATACTCATCATGTAGCATTTATTTTGTGGCTTCCATTATGGTTCGGTTCTTTTGTTCCGTAACCCCATTTTGTTGAGGATTGTATGCAGTGCTCAACTCCCTCTTAATCCCAGACTCTCTACAGAGGTCCTTGAATTATTTCAAGTTGAATTCTCCACCATTATTTGAGTGCAGATTCTTGATCTTGCTTTTGGTTTGGTTCTCGACCAAGGATTTAGATTCCTTGAACTTACTGAATACTTCATTTTTCTCTTTCAAGAAATATATGCAATTCTTACGTGAGAAATCATCTATAAAAGAAACATAGTACACATACCCTCTTAATGAGCTAGAAGACATGGGTCCACATACATCCGATTTTACTATCTCCAATATTCCTTTAGCCTTTCTTTCACTGTGGGGATATGTCTTTTTTGAATTATTTCCTTATGTACATCCTTTTGGAAATGCCTTCATGCTTTTCCTAGATCTCTAGAACTGCAGAGACTTCTTTTCTTGCCATTAGTAGTGCTATGTAGTGTATATGAGTAAGCCTTCAATGCCATAGTTCACTTGGTTCTATGGACTCATGAACTAATGCTTGTTCAAGCTGTCCCTTTTGTTTATACAAGCCACCATCTCCTTATCCAATCATTGTTACATCATCTATTTCCTTTCCTTTATGCCACATCAGGACTTGTCCATCAATAAATGTAACTCTCATTCCCTTTCCATCTAGTGCAGAGATGAGCAGAATATTCTTATTCAATTCTGGAACATATAAAATATCCTTCATCTTTAAAGATTTCCCAGAGGCCATATTGTATGAAGATACTCCACTCTCTTTTATGGGGTATTGATAATCATCCCCAAGTTTCACCTTGTGAGGTGACCACAAGGTGACTCATTCTTAGACATGTTAATGAATGATTCTTTGTATCTTGTCATGCATTTAGATACCTCACTATCCACAAGCCAATCATTGCTTCCATGTGAGATAGTGTCCATAAGTGCCGAGGTTAGCAAATACTCTTCATATGAATCATCCTTCTCCCTTTTGAATCTTTTGTTTGTTGTTTCATTGTCTTTGTCAACATGATAATGGTGTCTCTTTTTCCTTATGGGACAGTCTCTTGAAAAGTGTCCCTTTTAACCACAAGTGTAGCATCGAACATTGGAAGGATCTCTCTTGGTCTTCTTTTGTTTCTTGTCCTTCTTCTTGTTCTGATGATGGTTCTCCTTGTTCTCCTTCTTCTTGTATTTCTTCCTGGTGTGAATTGTGATAGCTTGATCTTCAGTTTCTCCCATCTTATATTCTCTTGTTATGAGTCGAGACTCTTCTTGTGTGCGTTCTTCTTGGAGTTGGTTGAAAGAGACCGGCTTCCTTCTTGCATATATTCCTTGAATGAATGAGTCCAATGATCTATGGAGACCATTAAGGGTAGTCATCACAATTTATCCTTCTTCAACATTCTCTTCAACTTCTTCAAGTTGTTCTTTGATTTGAGCACCCCTTAGGAAGCACGACTTTGTATATTCTCCAAGTTCCATGTCTTCACATTCTTCAACTGGTTCCTCAAAGTCATATTTTGGTTGATGTTCTTTCCTTTTAACATCTTTGTAAAAGCATCAAATACTTCCTTTAGTTTCTTGAATCATGACACATGGGGGATGAGGTGATCCTTGATTAAATATGCAATGATTCTCTTGGATTTAACCAACTTCTTCTTATGAGTATCATTAGCCTCATCTCCCTCTTGTTCTGGAACTTCTCCATTGATGTACTGATCCAAATCATTTTCTTCAAGTATTAAGGAGGTTATGTGCTTCCTTGATCAGAATTTATGATCCCCTCAAAGCTTTTCCTCAACCCAAGTATGGTGAGTCATATTTTGAAATGAGAACCTTAAATGAAAATAACAAAGATTTAGAACTTACCGATTTGAGGTGTCCTTCTTGGTTCTGGAGCTAGCTGACCTAGGGTTTTCCAGAAAAACCCCAACTTTCAAAAATTGGAGTTTGGGAATTATGTTTAGACAGAAAGATAATCCTCACTGAGGCTAGTTTCTCGGTAGGTTCCTTTTCTAAAGACTGAGGTGGGAAGCCTCCAAAACTTGATTCCCTAGCTTCTCCCAAGACAAGTGACATGGTCAAAACTGAAACTTCTTCAAATATGAAACTAATTCTACCAAATTTGGATTTTCAAATTTTGACCTAACAATGCTACCAGGGAAAACAAGTATACTGCTTAATTCTCCTTGAGAAGGCACATTTTTCTATCCAATCAAATTTTTTAAATTTCAAGTTTGTAAAATAAGGGTTTCTCTAACAAACCCTAGATTAGTCAGCTCTAGAACCAGGTCGAATAGATCAAATCAATAAAATTGATATCTCAGTTATTTCCATTTGAGGTTCTCATTTCAAAATGAATCATCAGACCAAGCTTGATGATAATCTTGGTGGAGATGATAACTTTCGAGCATGGAAGTATAAGATCTCCCTGATCCTTGAATAAAATGACTTGGATTAGTTTATCAATAAATAATTTATAGAGACATAGGGAGATGAGGCTAAGGCTATCCATAAGAAGAACTTGGTCAAAGGAAAGAGAATCATTGCAGATTCTATTAAGGATCATCTCATCCCTCATGTGTCATGCTTGAAGACACCAAAGGAAGTGTTCGATGCTTTCATGAAGTTGTAAGAAGGAAAGAACATAAATCAAAAGATGAAATTGAGGAACCAGTTGAATAATGCGAAGATACAGAACTCAGAGACCATACAATCCTACTTCACAAGGGTTGCTCAAATAAGGAAACAACTTGAAGTAGTCGAAGAGAATGTGGAAGAAGGAGAGACTATTATGACAACCTTGAATGGAATACCAAGATCATGGGATTGATTCATTCAATGAATATCTGTAAGAAGAAAGCTGATCTCTTTCAACAGACTATGTGAAGAATGCACACAAGAATAAGATCGACTCATAACAATAGAGGAGAAGATGGGAGAAACTGCAGATCAATATCTCACAATTCAGACCAGAAGAAATAATAGAAATAAGGAGGACCATCATCACACCGGAAGGAAGTACCATCGTCACACAATACAAAAGAAATTCAGTAGATATCCTTCCAATATTTGACGCTACACTTGTGATGAGAAAAGACATTACTCCATATATTGTACAAAAAAAGAGTCTCCATTACCAAGAATTCAACCAAGGAAATACATCATGCTTACACCACTGAAGATGATGAACCAACGAATAAAAAATTGAGAGAAGAAAAGGAATATTGCTCAAGTGATGAGGAATATGTACTTTGATCCAAAATAATTCAAGACGAACATCATACTCTTATCCATCTTAGTATTTGGATAAGAAGGAATGCAGTAGTGAATGAAGAAGTGACATTCAAACTCATACAGACACAAGTTCCTAGAATCATATGATCAAGTAAGGACCCTAGTTATTCATGCAAGAAGACAAAGATCAAGAAGGAGTCCACCTACCAAACAAATAGAGATAAGTGTTTAATTGTCATTTCTTGTATATCTACTTACTTAAATGATATTGTTTAGTTGTCTACATATTCAGTTGATGTATTATGCATGATTGCGTGTTTGTATTTATGAAAAATATACTAGTGAATTGGATATGATGGGTAGGTAGCCTATGGTGTTGTAAAACATTCCATTTCTATTTATCTAGAATGAAAACTCTTTGCTGACATATTAGGAGTATTGCATACTCTTAATGAAGCTATGGTGGAGATGGAAGGTATCTAGAAAGTTACCGTATGGATGAATCTTGTAGCATTGTGTAAGATAGTTGCATGACTATGTGACATGTATCTATATGCATTAGAATTTTACACTATTAATATGTTTTGAAAATATGAAATGTTTTCAATCATGCAACTGAATTTGACTTGTAGGAAATATCGTGTACAATCACCTACAATGCAAAGAAGGATAAGACTTGTTCCGAAGAAAATGTGGCGGCATTTCAGCTAGAATATTCACTCCAACAAACATACATGAATAGGAACTTGAAGCTCCCAGGGTCAAAGACACTGTGGAAGAAGAAAGAGATTCAGAATAATATAAAAATCATGATATGACCTAAAGAGAGCCATAGATCCACCTAGAAAGATGAAGACCATCTTAGGAACAAGAGATCATCTAAGATAAATAAAAGTATGATGGGAATTCCAAAGCAAGTAAGATGCCTCAGACACACTCCAGTTATGTAGCACTATTGTGTGGAATGATTGATGCATATCCTTCCAACTATGAAGAAGCATTAAAGAATAAATGGAAGGAGACTATGATCAAAGAGCATAGGTTCCTCATGATGTCCAGGATGAAGTTCTAAATTGAAAAGAATATGTAGTGTCTTCCATTTGGATATACAAGATAAAGCATGCAATAGATGGAAGCATCAGGAAGTACAAAGTAAAGTTCATGGTTTCTCTCAAAAACATGAAATAGATCACAACAATACGTGATCCATTGAAGCAAAACACTTCTCCAGTGAAGTATAAGTGTATATCGAGTAGAGAACTATATGTGTGTAGGAGGATTTGTATGAGCTTAGAATGCACCCATGGGATAACACATAAAATTACATGAGGATCTTAAAGGCTAATAATTTCCAAATAAGACTACTTGCAAATAATGTTTCACCAACCTACTAGTTCCCTAGGTTGAGATAGAGACATAAATTTTGTAATAAAAGGATATGGGAACCAAAAGTAATTTAATTTATCATATTCACATTTAAATGGGTTACATAAATGATAAATGCTAAGAAAATAAGGTGGCATGGATTTATGGAGACACTTGGAAGCTTGCGGAACCTTTCGGTGTCTAGATTTCCCACACACTTGGTATGATCTTCATCCAAATTCGAACACATGGGTAACGTAATGCTATCGGATGGTTTTGTGGTGTTAAATATAATATAATGATCCAAAGAATTCAAATTCGTAAAGTAGAGTAACTCCCAAGAAGAGGAAGCGACTAGAAGACAATGTGTGCCACTTGGAAGGAGATTCCATGCACTCTATGGAAACAAATTATGGAATATTCTGTGAAAAGTATGACAAATTCATATTTGATTGCTAAATATGAAAAATATGACATTACATGGATAAAAATATCCACCAATATGTCTATTTTGGGAGTTACATCCAACCATTCGAATTAGGGAAATAATTGGAGCATGAAGAGGAAGAAAAGTGTCATATAATTTACTAATCCACTAAGATGAGTTGGAGGAATCCCATGGAGGGGAATTAGAACTTATGAGGCCTCATGAAGTTAATAAAAGGATTTAATGAGGAAGGAGAATATATTTTAATCATTTATAATTGGCCTTTGGAATTTTGGAGGGGTTTTTCTTTTCCATTGCGTGGTGAGTGTTCACTCTCCTTGATTGTGAACCAATTTCGAGGGAGTTGGATAGAGGGAGTTGGAGTTACATGAAAACATTCGAATTGGGGAAGGAATTGGAGCATTAAGAGGAAGACAAGTGTCATATGATTTACTAATCCATTAAGATGAGTTGGAGGAATCCGATGGAGGGGAATTAGAACGTATGAGGACTCATGAATTTAGTAAAAGGATTTAATGAGGAAGGAGAATAGATTTTGATCATTTATAATTGGCCTTTGTCATTTTGCAGAGGTTTTTCTTGTCCATTTCACGGTGAGTGTTCACTCTCCCTACTTGTGAACCAATTTTGAGGGAGTTGATGCAGAGTCCATTCATACCTCTCATTCATGCTTAACGAAGGATTTTTAATTGTATTTTGAAGGTCCATACATCCAAATTCTCATCTATCTCCCTATTCCCTCAGTCCTTCTTCTCCATTCCCCCACACTCACATTTCATGGAACACTTGTTGGAGTGATTCTTACGCCTTGCTGAGGATAGTTGATTCCAAAAATTTGATTTATGATGTATGGATATGTAATCTCATTTCCATGTGCTTTTTAATTCGAAATATCAAGAATACACATGTTAGATACTTGCATTCCCATGTTCTTGAACAAATAGTTTTCATGGATTTTGCTTGAATATTGAAGTAGTTTTATATCAGATTTGTATGAGGACATTTATATGAGGTTTATGATGATGGGGAACCAAAATATGATGTATGTATATGTAATATTATTTACACATGCTCTGTAATTCAAAATATCATAAATACATGTATGAAAATATTGCATACTCATGCCCTTATATCTCTAGTCTTCATGGATTTTGGATTCAATCTTGAAGTAGTTTTATACCAGATTTGTATGATATATATTCTATGATTTTGAGGATGTTGTGACAGAAACATATGATGTATTACTATTTAATTTCATTTCCATATCCTTTGTGGGTTGAAATCCAATAACTCATGATGTGTGAAAAGCTTGCGTTCCCATGCCATTGAATCACTAGCTTCAATGACTTTGGCTTCAGTCTTGGAGTATTGTATCAAATTTGTGGGAGGGTTTTACTTTGAGTTTTATGATGTTTGGGAATAAATTTTTATTCCATATAATACCACCATGTTTCATATTACTCTCAGAACCATACATTCTACCTTTGTTATGTCTAATTCTAACTAGTAATGTAATTTCCCTTAGGCAATTTCCATAGAAATAAAAGATCAATGCTATGAGTAATGATGCTAAGAAGAAGCACATGAAATAGATCTTGCTACTAAGAATTCTCACAAGCATACACACGAGAAATAGAGAGAAGAAAAGAGAGTGAACCACATGAATGAAGAGATGAATATTGGTGTGTATCCTTCCATTGAATAATGATGAATAATAGTGTACATAAATAGTACATCCCTCATAGGAAAATCAAATTGTATGGAAACAACTCATAAAGCTCAAAAAGGCTGACTTACCAAAATATAGCAAACCCCCATAGGTGGCTAAAGCACTTCCCAAATCTATTAAGGACCTCACGAGTTGGAAAAAGAAAGAGTGAGTTTTCAAGGAGATGGAAAAAACATGCTAATGCTAGAAAATGGAGAAAAAATAATGGAGGATGGGTTGGAAACAAAAGCTCCCAGTTTCCTAGTTGACTAGATTTTATCTTATCCATAGAAAAGCAGGAAAAATAGAAAAAGTAGAATAAAGCAGAATCGGCTGTAAAGTCCTGTCTACTAATTCTGGATGGTCAAAAGGTGGTCAATATCAACATAGAATTAGAAATAAATCATTCCTAGAATATAGATGGCATGTATTGACTTTAAGGTGCAAGTGGATGCCAGCTAATTAAGCTAGTGGGTGAATAATTAATCAAATAATGATTAATTATTTTATCCTAAGTTATGAGTGGGTTTAATATATTCCAACACCCCCCTATAAGTCTGACTTTATGATGGTATGCCAAAAAATATGGATGCATATAGGGCCCAACAACAAGGCTATGGTCACCCTTTAACAATTATTATGTCCAGAAAAGTGAGGAAAGAGGCAAAACCACATGGGGAAAATCCTTTCTAAAGATAGGATAAGGCACAAAATTTGAAATATGTCTTCAACGTATCTTCATATTCACTTTAATGAGCTGACTAAACTTCTTCTGGATGAAGGAATTGCTGAAGAAATCATGAACTCCATGATCATGCGCTGGAGTGTAGAACCTGCAAGAAGGAAGAGGAGAGACTCCTTGTATATCATCAAATGATGAAGTAGGAGCATTATCTGAATGCTTCTTGCTGCTGTCAAACTATGATCTGCAAACATAATCTGAAATGGTAAAGAAATATGTGCATACTCCTTTCCAAAGAGTACAAAAATTAAGACAATTTATTTCACACCCAATTCCCTGAATAGCTGCAAAATTGTGATGTGAATCGCATGTCAATCTTCCAATATGATGTAGCACCTGTATATATCTAATATGAGGCTGATAAAACTCTGATATATCAGAAATATTAGCATATGGAACAGCAAGGACAAAGGATTTAGTGGCTCCATGAGGATATAGGGCTAGACTAGGAAAATTATGAGCAACTGGGGAAAATTGATAGGTGTAAAAATATGAAGGATGGATGGGCATAAGATCTAAACCATAAGTGTTTAGAATAGATCCAAAAATGTTTGATATCAGTCCATATATGACTAAGGCCATGGATAATTATCCTCTGAAAGTTAGGAAATACTTCAAATCATGTAAGATAAATATCACTGCATAAGAGACCAATGAGGAATCAACTAGTGAACTAGGGATTTGTATAGTCTTAGGATTATTCAGAGCTATGGTAGATGGTATGGATAGTGGTATGATATGTGTATCAACCTGCAAATATTCTTCTAAATTAGAATCCAAAGGATCACATATAAGCATATCAATAGACTCATGGGAATACACTCGTAATGAATCCTCTGTATGAAAGGAGGAAAGAATGAGATGTTCACAACATTCAAGAGGGCTCTGAGTATTGATGCCAAGAAAAAAGGAGTAGATGCTGAAGCACATGATATAAAGTAAGGTAAGTGGTATGACACAAATAAGGCTTGATTTGGCTAAGCAAACATCCTAGAAATCACTGGGTTGCGCACCATCTATGATAGAGGTATGCACAAGGTGTGAAGAATATGGCACATAGATATCAGAATGTAAGATAGGAAATTTAGAGAACAATGAATGGGTTATAAGATCATAATCAATATCAGCACCAGCTCCATATGCTACTTATTTTTCATCAATAGTATCACAAGAAGAAAATTCACCTTCAAGAGACACATAAAAATATGGCTCTTCAATATTTGCTTCTTGATTGAAGGAGGAAGCATTCAAATCAAAGAGGGCAGCAGCAACATGAATTGTATGAGAAAATTCTTCATCATTATGAACTTCATCATAGAATGTAGAGGCCAATAAATATTGAGAGAGGGAACAAGAGGAGATGCCGGGTACGCTCCATGCTTCATCTTCAATTTCCTGCAAACCAAAAGATTTGTCCAAATTCTTCCAAAGCTCAAATGGATACTCAACAGAATCTATGAGATGATATATATTTGGAGAAATTCCCAAACAAATAATTCCATAAGATCTATCACAATTATTTATCCAATCAATCTTCTCTTCATAAGACTCAAATTCACTCAATGCACCAATGGAGACATCAAAGAGACATTGCCTCTTCAAGTATGCACTCATCTTTGGCTTCCAATTAGCATAGTTGAAAGGAGATAGTAGAGGAAATTTTGAATCCATATTGAAGTTGTTGATATGCGATGGGAGATACTCTCTGCAACTTGCAAAACAAATTAGGATAAAATCTTGTATGCTAGACAAGCTCTTCTTTAGAGAGGGATAGGATACTGGAAGCGCTACTGAACTCTATAGAACTTGATCAACCTTGTAGATCTAATACCATGTAGAAATAATAGATCAATGCTATGAGCGATGATGCTAAGAATAAGCACAGGAAATAGATCTTTATACTAAGAATTCTCACAAGCATACACAGGAAAAATAGAGAGAAGAAAAGAGACTAAATCACATGAATAAAGAGATGAATATTGGTGTGTATCCTTCCATTGAATAATTATGAATAATAGTGTACATAAATAGTACATCCCTCATAGGAAAATCAAATTGTATGGAAACAACTCATAAAGCTCAAAAAGGATGACTTACCAAAATATAGCAAACCCCCATAGGTGGCTAAAGCACTTCCCAAATATATCAAGGACCTCACGAGTTGGAAAAAGAATGAGTGAGTTGTCAAGGAGATGGAAAAAAAATGCTAATCCTAGAAAATGGAGAAAAACTAACGGAGGATGGGTTGGAAACAAAAGCTTCCATTTTCCTAGTTGACTAGCTTTTATCTTATCCATAGAAAAGCAGAAAAAGCAGAAAAAGCAGAATAAAGCAGAATCTGTTGTAAAGTCCTTTATACTAATTTTGGATGGTCAAAAGGTGGTAAAGATCAACCCAGAATTAGAAATAAATCATTCCTAGTATATAGATGGCATGTATTGACTTTAAGGTTCAAGTGGATGCCAACTAATTAAGCTAGTGGGTGAATAATTAATCAAATAATGATTAATTATTTTATCCTAAGTTATGAGTGGGTTTAATATATTCCAACAATTTCTATGAAAGTTACCCTAAAAATGTTGCAGATCATAAGACATTTTCAGAACTTAATAAACATGATGAAATAAATTCATTGATTCCTGATACTCATTCACATACCCTATTATTAAATTTTGGAGGGTCGTAATTGATTTGGAGAGCTAGTTTGTCCATCGCCGTTGGGGGGATTTGAACACAATTTCCTAGTAAAATTGCGTTGTTTCACATTAACCAAAAATAAGTTTGAATTGTTCTAAAGTATTATAATTTTTTTACAAATACCATATTTTTATTTTATAATACTCACCATACCCTTACATTTCAAATTCGGGACCATTTGGTGAAATTTGGAACCCTCTAGAGTCATGACTAGTTAAGCTTGAATTTTGCCCAATTTGTAAGTTTCTCCAAAACATTAAAAAATGGACATAAAATTTGTATCATAGCATGGTATTGGAACCTATTTATGTTATGGATTATAAGGATGAATTTAATAAACTCACCAAGTCATATTTTGATGATACGATCAAGTAACTCATGCAATGATTCGAATTGATGGCTAACCAACTTAGGGGTAAGTTGGCAGTAGGGGGTAGTATAAGTTTCCATCATGGAGAGACACATCATACCATTCCTTTTGAATAATTTTATGATTGGTTTAATGGATATAGACACAATAATTCAAATGTTAACTCATTAAGGAACAATATGGAATCCACAAGTAGGGTGGATACCAAGGATCCACCAAGTTCCAAGGGTGGTGAAACAGAAAAAAGAAAGTAGATTATGGGGATTGAATTTCACTCTCAAGTGGATTTAAAAAATATTATGAAACATCACATTATAATTAGTAAGATTCCGTTGAAACTCTAGAATATCATTCCTAGACACATTTTACTATGGAGATGGACCAAAGGCCATCCACTGATGGATGCTTGAACTATGACGGAGTACCTACTGATGGGTGCTCACAAATCTATGTTGGTGACATAGAGATCAGATTGTAAAATGTTGTTGCAATACAAAATTTTCATAAGCATGAAGGTGAATACATTGTGACAGATAATAAACAACCAATATCAACTTCCCCATCACCATTTGAGCTTCAAGAAGTTGATCAAATCAAGTAGAAAGAGGAAGAGGACTTTTGGTCTCATGAACCATGCCTCATTGAAGGTTATTTGAATATGAGTGAAAGGGATATCCATGAGGCCCTTAGAATACTCCATGACTCTCAAGCATTGGTATTAAATTATTATTGGAAAGTTTCTTCATTGGAGGATCCATGCTTTGAAGACATGGAGAAGATTCAAGGATCAATGTGCAACATCAAAGGTAATTTCATGTCTTTGATTTTTGATATAAAAAATATTATTTATCTTAGTGAATGGTTACATGAATCCTACTTTAGGAATAATTAATATATTCATAATCTAAAAATTCAAAATGACAGACTTCTTGAGAGGTTGCGAGATACTTGTTCTTCCTCCTATAGTTCAGATTGTCATATTGTAGATTGCTTGGAGGATTCTCATGACATGATGGATCATGATAAACATAAAGAATTGCAAGTTGTTGATGTGTTTTAATATGATATTGATGAGTGCCAATCACTTTTTGTGGTGGAAGAGGAACTTGAGTTGCCCCTTGAAAATGGTTGCACACTTTTTGAAGAAGTGCATAATTCCACTACCTTGGAACCACTCCATGAGGAAAGTTTTACATTTTTAATAGAGGTGCATAATCATACACCTATGGATCCGTCACATGATGAAAATTTTGTAGTTTATGATCATTTGTGTGAGTTGATTCCTTCTCCTACATCCTACACTTCCAAATTTTGCAACATTCATCCTAATAAAGTATGGGTGAAAGGTTTAGTTTTTATGTTTCCATATTAAGAGTATGGAATTTATATATCTCCTTTTGATGATGAAATTATTATAGAACCATATGCTTTACATTTTTAGGAGTATCCCTTGTTACATTATGATGATACACATCTACATGGATGCACCTATGATATCCAATTGAGTCACTTGGAGACTCATGATTTTGGTTGCTCCTTGCCTAGTCCATTTAATGTTGGAGGAACTTCATCCCACACTTGTGTGAAGAGATATATGGTTGAAAAAAAAAATTGTTGGCAGAAACAACCTTTTTTATTTCATGCCGATATACATATTCGTGGGTGTATTGATGGGACTTCTTAAATCCACTTGAAGTCTTCATGTTTTCTTTGCTCCTTATTTGGTTCATATTTTAGCGGAGGATCTTCATCCACTTCTTGGATGAAAGAACACATGGATTATTATCTTTATGCACATTATATTATTTTCAAGCAGCTTTATGGGACATGAGATCCTCACGTATGTCATTAGGGTAGATTTGATATAATATCTGATGCTTGTGTGTGGGATACATGATGATCTACTTACTTAGATGTACACGAACTTTGATGATTATTCGATGAGGTACCTTTTTGATGTACATTTGTATGATGTTCTTATGTTATTTCAAACTCTATATTTTGTACTCATGATGTTTGGAAGGGTGCAATACAAACAATGGAATCGTGGTATTTCTTGGTTTCATCCCACTTAGAGTAACAGTTCGATTGTTGGTTTAATAAAGAAAACCAACCTTCAATTGTTTGAGTTCATCTTTGTAGAGCAGTGTTCCACTTTCCTATGTGGGAGAAATTTTGAGAGATGGATTCAATTTTCAAATGCTTGGTTTTAATGGACTCTCATCATAGACATTTCACACCATGCATGTGTCAGGATCATATGGGACACTTGGATCCTTTTTGGTATCAATGGTTTAAATTTTTTGGGCAACAAGTAGCATTGGAGATTTAGTCACCACTTAAGAAGATGATTATAATCAGACTAGGGAAGTAGCAAGCATGGTGGTCCCTCTATGAAATTTTCATGGAATCTTAATAAACTCACATTTTGGTAACTCAGTATCAACTTCAAAGAGTTATACAAAAGAAAAAAGGGGTGGAAGTTTAGAAAAGATTTCTGAAATATGGAGGTAAAGATTATTTGTGCAATTTTTTATTTTATGGATTTGATTAATCCTTTTCATGTTAGTGGTGATGTTACAGGATATATCAATATGCACAATACACATATATTTACTTTGGGAACACAAAATTGTAGTACATGAGTGCCACTACTCAAATTGCAGCTAAATAAAATGAATGAGCAGAACCATAAGAGATCACTCGGTGCAAAGGAAGAATTATGAACAAATTTTGTATAATATAAAATTTTCATTGCTTGAGGAAAATAAATCTTGAGTGGGGAGTACTTTCATGTCCCCAATTAAATAATTTTCAAATAAGACTACTTGCAAATAATGTTTCACCAACCTACTAGTTCCCTAGGTTGAGATGGAGACATAAATTTTGTAATAAGGGGATATGGGCCCCAAAAGGACTTTATTTTATCATATTAACATTTAAATGGGTCACATAAATGATAATTTATAATAAAATAAGGTGGCATCAATTCATGGAGACACTTGGAAGCTTGTGGAGCCTTTGGGTGACTAGATTTCCTTCACACTAGGCATGATCTTCATACAAATTAGAACACATGGGTAATGCAATGTTATTGGATGGTGATGTGGTGTAAAATATTATATAATTATCCAAGGAATTCTAATTTGTAAAGGATATTAAATCCCATGGAAGAGAAAGAGAGTAGAGAACACTGTGTGCCACTTGGAAGGAGATTCTGTGCACTCTATGACAACAAATGATGGAGGATTCTATGACAAGTATGACAAATTCAGAATGGATTGTTGACATATGAAAAATACGACATTTCAGGGATAAAAATAGCCACCAAGAGTTATAATTTTGGAGTTAGGAAGCCATTCAAATTGGGGAAAGAATTGGAGCATGAAAATGAAGACAAGTGTCATATGAGTTACTAATCCACTACGATGAGTTGGAGGAATCCCATGGAGGGAGATTTGAACTTAGGAGTTATTATGAAGTTAATAAAATTATTTCATGAGGAAGGAGAATATATTTTTATCATTCTTTAATTGGACTTTTTCATTTTGGATATCTTTTTCTTGTCCATTGCACGATTATTGTTCACTCTACCTACTTGTGAACCGATTTCGAGGGAGTTGGATTCATTTACAAGTTGGTTTATGGAGATTCGATTGATACCAATAATTGGATATTAATGAAGGAGTTATATTTTCATGTTTAATTTAAATACAACCTATTTCTCATCTATATCCCTATTCCCTCATTCCTTCTTCTCCATTCCCCCACACTCACATTTGATGGCGCACTTGTTGGAGTGATTCTTGCACCTTGATGAGGATAGTTGATTCCCAATATTTTATTTATGATGTATGGATCTGTAATATCATTTAAATGTTCTCATTAATTTTAAATATCAATAATAAACATGTTAGAGACTTGCATTCCCATGCTCTTGAATAACTAGTTTTCATGGATTTGGCTTCAATATTGAAGTAGTTTTATATCATATTAGTATGAGGAAATTTATATGATTTTTATGATGATGGAGAAGAAATACATGATTTATGTCTCTGTAAAATTATTTCCACATGATCTATAAGTTTAAATATCATAAATACATGTATGAAAAGATTTCATACTCATGCCCTTGTATCTCTAGTCTTCATCGATTTTGGCTTCATTCTTGAAGTAGTTTTATACAATATTTGTATGAGAGATATTATATAAATTTTAGGATGTTGTGAGAGCCATACATGATGTAATAATATGTAATTTCATGTACATATAATCCGTGGGTCGAAATCAAAGAGGCTCATGTGTGAAAATCTTGCATTCCCATCCCATTGAATCACTAGTTTCAATTACTTTGGCTTCAACCTTGGAGGAGTATTGTATCATATTTGTGGGAGGGTTTTCCTTTGAGTTTTATGTTGTTTTGGAATAAATTTTGAATCCATATATTACAACCATGTTTCATATTACTCTCAGAAACATATATTCTACCATTCTTATGTCAAAGTCTAGCTAGTCGCGTAATTTCGCTTAGGCAATTTCTATGAAAGTTACACTACAAATGTTAAATATCATAAGAAATTTGCATAAAATAATAAACATGATTAAGGACATTAATTTATGTATAATACTCATTCCCATATTTTTTTCTGAAATTTTGGAGGCTTGTACTTGATTTTGAGAGCTAGTTTGGCCATTATTGTTGGAGGGATTTTAACACAATTTCCCAGTAAAATTGCATTGTTCACCTTAACCCAAAACAAGTTTTAAGAGGTCTAAAATATGAAAAAAAGTGTCCATATATCATATTTTATGTTATAAGACTCACCATATACCCTTACATTTCAAATTCATTACCATTTGGTGAAAGTTGGAACCCTCTAGAGTCATGACTAGTTAAGTTCGATTTTTCCCCAATTTTTAATTTTATACAAAATTACAAAAAAGGGAAATCACAGTGGTATTAGAGCATGGTATTGGAACATATTCAAGTTATGTATGATAAGTACAAATTTAATAAAATAATCAATTCATATTTTTACGATATGACCAAGCAACTCATGCAAGGATTCAAATTGATGGCTAATGAACTTCAGGGTAAGTTGGAAGGAGGGGGTAGTAGACATTTCCATAATGGAGACACACATAAGACCATTCATTTTGAATACTTTGATGATTGGTTGAATATATATATGCACAAGAATTCAAATGTTAACTCATTAAGTAACGGTTTGCAATCCACAAGTAGGGTGGAGATCAAGGAGCCACCAAGTTATGTGGGTGGTGAAACAAAAAATAATTACAATATGGGGATCGAAAGTCACTCCTAAGTAACTTTGAAAAAGATGAGGAAAAATCACATGATAATGAAGAATATTCAATTGAAACTATATAATATCATTCTGAGACACATTCTATTATGTACATGGACAATAGGGAATCTCTTGATGGATGCTTGAACTATGAAGGAGTACCTATTGATGGGTTCTCACAAATCTATGTTGGTGACATAGAGATCAGATTGGAAAATGTTTCTGCAATACAAATTTTTCATAAGCATGAAGATGGATACCTTGTGATAGATAATGAATAACCAAGATCAACTTCCCCATCACCACTTGAGCTTCAAGAAGTTGATCAAATCGAGCAAAAAGAAGAAGAGGAGGTTCGGTCTCATGAACCATCCTCCATTGAAGGTTCTTTGATTATGAGTGAAATGGATATACATGAGGCCCTTAGAATACTGCATGAAACTCAATAATTGGTGTCAAATTCTTGTTGGAAAGTTTCTTCATTGAAGGAGCCATCCTTCCTTGAAGACATGGATACGATTCAAAGAGAAATGTGCAACATCAAAGGTAATTTCATGTCTTTTATTTTTGATAGAAACAATGCGATTGAGCTTAGTGAATGGTTACATGAATCCTACTTGACAAATAATGAAGATATTCATCATCTCAAAATTCAAAATTAGCAACTTCTTGAGAGGTTCTAATATACCTTTTCTTCCTCTTATATTTCAAATTGTCATATGGTAGATTGCTTGGAAGACTCTCATGACATGATGGATCACGTGAAACATGAAAAATTGTAGGTTATTTATGTGTTTGTGGATGATCTTGGTGAGAGAAAATCACTTGTTGACTTGGAAGAGGAACTTGAGTTGCCTCTTGAAAATGGTTACACACTTTTTGAATAAGTGCATTATTCAACTACCTTGGAACCAATCCATGAGGAAAGTTTTTCATTTTTAAGGGAGGTGCATAATATTAACCCTATGGATCCTTCACATGATGAAATTTTGTAGTTTATGATTATTTGGGTGAGTTGGTTCTTTCTCCTACATCCTACACTTACAAATTTTTCAGTATTCATCCTAATGAAGTATGGATGAAAGGCTTTTTTTGTGGTGCCACATGAAGAGTATAGACTTTCTATCTCTCCTTTTGATGATGACATGATTAGAGAACCATATTATTTAAATTTATAGCAGCATCCCTTGTTACATTATGATGATATGTACATCTACATGGATGCACCTATGGTATTCACATGAGTCACTTGGAGACTCATGATTTTCGTTTCTCCTTTCCTAGTCCAGTTGATGTTGGAGAAACTTCATCCCACACTTGGGTGAAGAGATATATGATGAAAGAGAATGATTGTTGGAAGCAAATTCCTTTGGTATTTCATGTTGATATACATATTCGTGGGTGTATTGATGAGACTTCTTGGAGCCACTTGAAGTCTTCATGTTTTCTTTGCTCCTTATTTGGTTCAAATTTTGGTGGAGGTTCTTCATCTAGTTCTTGGATGAAAGAACACATGGTTCATTATATTGATGCACATTATATTATTTTGGAGGATCATTATGAAACATGGGATCCTCACCTATGTCATTGGGGTAGATATGATATAGTATTGGATGCTTGTGTGTATAAGATACATGATGATCTACTTACTTGGATGTACAAGCACTTTCATGATTATTTGATGAGTTACCTTATTCATGTACATTTGTATGATTTTTTTATGTGTTTTCATGATTTATATTTTGTACTCATGATGTTTGGAAGGGTGCAATACAAGAAATGGGATCCTTGTATTTCTTGGTTTCATCTCACTTGGAGTAATAGTTCGATTGTTGGTTTGAGAAAGAAAACCAACCTTTAGTTGTTTGAGTTCATCTTTGCAGAGCAGTCTTCCACTTTCCTATGTGGGATATCTTTTGAGAAATGGATTCAATTCTCACATGCTTGGTGTTCATGGAAATTTCATCAAAGAAATTTCACACCATGCATGTATCAAGTTCATATGGGACCCTCAGATCATTTTTGGTCTCATTGGTTTCAACTTTGGGGGAAACAAGAAGCATTGGATATTTAGTCACCACTTGAGAAGATCATTGTAATCAGAGTAGTGCAGAAACAAGCATGGATGTTACTCTGTGAAATTTTCTTGTAATCTTAGGAAGCTCAAGTTTTGGTAACTTAGTACCAACATCAAAGAGTTATGCAAAATAAAAAAGGGGTGGAAGTTCAAAAAAGGTTTCCAAAATATGGAGGTAAATATTATTTGTGCAAATTTTATTTATATGTATTTGACTAATCCTTTTTGTGTTATTGGTGATGTTACACGATTTATAAATATGCACAATACATATATCTTTACTTTTGGGAACATAATATTGTGGTACATGAGTGCCGCTACTCAAACTGCAGCTAAAGAAAATTAATGAGCAGAACCATAAAAGAGCACTTGGTGCAAAGGAAGGAGTACCAAATGACGATGCCACTTGGGAACATGAAAATTTTTTGCAGAATAAAAAAAATTCATTATTTTAGGACAAGCAATATTGACCAAGGATGACTGTCATGTCCCCAATTAAATAATCTCCAAATAAGACTACTTGCAAGTAATGTTTCACCAACCTACTAGTTCCCTAGGTTGAGATGGAGACATAAATTTTGTAATAAGGAGTTATGGGACCCAAAATAACTTTAGTTTATCATATTCACATTTAAATTGGTCACATAAATGATAAATTCTATGAAAATAAGGTGGTATGGATTCATGGAGACACATGAAATCTTGTGGAGCCTTTAGGTGACTAGATTTCCTGCATACTTGCCATGATCCTCATCCAAATTCGAACACATTGGTAATGAAATGTTATTGGATAGTGATGTGGTGTCAAACATAATATAATTATTAAAGTAATTTGAATCGGTAAAGGAGAGTAATACACATGGAAGAGGAAGAGACTAGAAGACAATGTATGCTTCTTGGAAGGAGATTCCATGCACTCTATGACAACAAATGATGGAAGATTCTTTGAAAATTATGAAAAATTCAGACCTGATTGGTTGACATATGAAAAATATGACATGGAAGGGATAAAAATATCCACCAAGAGATTGATATTGGGAGTTATAGGAATCCATTTGAATTGGGGAAAGAATTGGAGCATCAAGAGGAAGACAAATGTCATATGAGTTTCTAATCCACTGAGATGAGTTGGAGGAACCCCATTGAGGAAATTTGACCCTAAGATTCCTTATTAAGTTAATAAAATGATTTGACAAGGAAGGAAAATATATTTTGATAATTTTTTTAATGGATTTTGGTATTTTGGAGAGCTTTTGCTTGTCCATTGCACAGTGAGTGTTCACTCTGTCTACTTGTGAACCAATTTCGAGGGAGTTGGATTCCTTTCCAAGTGGGTTGATGGAGAGGCCATATAGAACTCTCATTGGATATTAATTAAGGAGTTTTATTTTCATGTTTAAGGTTCATAAATCTGAATTCTTGTCTATCTCCCTATTCTCTCATCCCTTCTTCTCCATTCCCACACACTCACATTTGATGGAGCATTTGTTGGAGTGATTCTTGCGCCTTGCTGAGGACAGTTGATTCCCAATATTTTATTTATTATGTATGTATATTTAATTTCATTTTCATGTTCTTTGTAATTCAAAATATCAAGAATACACATGTTAGAGACTCACATTCCCATTTCTTGAATAACTAGTTTTCATGGATTTGGATTCAATATTGAAGTAGTTTTATATCATATTTGTATGAGAACATTTATTTGAGTTTTATGATTATTGGGAGCCAATATATGATGTATGGATATGTAATATTATGTCCATATTATTTTTAAGTTCAAATATCATAAATACATGTATGAAAATCTTGCATACTCATGCCCTTGTATCTCTAGTCTTCACGGATTTTGGCTTCAATCTTGAAGTAGTTTTATAACAAATTTGTATGAGAGATATTATATGAGTTTGAGGATTTTGTGACAGAAATATACTATTCATTACTATGTAATTTCATGTCCATATCCTATGTGGGTCGAAATCTAAGAAACTCATGTGTGAAAAGCTTGCATTCCCATGCTATCGAATCACTAGTTTCCATGACTTTGGCTTCAATCTTGGAGGAGTATTGTATGATATTTGTGGAAGGATTTTCCTTTTATTTTTATGTTTTTGGGGAATAAATTTTATTACATATACTACCATCATGTTTCATATTACTCACAAAACCATATATTCTACCTTTCTTATGTCAAAGTCTAGCTAGTAATCTAATTTCCGTTAGGAAATTTCTATGAAAGTTACCCTACAAATGTTGCACATCATAAGCCATTTTAATAACTTAATAAACATGATTAAGGATAGTCATTTATGCCTTATACTCATTACCATAATATTTTATGAATTTTTGGAGGATCATACTTTATTTGGAGAGCTAGTTTGGCCATCATTGTTGGGGGGATTCAAGAAAACAATCTCTTAGTAAAATTGCATTATTTCACCTTAAATCAAAAAACGTTTGCAGGGGTCTAAAGTATGATACAAAGTGTCCATATAACATATTGGGATTTTATAAGACTCACCATACCCTTACATTTCAAATTTGGTACCATTTGGTGAAAGTTGGAACCCTATAGACTCATCACTAGTTATGCTCGAATTTTTTCCAATTTGTAATTTTCTCCAAAATTGCAAAAAGGGACATCAGAGTTACCCCGATATGTGTAAAATTTTTTGATATTTACAGCTTAAGTCTTGGTGCATGGTTAGATAGGTTTTACTTCAAATTTGAGGATGAAGTTATATAAGGAGGGGAAATTCTATATTGTGGGCTGAGTCAAAGTAAAAACAATGGAAAATAAATGAATTTGGATAATTCATTAAATGGTGGGAAAGTGGTAAAGTTCTTACAAAAACCTAGAGTATTTTGTCACTGAAACTTCAAGAGACAGTTGATAGGATGAAACCAACTCAAAAATTGAAAATGAGTTATCGATGTGACCATGATGATAAGTTGAAATCAAGGACATTGGTTTTACATTATGGAAACACCATTTATGAAACTAAGGAACACAAACTCGAATTTAACCATGATGGGGAAATGTGGAAATGAACTTGAAAAATATATCGAAAGGGTAATTTGAAGATGGTTTTCTAAAACAAAGAATGGAGGCTATCCACATGACAAGATTAATGCATTTAAGATAACCACTTGACATGGTGGATATGAATGACGAATAGTCCTCGAGATAGGAATCAATGAGACTATTGAGGCACAAAAATCTAACTCAGGAAGTTTGCCGAAGTTTCATATGACCATGAAAATGCTAAAATGTGTTAAGGACATGATGAGCTCCTTGAACTAGAAATATGATACCAAAAATATGGCTTGGAAATAAAATTTAATACCATCGTCTAAGTCACTAAATCTCGACATGTTGGAATCATATCTAAATTGAGAGTCAAATTTATTAATATCTATGGGTTGGAAGAATACTTAGTAGAGACTTGAGTAACTTAGGTATTGATTTTTTACTATGTAATAGATGTCATTGATTGATAAATTCATAGTTGTAACTTACCAATATGTATTTTACTAAATATTGTATGATGTTTATCTAGTTGCTCCAAGGAGAGGGTTGCATAATAGATTTGAATTCCCACCTTGGATTTTGTTGTGCTAAAAGTTGATTGGGTACTTATTATGTGGCTATTGGCGTAAATCTATATTATAGTTAAATTAGATAATTTGGATTCTTGTAGGTGACTAAGAAGTGTTGAAAATCTAGGTCAGTTTTGAAATTATTGAAAGTATTACTGGATTTACAATATGTGAAATTACTATTGGATTAAAGAAAATGTGTTGGAACCTTATTGTTTGGAACATAAGGTCAATAATGGTAGCATATATAGTGCTTATGGGAATGATCATTTAATGAAAATACAAGCAAAATAGGATAAGAACTTAAATGTGAGTGAAACTAGCATTGAATATACAATAAAAATTATGTTCGAGTCGAAGTTTCCTTAACAAGGGGAGTATGTAATACCACATTTAGTGATAGGAAAAGTAATTGAATAAAATCATTATGTATAAATAGAAATCATAACTCGATACTAAGGATTAATGGTTAGTGTCTTTGTGTAAACTAGCATGACATGATTCATCCATGAGGATCTAATATCAAGAATATATATAGTCCCAATACTGCGACCTCAGAGGATGCATTGGAAATACTATAACAATATCCATACATTTTCTAGAACTTAGGGATGAAGTTTCATGAAGTTGGGGTGTATGTAACACCTTATTTTTATCTCGATTGTTGAGATTATTATAACTAATCTTTGAAGGAATTCTATGAAAAATTACCCAACTAATTACTGTTTGAAATCTAAAAAGATTTGTATGGACATATTTTTTATGGCATCCAGTTTCGGATGACCTGGACATGTGTGAAGAAATGAATTACTAATGAGATATGACCCAAGGAGAATTATCAGACATACATATTATATGAAAAGTAACTTATGATTATAAAAATGATGTCAACATTTGGTCAATTATGAATCCAGTTATATTATGGTTTCAATTGTGAATGAAAAATATTGTGAAGTTATCAACAAGAATTAAATTTTTATAATCTTTTTGAATGATTATGTAGCATGTACTATGATGGTCTGTCGAGTGTAACGGGGAAGGGAGGTACATGAAATGCAAGAAAGCATCAGTATGTAAAGACTCTAGTTGAGTTGACGACGATGGAAGGTGATATCAATATTGTTTGTAATATGATTGAATTATGATATTTTTAATGCACTCTCATGCATGGACTCTGGATGAGTCAGGAAATATCGATCGTTGAGGTCAATTGGTGTTTTTGTTATGGTTAAAATCTTATTTATGAGATTTGATGCACGATTTTTTATATGTGCAGGTGATGGGATACAATTTGCAATCGACCCACATCATGTGATGGGGATGCAAAATTACACATGTAAGTCTAGCAAAGTGGACGACGCAATGAAATTTCAAAAGAGTAATGAAAGCTCAAGTTCATCATATGTGTGTGGCATGAGGGTAGGACCCGATTTGGTCACTCAGAAAGATTGTACTATGGGGAACACAATAAGTATTTGACCTTATTCCCCAGGAACCACCTGGCTCTCCATAGGGTAGGAAAACTTAGGTAACTTGGATCAGTCGTTATAACCAATTCCCCGCTTATGGAAATGATCAAAATGACATGCTGGGAGCATAAAACCTTGATAATTCTAGTCACGACAAGAATGCAATGGTAAACAACATCTATTTGAATTAATGGAAAAATAAATTGATCATAAAAAACTTAAGTAAATTATGATATGTGAATTAGATTAAAAATGATAATAAATAAATAAATATAATAAAGAAATAAAGAAATAAATAGATAATAAATAATAAATAAATAAACTGAAAGAAAGATAAATTAAGAAATCAATTAACAGAGTAAATTAAGGAACTTGAACTAAAGTAAAATCCTAACTAATCGAAAAAGAATGAGAGAACTAATTATAACTAAAAAAGTGGGTGTGTAGATAAAATTAATTAATCAAGTAAACTGAAAAGTTAAATTGAAAGTGATGCACATAAAGCATGAGAATTAACAAAAGGGTTAATAAAACCAAAATAAAAGGAATAACGCGGGATCTTGATCTGCTTCTTCTTTTGTCTTGCCATAGTTTTGAGCCCAAACCAATCTGGTGGTTTTGAGGAGACCATGGAAGAGTATGGTTCAATACAATGTGAGCGGGGTTGGAAGGCTCCCAACAGAACCCTAGCACTATATTTCCATTTCTAACCACATATTTTAATCCCCATTGAGATCGGGTATCCCAGGGGAAGAGAGTACCCATCAGGGAATGCAAAGAAGGAAATCGGCGGGTTCACTGCGTTTGGCAATCCGTCTAAAGTGTGCAGAGAATATTTTAGGAGTGAACAAGTATTGGAGTTCTTGCAGGTGTTGGTGAGTTTTTAGGAGATCACAATGAGGATTTTGGAAACAAAAATAGCCTTTGGAAGCACTAATAATTCTCGACATATTAGAAGGTAAGAGTTATTGTAAATTTTTGGTGTTATCAAATTATATTTTTATTACTAAAAATTGAAAGGATGTCATGTAGATTTAATTTACTAAATGTTATTTATATTATGGACATGGAATATTTATCATAATCTTGTATTTATATTCAGATATTTTTAAATTCTGTATTTAATTTTTAAAAAAGAGAGAAAGAAATGGTGCTCTTTACTTAGCATTTTTTTCAGATCTAGATTTATTTATATGCATGCATACTAGATGTTTGTCGAACCCATTGGAGGGTCATTACACCTTTTCACTTACAATACGTTGGTTATAGTGAGTCTCTTTCATAGGATCAACCAAATATTGCAGTATCTCGTGATAGCATTTTTGGTGGTGAATATTTTCCTCCCTCCATATCCTTCAAAAATAGAGTAAGATTGTAAAATTTCGTGAAGTGAAGAAGAAGAAAAAGGGATAAAATGAAATGAATTTGCAATTTATGTGTTTTGGGAAAATACCTAATGATAGACATGGTTATATATTTGTCTAACAGATCCCTCTTAGTAAAATTCAAGTTTGTAAAGATCAGTAGATTGAAGATTGCAGATTGGATCAAATTAAATTGGAACCCATTCATAAAAAGTATTCCTAGGGGTTTGATGTTAATGAATGACTAGATTTTCTTGCATTTTTTGTCAAAGAAAGATAGGCAAATGATTGAGGAGATATATTGGGTAATGTGAAAGGGACCACTGATTCTTATTTGATGGGATTCTGGTTTTAGTCAATTGAATTTTTTTTTCGATAAACGACACCTATGGGTTTTGCTTCCATACTTTCCCTTATTTTTTTGTTGTCTCTATGGACTTATGGTAGTGGATAACTCAATAGGTAAATTTATCCTCATAGAATAAGAACAACTTCTAGCCTCAAAAAGAAAAATGTCCAGGATAATAGTTGAAATTGAGGTTGATGAGGGTCTCCCGAAGGAAGTGGAAGTTGTTGGGATGGAGGCACTTTTGTACATTGCTTGGATTATTGGAAATTACTTTTTTTTTTCCACATATTGTTACCAAACTGGTCAAATTAGAGCAAAATGTCCAAATTCTGGGTTTGGATTACAAAATGAAGATCCGAAGATTTCCCCTACACAAGGGTTAGCATATCGGATGGATTGAGGATTTAGGTTTCTTATACCTTTAGAAACTAACCCGACATCAAAATTTATTGGTAAGTTCTATAATTATGTACCTGTACTTTTGAAATTTTCGTCTGTTGAATAAATTTTAAAGTCATTATGTTTATTGGACTTTGCATATGATGGAAAGCATAAGATGGTAACCATTGACTATTCTCCTTATTTACATTTTTCCAAAGAATCCTTCCTCTTCATATTTAGGTATTCTAGAGAAGGATTCAAGGTTATCTATAGACGTTTCTTCATAAGGGGAGGTTAGGAAAGGGTTTTGAAAGGAAGGTATGATTTTTGGGTTGGATAAGGTGGGAAGTATAAACCCAAGAAAAGAGATACTCTATGATAATTTTCTATTTGTGAGAGTTTTGTTTTTGGGGTTAATGTTTCAAACCATAGGAAGGAGGACCTTTCAAATAATCCTTCAAATATCTAGAAGACTAATATCTGGGTTGAAGTTGATCATTCCATTTCTCTTATTAAAGTTCAGCGGGTTAATAAGGGTTTTTCCACATCTTTTCCCATGGATATTTCTGGAACTTTGGAGGATTATTCTCTTAGTATTAATGAGGATTTTGACTTAATAGCCTTTACTTATACTTTACCAATTGTTATTTACTCTTCTACACTATTTAAGTAAAATAATCCTTTCTCTCCTATGGATTTTCCTTCTCTTCAAGAGTCTGTAACAAAGAAAAAAAATCACCTAGTAATTTAGTTATTTATGATGGAGACCCTAAAGCTGTGTCTATTTCTTTTATTAGATGAAAAAATGTAACTAGCAGAAACCCTCCTTGAAATAAAAGGGAAAATCTCATCATGCAGGGGAAAGTGATGCTCGATTTTGCAAACCCAGATTAATTTCACCCTTTCAGATAGGTTTAGATGTTGATTCAGGTAATACTTCTTCTTTGGATATTGGGTTTCTTACAGGGAATGCGGCCCTTCAAGGTGTTACTCAATGAAGCTTATATCCCTCAACATTAGAGGGATTGGTGGTTCACCCAAAAGAGATTATATAAATGCTTGTTGGAAATAATTAATCCTTATGTAATTATCTTATATGAAACAATGATTTTTCCTAGCGATGCTTATGAAATTTTTCTTAAATTGAGACCTACCTAGAAGTGTAGTGCTTTGGATTTTTCAGGATTATCAAGAGGTATTCTTCTTGCTTGGGATATGAACTATGTTAAATTCAAATACTTTGAAACCATTGTGCATTTAATGGTTGAAGGTCATATTAAGGGGTTATATCTTCTAATAAATATACTAAACATATATTCTCCCTACAATTATAGGCAAGTTTTTTGGGAAAAAGTTTGATAGTTCACGTATTCTAAATGATAAAGGTTTGATAATGGCCATGGATCTAAACCTTAATTTGTCATGAAATGAGGTGTGAGAAGTTGGTAATGTTATTGAACTACTTGCACATATTTTTAGAAATATTTTTGAAGGTGTTGGGTTGGTTGATATCTCTCTGACTGTGTTGGTTCGAACCTAGACTAATGGAAGACCAAGAAATGCTAGTATTGCAAAATGATTGGATATATATTTGATGGAAGACTTACTATGCAATTCTCTAGGAAGATATAAATCTTCGTTAGTACCTACAGGGGTACCAGGTCATAAAGAGGTTATTCTTTAGCTTGATTGTGAAAATGATTTTATACAATATTCTTTCAAGTTTAATCATTGTTGGTTAGAAGAACCTGATTTTTGTAAATTCATAGAATATAAGTGGAGGATTCTCTCTCACTCTGTTATAATCCCTTCTATGATTTTTTTTTAAAATATATTTTCTTGCTCGAAGATGATGTAATATTATGGGGAAAATAAAATAAAGAGATTAATTCAAAGGATGTATTATTTTTCTGCTACTAGGAAGAACAAGCTAATTCATCTTCATAATTAGAAATATTTTTTTAAGAAAAATTGAAGAAACTTAGTGTCTTAACAGTTGAGCCATTTGGCTTGAATCTGGGAATAACAATATAAAGTTAAATTTCATAGATATGCAAATAAGTGCAGGATTGGCAACTCTATTTGGGAATTAAGGTCATAATCTGGGGAGGTTTTAAAGGATCAGAATGATTTTAAATGGGATGTTTTTTTTTAATAGAAATGGGTAAAAATTGAATTAGTTTAAAAAGGTTGCAGCCCGGCCAAGCTTACAAAGGAGGAAGTGCATATGAAAGAGGGATGATGACCTCTAACAGTATTGTCAGCCTTATTATGAATACTTTTGAGAATGATCCCACTTGCTTTGAGGGATTTTTTGAGAAAAAAAATGAATGCTTATAAGAGTAAACTCTCACGAATTGTGAGCAGAGAAAAGTGCAGAAGCAAAGCATTAAATGGAAGGAGAGGTGAGATGCTCCTCAATGAAAGGGTCCAATCTCTTCTGGGAGCCCGAGAAAATGTTTGAGGTGACTTCCTTTTCCCTGCGTTCTTTGTTGGTCTTTCGCCCTCTAGTGAGGGGAGGAGAAGGGGATATAAAGTTTTCAGAATCAGAGTTTCCCCCTGACATGGATGAAGGGACTAAGGACACCAATCTTGCTTGGGCTGGAGCCTTGTGACCTGACGCTTGGGGGGGATTAGGAGGAGAAGGTCATGGAGAAGCTTCTTTTGCGGAAGGAGCGGCAAGAACTGTCTTCGAGGGGCCAGAGGGAACATCCTGCGCCCGGTCATTTGCTGCTTTCAATTCTGGATCTTCGATTTCCTACAAAACTTCAAAGCTATTTTTGTTTTTCGGGGGAGGATATTCTACGAGAAGAGCCCGATCTTGAGATGAGCCCTTTTGCTGTGAGGCTTGAGGCTCCTTTCTTCAAGGGGGTGGTCATCTATTGATGACCATTTGGAACCCTGTATCTTTGGGAGAAGGAGGAGTTGTTGTTTTTTGTGATTATGCAAGCTTGGGGTGTATTTTGGCAAAGTGGCCATAAACATGGAAAAAGTTGCATTTGAATGGAATCTGCTCATAGTCCAATTGTTGGATGTGACTCCAATCTCCTCAAGTAAGCTTTAGGGCCTCTGGAAGTCCTTTTTCTAGATTTACCTCTATGCAATGCGCACACATCTGAACTGGCCCCCTTTGGGATCTTCACTATCTAGGTAGCACCCTATCTTATTACCGATATGCACAAGAGTGCTTTTTCCCCAAAGATGAAGTGGCAGGTTTGGCAGTCTTACCCATACTAGAGCAGTTGTAATCTTTTCTTCTGAGTTAAACCACAGAGTCCAAGGAGCTAAAAACTACCCTCTCGAGCCCATGAAGTAGGGGCCCAATCGAAAGACTATATCTCGTTCTTCTTTATTCAGAAACATGAAAACAAAATACCCCCTACCAGCTGCAAAGAGAGAGCATTATCCTTGCAAAATAAAGGTTCCAATGTTCTGCAATCCAGAGCTCCACCGCCTTAGGGCTGGGCCACAACCCTGTAAACTTACTGATGAGGGATTTCTATGAGAGGATGAATGCTTTTTGACATGGATTGGAAGGAGATATCTCTCGAGAGGGGATCTCTTTTATCTTCATCACAAACTTGGAGGGGGCCTTAGAGGCTGCCGGAGGGGTGATCGCTTGAACTAAGGCCTTAAAAGCTAGGAGTTGGTCATGAGAATCCATAACCAGGAAAACATTGAGCTGTCGGGAAGAGCCGAACCCGCAGACCCAGCGTGGTTTAAATGGGATGTTGTCAACTACTTTAAAGGTAAATATAAGAAGAAAGAGGCTACTTCTTTAGAAGATCAATTGAAACTTATAAAAAACTTTCCTCATTTATTTAATGAAGAAGAAAGACAACAAATTGGGGATGAAGTATTAGTTGATTATATGAAGGAGATACTATCTCAGTTTGCAAAGGAAAAAAATATCAGGGCACGATGATTGGTCTGTGGAATTCTTCCTTCATTTTTTCAGTTACTTGGACATGAATTGATGGAGGTGGTTTATTCTTCCATAGGATTGGATTGTTACTTTCTTGTATTAACACTACTTATATTTACCTCATTCCAAAAAGATATAATCCAAACACTTTCAATGACTACATGTCGATCTCCTTATGCAAAATTTCATATTGAAATATTACAAAAATCATTGCAAACAAAATGATATCCGTTTTGGGAATATCTATTTCAAAGGAATTGTTCGTATTTTTCCAAATAAATAAATATTGGATGCAGTAGGCATTGCTCAAGAATTATTATATTTGATAAGGACCAAAAATATGAAAATTTTTATTCTGAAATTTGATTTTGTTAAATCTTATGATAGCGTGGATTGGTCATTTCTTCAATTCATACTAAGTTAGATTGGAATTCATTATGAATTAAGTAGTTGAATTATGGATTTTATCTAATTGGAAAATTATGGTATATTGATAAATGGTTCGCCAAATTCTTTCTTAAGTAGTAGGAGGCCTGTCACAAGGTTTTCTACTCTCTTGGCCACTTTTACCCACTTGCGTGACCCAGGCTCTATGTAGCCGTCGATCCAACAACTACCTGAGATACCGGCCTTATAGAGAAAGCCCCATCGGCAACACCTGTGAAGCAGGCACAGTCTCACCCGAGATATGTCATAGATGGGTAACAGCCGAAACCATGTTTCCGCGATTGTCAGGGAAGTATAGTCCCTTGGTTTGCAACCAAGGAGCTCAACAAAGGTAGCAGATCAACTGGATGGAGAAGTCGGTTCTGCGCGAATGACCACAACTATATGTCATTGCTCACGGCCTGACTTTCCTTTATCCCTCATAGCTAGCGTAACTTGTGCAACGCAGCTGAATCACATCAATCGAATCTATGACTTAAGTCAGGATTCATAACAAAAATTATCCAGAATGATATACATTTATACAGTGTCAATTCAGCAAGATATTATGTTCATCCATCTATCAATTGCAAGAAACTAACAATAACTGAACCACAATTAACATTACACAGAAAGCAACTATTAATCAATCACATAAACATTCACCACATCAATCATTCATTTGGACACGAGAAATAACGTGGAAACCCATCTAGGAAAAACCACCAAGGTGCTCTTCATCTCACATGAGAAAGGATATAGCACGTTGCAGTCTGCGAGATGTGGACTGGTCTTGAGATATGTCTTTAAGTTCAGACTCATAGTTCTCATGCTCTCTGTCTTGTTTAACCTAATCTACTTCTACTACCTACAGATCCGCACACAGCCTGGATCGACTCTCCTAGCATTTGTGCCTCTCTAGCAGAGCTTTCTCCTTCCACTATTCTAATTACCTCTCTCTTAGATCAGCTCTCTGCAACTGTATATAGCTCTCATCTATCAAATCCATTCCGTAATTATGATTAGAAAAAATCCAACCCTCTAACTATTACATCTCTCCTATTTATAACATTTTACATGACCACACTAGGTCAACTACTTACAGGCAGTCTGTTAACTATCGCCATCAGCCAGCCCCCAGGCTACTGCTGTGGTGATCATGACTCGACACGAGGCACTAAAAACCTTACTTACAACATTCTTTCACTCGTGTGGCATCTGCTGAATTAAGCCGGCTTTTTCACCCATGACTGCCCTGTCACTTTCCGGCCATTCCCCCCATGCGCGCTTCCGCGCTTTCCTTTCCTTTGTCGTGCATTTCTATGCTCTGCCTTCCCAGGATGTTTCCATATTTCATGCTCTTCCTTTGCTTCTATCGCACCCGTGACGCATTTTCCTTGGTTGCGCACATGAAGTTCCTTCTTATGCCCCTTTTCCTAGGCCACCAGGTCCCCAACACTCACCTGTGGCTCATCCCGAGCCACTAAGCAAGGGACATCTGAGCGGCCTGATCTACACGGTATATTTTGGGAAAATATAGATAGGCCTTTTTTTTTAAAGCTTTGGATGTATCTTATATTTTGCAGTCCTCTCCTTACTCAGATACGACTTGGGAAGATATGACTTCCTCTATTTTCTATTCTGATAAGTCTATGCCCAAATCTTGCTCTGCATTTGACTTGGCCTTTTTGATGGCGCTTATGCTATTCTGTGTCATGTTCGTATGTTCCCTTATTTGCGTTGCGTTCTTCTTCTCATAGCTCTTCTACGGTCTCCATTGCAGCTATATCTTTCCTTGGAAGCTGGGCTGCATTGCCAATTTTTTGCTGGAATTGGGCCAGAATAGGTGTAATTCTTTCTATCTCTCGACAAGATTCTTCTGCCTGTTGCTCGTGTTCCTACACTATGCCGCTGCTTGGGTGTTCTGATGAGGTACTAGCCAGTGTGTGAGTGAACTCATGGATGCGCTGGTAAACCGGCTGAATTAACTTTGTTATCCTTTCAACTTTGGCCTACTATTTAGCCGTTTCCTTGTTGCACATGCTTTCCTGGTCATGTAGGGTTCTGGCCTTATCGAGGAGCTCCTTCAGGTCAGTTCCCCAGGAGATTTTCTCTTTCATTGGTAGCTTCTTAATCTCAGATTTGAGTGCCACGATTTGTCAATATGCCTACCGTGATTTCTCAGAAAGTTGTTCTGCCACTACATCATTGATGAGCTCCTCCCATTCTATAGCAATTGTCTCAACTGCCTCTGCACAGACACGCTTGGATTCCTTCAGCCGATAAACCACTTGAGCTGCGGATTGTTGCCTTTGCTATAGCACTTTCGAGGGTGCGTCAGGCGGTGGGTGGGTTTTCATCTCTCGGATATCTTTTTGGAGGTTTGAGACCATCTTGGAGAGACATATCAATTGATCCACTGGTTTGACGTTAGACTCTTCTACCTCGCCAAAGAGTTGTGTCGTTGTTTCCTATATCGCTTGTTCTAGTGAATCCTACCTTTGGGCTTGGGATGCCCGTGCTGGCAGTTGATAACTTGCTTTCACTTCCTTGCTTTCCTAGTTGCCTTAGCTGCCTGAGAGGCAGCAGTAGTCTCGTGAATTCTAATTTCTATTGTAGCAGTTTTTTGAATAGAGTATATCTACGACAACGATAACTTTGAAAAAAATTAAATCAATGTGTCCAAGTTATCGAGACTTTCCTTGTTCTCTTTGCCTTTCTTAGACAATGGCTCTATAGGCATTTCAATTGTTAGGGATGGGATCATAATTGGCACCGCTAAGGTATCTGATTGGGCGACACCATGGGTTCCATCCTGCATGGTGTCTTGCACTACGGTGATAGTCTGCGCTAGCTAGTTAACCTTTGTGGTGATGGAAATTGTCCAATTGGTTTGCATGGTTGCGAGTTGTCCCAAATTTTTCTTTGTGACTTCAGCGATAGCATCGCACAGAAGGGTCAAATACGCATCTGGTATGTCTCTGAAATAGGGTGAGTTAACCTTATGCCTCTTGTTATATGGGAAGATCAGCATGTCTTCATCTTCCTCCTCTTGCATGGGTTGATTGCCCCTCCTTTTGCTGGCTTGCTCAACGCTCAAATATTCACTTATAGCGGGGTCATCTAGGTTGTCATTGGGTATATCGTGCACATATTCCATTTCATCTTCTTGGGAGTCATGCTGGGGCTCCTGCACACTGGTACTGGTGTCATGTTGGCGTGGGTTCTCTGGTGGATTTTCCTGCAGGACTTGCTGTCGTTCAGGTACCTTCTCCTAGTAGGTAAGCCATTCCTGAGGCCATTCTGTGATTTCTTGCTCAATGCTTGCATCCCTGAGGATGAAGAATGTTGGAAGGGATTGCTTATTCAGTTCCCCTTACGGTTGCAAGATGATGTTGTGGTGTGCTGCATGGAATTGAATGAATGGGTACTTGGAAATCGTTGCAGGAGTCAATTGGTACTGCGCACACACTATTTGATGGATCCTTTCTCCCTGTAGGAAAAATAAAATTATGGCCTCATTCTTTTATTTGTTGTCCTTATGGTCTCAAGGGTTCTGGTAAGGCCTGCCAAGAAGATATAGGGGGATATCCATGGGCTGATAGCTTGGTGGCGGAGCCCATATTGCAAAAGAAATTAAAATTAAAAGCTAGGAGAAGTGACACTTAACTGTAGGTTGTTCTTGTGCTTCTCATGCATCGTCCAAGAGTTTGTTCAAGAGGAACTGGGACCAGTTAGTGTGCACCCCCTGTGCACATTTTTCTGCAAGTTCTATCATTGCAGTCGTGCATTCAACCGACCTCATTTTGTGCAGGACCTTGCTACACAAGATCTTTGTTGTTTCTTGTACCACACTATCCTCAATGGAGCTGATGAGAAAACCCTTTCCACCATGGATGAGCTGATATTTAGTTTTCATATTGTTCTTGTCTATATTTTGCCCCTCATTAGACAAGTACAGGGCTGGGTCTATTCCCTTCTGCAGTAGACCGGTAATTTCCAAAATCAAGTCCACCATCACCTGATATGGTTTGTTTAGCCAAAGGTAGACACCATGGAAGCACACAAGCAGCTTCTTAACATACATGCCGACGAGTATAGAGTGGCCAAAGTGGGGCATAAGGAGTAGGTTTAATAGATCGGAATGCTCGAATCTACATGCAGAGACAACATCGGCGTTCGGTGGCTGGCCGGATTTTACTTCCATGAATTGATCTATAGAGATGTCTAGCTTCTGAGTATCATAATATTCAAACTTTAATACCTGGAGCTTGGGAAATATGGGATCCTAGGGCTTTGGGCTATCCTAGGGTGTTGTGACACCATCCAGAATAGTGGGTTCTTTTAGTAGCTTGGAAATGCTCACTGTTACTGCTTCGGCCCTAGGCTTCCTGGGTAGTACATAGGGCTACAGTAATTTCTTCTAATCTTCAGTAAGGTCTGCTTCTGGTGATGATGGCCGAACTGGGTCAGCCCTACGAGCTTTAGGTATTTTTTCCCCATGGCCGAAGGAACTTGGGGGGTCGGTATTCAAGGATTGCATAGGGGGAACCACCTGTGCTCCCACTAGTTGCACTAATGGTCGGGAGGCAGTTACCTGTGTGAGATGACTTCCTACTTGCGATGGATGCGGTAGACTTTGCAGCGGATTTTTGACTATCTGCGACTTTGGTACTACATTCGACTTTTCCTGAGTCTTCTTCATCTTCTTGGGTGACCAAACTAGGTCAAGGTGTTCTTACTGGAGTGCTCCCTACAGCTGGAATATTTTACTGAGTAAGGTCTTTTGATTTGAAGGATGGCTCAGTCTGTGCAGCGGCCTTGGCTCTTTGTATTGATGGTTCATTAAGGGAATGTAGAAGTTTAATGGCGGAAGGCAAGGATGGGTTATAGGCGTCAAGTATTTAAGCTGACTGGATAGAGTGAAGGACTATCTGGAAGATCACATGGGCTCATCCTTTGCACGCTCAAGCTCCATTATGCATCTATCAGGGAAGTTAAGGCAGTGCACCATATGGGATCAACATGTCCGTCGCCTTTTTCCTCGGGCCTGCCGCTTTAATGCTACTAGAATGTTTAGAGGGACCGTCTAGAAAATCACATGGGCTCGTCCTTTGCATGCTCAAGCTTCATTATGCATCTATCAGGGCAGTTAAGGCACTACACCATATGGGATCAACACGTCCGCCGCCTTTTTCCTTGGGCCTGCTGCTTTAATGCTACTAGAATGTTTAGCGGTGTCAGATCTTTTTCAAATTTCTACTGCCCCTACGGGATGTTCGTGCCTACGAACTATTTGTCACTTTTGTCCATCTTTCTTGAACTTTTTTTATTTTTATTTTACGCATCATGGCTCTATGGGGCCGTTTCAGTGGCTGGCCGATTTTTACTTCCATGAATTGATCTCTAGAGATGTCTAGCTTCCGAGTATCATAATATTCAAAGATTAATACCCGGATCTTGGGAAAGATGGGATCCTAGGGCTTTGGACTGTCCTAGGGTGTTGTGACACCGTCCGGAATAGTGGGTTCTTCTAGTAGCTTGGGAATGCTCACCGTTACTGCTTCAGCCCCAGGCTTCCTGGGCAGTACATAGGGCGGTAGTAAGTTCTTCTACTCTTTAGTAAGGTCTGCTTCTAGTGATGATGGCCGAACTGGGTCAGCCCTACGAGCTTTAGGTATTTTTTCCCCATGGCTAGAGGAACTTGGGGGTTCGGTATTCAAGGATTGCATAGGGGGAACCACCTATGCTCCCATTGGTTGCACTAATGGTCGGGAGGTGGTTACCTACGTGAGATGACTTCCCGCTTGTGATGGATGCGGCAAAATCTGCAACATATTTTTAATTATCTGTGACTTTGGTACTACCTTCGACTTTTCTTGAGTCTTCTTCATCTTCTTGGGCAGCCAAACCAGGTCAAGGTTTTCTTACTGGGGTGCTCCCTATGGCTGGAATATTTTACTGAGTAAGGTATTTTTCTTTGAAGGATGGCTCAGTCTGTGCAGCGGCCTCGGCTCTTTGTATTGCTGGTTTGTTAAGGGAATGTAGAATTTTAACGGCGGAAGACAAGGACAACTTATAGGCGTTGAGTATTTAAGCTGACTGGATAGAGTGAAGGACTGTCTGGCAGATCACATGGGCTCGTCCTTTGCAGGATCAAGCTCCATTATGCATCTATCAGGGAAGTTAAGGCAGTGCACCATATGGGATCAACACGTCCGCTGCCTTTTTCCTCGGGCCTGCCACTTTAATGCTACTAGAATTTTTAGAAGGAGCATCTAGAAAATCACATGGGCTCGTCCTTTGCATGCTCAAGCACCATTATGCGTCTGTCAGGGCAGTTAAGGCATTGCACTATATGGGATCAACACGCCCTCCGCCTTTTTCCTTGGGCCTGCCACTTTAATGCTACTAGAATGTTTAGCGGTGCTAGATCTTTTTCAAATTTTTGCTGCCCCTATGGGATGTTAGTGCCTGCAAGCTATTTGTCACTTTTGTCCATCTTTCTTGAACTTTTTTTATTTTTATTTTACGCATCATGGCTCTATGGGGCCGTGTTGCAGTCGTCGTGATATGGTTTTAAGTGAATTCCATTGATCATGCCCACTACTAGTGTTCCATCTAGCTTATGAAGTTTTACTGCGCCTACTTCCGTAATATGCGCAACTATGTATGGACCTAACCAATGCGTTTTGAGCTTACTCAGATGTTTGATAAAATTACTATCATACATCAGAAGAAGTCCCCCAACCTTGAACTGCTTTGTTGTGATGTGGCGGTCATGCTAGGATTTCTATCATTGCTTTTCCACATTCTGATGGAAGCCTGCAACAAAATGGTCTTCTTCCATTTGAACCAGTTGCGCCAGCCGCTCCTCTATAGCGCCGGTATCTATAATTTTCGTTATTGCAGCAATTCGTAGGCTCGGGACAATATATTCCATGGGAACAATGGATTATTTTCCATAGAATAAATGGAAAGGGGTGTATCCAGTTAGCTATTTGCATGTTGTTCTATAGGCCCATAATACTGCTGAGACTTTCTGGTCCCAATCATCTCTGCACACATTACATACTTTGGTCAATGCATTCTCAAGTACCTTGTTGAATGCCTCGATAGTTCCATTTGCTTGAGGATGGTAGGGTGTTGTTTTCTTATGTTGGATTTGGAATTCTGCAGTCAGTTCAATAATTACCTTATTTACAAAATGCGTACCTTGGTTGCTAAGTAGGATTTTGGGACAACCAAATCTTGTGATGACGTTCTCAAAGAGGAAATGGGCCACCGTTGGAGCAGTACAATCTTTTACAGGTGCAGCCTCTGCCCATCTTGTCAAGTAATCTGTAGTAGTGATGATATAATGCACACCAGTTCATTTTCCTAGTGGACTGATAGGGACAACAAAATCAACAATACACAATACACAATCTTTAGTGGGATCTCGAGGAATTTTTTTTCCTTGATAGTTTTCAACACAATATCAACTGTAGGTTGTTCATCCACAAAATGGAATGTGTAAGTGAATTTTTGCACAACTTATTCCCATTCCCTTGTCTCCTGGCGCAGATCTATGGATGCATTCGAACCCCTTGGCGTCGTTTTCATAGTATGGATAAAATGATGAACCCACTCCTGTCGAGGGTAGTTTGAGAATGCTGTGGAATAGTGTTCCAAATGTTTGACAGGATTGGATAACCCTGTATATCTTTGGGTTACAGTTGCAATTTCTTATCCAAACCTTACTTCTAGCAGTCTTATGCATTGTGGGCATTCGGTTATGGTGCTCTTATGCGTACCCCACCATCATGCGGGTGTATCTCTTAATGCAAAGTCTAGTGCAGACAGTCGTTGTGGCTCTGTTACCAGTTCTTCAAATTCAGTCAAGAATGCTGCCAAGTTAGGTAGTCTTTCATATGTGGGTAGGGGTCATGACTAAGTTCCTACTCATCTGGTAGACTTAGTTATCCTGGCACATTTAATCGATGAGACTTCATGTAATCAGTTCTGCCACTTCTCCAGTGCCTCTCCTGAGTCTGATGTACATGAACTCTCACATTTCCAACTTAGTTTACCATATGCAGTAGGATTAATATAGTCTTCCCAAAGGGTGGTTATATTGTAGATGGTGTTCAGGTGGTCACCATGCCCTTCGTTGAATACTGGTTCAACGTACCTCAGTCCTTCTAGCAGGTCAGTGGGTGCAATGACCTACATCTCATCATCTTCAAATGATAGCATCCTTGTTTTGAAATTTATGATCGTTTGGTTTTCCATTGCCCAGTCAATCCCAAGCAACGCAAGGTATGGGGTGGTATCATCTACTATGTCTATGACTTCGAAGTCCGCAAAAGTGAGTAATCCTTCAATGTCCACTTGAACTTGACCCAGCCTACCCATAGGAATGACCTTTTCTTGATTTGCAAGCCTTAGTTAAATGGGGGACCATTCTAAGGGCGGCTTGCCCATTATTTCCCACATTTGGCATGTTAAAATGTTGACATCGGATCCCAGGTTGAGAATGATATAGTCCATATCATAGTCACCAATTTGGGCGGTCATTCTGAGTTCATGTTCTATCTTGAGCTTGGTCTTGATGTTGTTAACCTTCTTTGGTGGAGGGTCTCCCTCTGGAAGTGTCTCGATGGGTGCTTCTAGTTCTACAATTTCTTCCTTACCCTTGATTAGCGCTAAAAAACTTGACAAGAAAGTTTAAGTTTACTAACCTTATCTCCAGTTTTGTCCGTACTTCGTTGTTCAAATATCTTCTGGAATCTTTCAGGCATATCTTTCACTTGGCTTGAGGTAGATGGTTTTTCTGCACCGATGAACTCTAGGAACACATCCGTGAATATGAGCTTTTGTTCTTGAATGTCAATTGGCGCTTTCTTCTTTGTGGCAGATCACACCTGGAATTGCACGTGCATCGCATGATCTGTCTGTGCGGCTTGGTCTACACCTGTCATAGCACCTCCCCTCGTGACCACTGCCACATTAGGTTCTCATGGTTCAATAGTGATCATCTGTAAATTGATATTGGCATTCGGATTGGGAACATTCGGTACAGGATTTGGTGCAGGTTTTGGTGCAGGGTTTGGTACCGGGTTGGATGGTCCAAGCGTCCACGCTTCCCATCGAGCAATGAGCTGTGGGAATTGCTCCACATTGTGATCCTGTCTGCAGTATGAGAAATTTCTTATAGGTTTTAGGTAGTCCCTAGCATAATGCCCCTGTACTCCACAATTGTAGCACACAACTTGCCCTCTTCCCCGGTCGAATCCTCCTCCACCCCGGCCCCTAAAATTGCCACCCTCCATTTGAGGTGGTTGTAACAGTATTGCGATTGCTGGTACTGTTGATGGTACAAGTTATACGGGGCCATATTCTGAAATTGGGGTGCCATTTGGAGCTGCTACGAAGATGGGAATTGCGGTGCAGCCTGAAACTGAGGAGGATCCTAGAACTGAGGGGGGGTCTGTTCAATATTTACTTGCTCTTCTGTCTTCATCAAATATGCATCTACCGTTTTCTCCCTCATGAGTTGATAGACCCTACAATCCTTTTCATCATGGCCTACATATTTACAAAATTTACAATATAGACTGCTGGGTGTGCATACCGTCTTGTGTATAAATAGGAAATCAATGTCCTGGTGTCCTCTTGTTTGGCATATATTGAACCAAGGTAGTCCTTGGCTATTCAATGGGCTTGGACCTCTAGACGAGACGTAGTTCATATATGCAGGGAATTCATCTTTGGTATGTCCATTGGTCCGGCATTGGGTACACTAGAGGTCTTCATGTGCTTCTTCTCCCCTTTTCATATCTTGGAGTTGGATAGTCAGATTATCCAACTGAGACTGAATCTGTATCATCCCTGCGGCATCGTCCCCTATGGGCGAAGCCTCTAGCTTCGTTGCTAAATCCAATGCCTCTATCTGTGCTGTGATCTTCTGCTACATGAGCGACCCTCTTATATGTGGTAGCAGTGTTGCAATAAACCACTCTTTATATTGTACATCTGACATCTAGAAGCTAACCTTGGCCATCAGTGTTTTCGACCATTAGTCGAAATCCCATACTGTTTCTGCTGGAACCTGCTTAATTTCCTTGATTTCAGTAATACATTGGGACTCCGATTGGGGATTTTGAAATTCTGAAATCATTTCCCACCGAATCTCCTTAAGAGTCTTCTGCGGGGTTCCTACTGGTGCGGCACAAAATTTCATGAACCAATCCAGGGTATGACCCCTCAGAGTCGTGATCATTTGTCCCTTCTTTATATCAGCATTATGTACTAAGCGTACCATCCAGACAGCTTCACAAAGAAACCAATGTTGTTCTGGGTCTTCTGTTCCATTCCCATTAAAGGTGGGTAATCTAATATTTGTCCCCACCATTAGGGTGGTGTTGGGATTGTTTGTTGGACCTCCTGAGTTTACAGGATTTATTGGGATCGCTGATGGGCCTTCCTGCTCACCAGTCCCAACACTAGGACTGCTAGTGTTCACAAGGGGTTCAAGTGATGGATTTCTAGGTCTCGCTCTGGGTGATCTCTCTAGAATACTGTAGTCACGTCCTATTCTCGGCGATTCTGCAGACTCTACGGATTATTCTCTCTCACAAACCGGGCTATAATCCTCCTCTTCATCGCAGGATCCTTTGTCTAGGCATGTCTCACATCCATATTCACCCTCCCTCGACAAGCTATAGGCCCTCCTTTTTCCTGTTACCTTTCTCCTCTTTCCTGACCGGAACCTTCTTCCACTTCTCAAGAATCCAGTGCCTAAATCATCCTTAGAACTTCCCGGGAACATCTCTTGTTACTAACTTCCATATTACTTCCAGCTCTTACATAGCATATCTCATAGATGGGTAACCGTCGGAACCATGTTTCTGCGATTGTCAAGGAAGTATAATCCCTTGGCTCGCAACCAAGGATCCCAACGAAGGAAGCAGGACGACTGGATGGAGGAGTCGGTTCTACGCAAATGACCACAACTATATGTCATCATGCGCAGCCTGAATTTCCTTTCTCCCTTGTAGCTGGTGCAACTCATGTGGCGCATCTGAATGACATCAATCAACTCTATGACTTAAGTCGGGATTGATAACAGAAATTATCCAGAATGATATACATTTATACAGTGTCAATTCAGTAATATATCCTGTTCATCCATCTACCAATTTCAAGAAACTAACAAGAACTGAACCACAATTAACATTACACGGAAATAAACTATTAATCAATCACATAAACATTCACCACATCAATCATTCATTTGGACACAAGAAATAACGTGGAAATCCATCTGGGAAAAACTACCAAGGTTCTCTTCATCTAGCATGAGAAAGGATATAGCACCTTGCAGTTTGTGAGATGCAGACTGATCTTGAGATATGCCTTTAAGTTCGGACTCATAGTTCTTATGCTCTCTATCTTATTTCTCCTAATATACTACTACTACCTACAGATCCGCACACAGCCTGAATCGACTCTCCTAGCATCTGGGCCTATCTAGCAGAGCTTTCTGCTTCCACTATTCTAATTACCTCTCTCTTAGATATACTCTCTGCAACTGGATACAACTCTCATCTACAAAATCCATTCCGCAATTACAATTAACAAAAAGCCAACCTTCTAACTATTACATCTCTCCTATTTATAACATTTTACATGACCACACTGAGTTGACTACTTATAGGCAGTTTATTAACTGTCACGATCAGCTACCCCCCAGACTATAGCTATGGTGATCATGACTCGACACGAGGCACTAACAGTCTTACTTACAACGTGCTTTCACTTCTGTGGCATCCGCCGACTTAAGGCTTACTTAGATAGATTATATCTTTATTTTAAAATGTATTTAATTGAAGATGGCATGAATTATCTAGTTTATTTCTTAATCTTAATTCATATCTAAAGGATGATTCAGATTAAGGTTATAAAGAAGGTAGAACAAATATTAAATTGTTGGGCTTTCAAATGGTTATCTTTGGGAGGTTGTCTGGTTTTAGCAAATGTAGTTCTACAAAACATTTTTGCTTACTAGTACCCTTTGAATCTCTCAGTTTTTATGGGCATGAATGCTGGGCAAATAAAAATTTATTTTGGATTCCTAGGAAACTATTGCTCTCCATAAGAACTTGGGAATCTTAGGAATACAAAAATTATTATTGTTCAATAAGGGATAATGTGAAAAAAAATTGTGGAGAGATTTGTTCTTTAAAGGTCTCTAGAAAAAGGTTATTTGTTCAAAATACATAAAGTATCCCCTTATCGAGTAAAAATTTAAACAACATTTATATAATATTGAGGAATTTTATCAAAGTCTTTAATATTATTAGTTTATTTTTCAGTTGGAAAGTTGGAAGGGGCATTTTAGATTTTTATAGGGATTAATCCTATTATCAGTCTCTCATATTATTTCAAGTTGTCAAATGATTTAATTTTGGGATTGCAAAGAAGGAATATATTAGTTATTTCTTAGATCATAAGAATCCTGGATTCTTCTAATGGAGAAGATGATAATGGTGAATATTGGTTATCGACATAACATCTAAACCTTCATTGTTATGTGTCTTCTGAATGGAAGAACTACATACAGTGACTTCCCATGCAAGCATTAGGTTAAATGAGCAACATAAGACTATCATTTGGGAAAAAATAAAGTAATTGGAATAGTGACAACAAAATTGGCCTACAATATTTTTTTGGATGTTTTTGAAGGTATTGAAGCAATGTGTGGAATAAACATTTTTGACACATGATAATTCCCTTGAAAATCAAATGTTTTAGCTGGTTGTATTTATTTAACAAGATAATCACTTGGGATAATGTGTAGAAGAGGTGTTTTAATGGAGAATATGATAATGGTGAATATTGGTTATAGACAGAACATCTAAACCTCATTGGTATGTGTCTTCTGAATGGAACAACTACATGCAGTGAATTTCCCATGCAAGCATTAGGTTAAATGAGCAACATAAGACTATCATTTGGGAAAAAATAAAGTAATTGGAATAGCGACAACAAAAGTGGCCTACAATAAATTTTTGGATGTTTTTGAAGGTGTTGAAACAATGTAGTGGGATAAACATTTTTGACACATGATAATTCCCTTGAAAATCAAATGTTTTAGTTGGTTGTATTTATTTAACAAGATAATCACTTGGGATAATGTGTAGAAGAGGTGTTTTAATGGGCCTAGGATTTGTAGAAAGAATATGGAATCTATGTCTCATATTTTTGCTTCTTGTTCATCTTTTAAGGAGGTCTAGGATGATCTCAACATAATATTATATTTTTAGGATGTTTGGAGGATGGATATTTTCAATGGTTATAAATGGATTGTATTGGAAAAAAGATAAATTTCAAAATAGTTCATTTTCTTGTCATCATGGAAATATAGAAATAGAGAAATAACTCTCTCTTTCATGATTTAAATCTATTTCTCCCTCATATTGGCGTTAAGTTTGATGTCACTTTAAATGAATGGAATAGGGTCTCTTCTTTGTCAAATCCCAAAGTTTATGTTATGCCCTCACTAATGGAAGGAATGGTGACAAGATATTTGGTTGATGCTGAAAAATAAAGTATTTGTAAAACAAGTATCACTACTACACAATGGGTTGTCTTAAGACGTTTATTTGAGACATTAATATAGTTTTGTCTCAAACTTATTTTTATATATTAAATTTTTTTTTTAATTATGTTTTATTTCACTTTTCATAACCGAGATTCACTTTTGTATTACAATCAGTCTTAAAACCTTCTCATTTGCTTGGGAGGGAGGGGAAGAAATATAGGGAAAATTGTATGGACCTTTTGATTTATTTCCCTCGCCAAGTTTTGTATGAATATCTAGTTGTTCACAGCTTACGGTGCTAGTTCATAATCTAATCATTAATGGAAGTGAGCGATTTATTTCCCTCTCCAAGTTTTACATGAATATCAAGTTTCTCGCTTCCTGCATTGTTGGTCCATAATCTACTCATTAATGGAAGTGTGCTAGTTGTATTCAATGTTGTTGACATGAGGATTCTAAGGCGTCTAGTTAGCCACTTCAAGGTGTGGAGGAATCGATCTAAATTGGGTGACACGCTACATGCACGAAGGGAAATAACCTAGGATGAAAGAGAAAATCATGGGTTTTCCCCATTCTTTCACATATAGAGTGCCAGTACAACTACTTAGGGTTTTTCCACCTTCACATTTCTCATGGATTTTGAATGGGTGGTTGATATTGCTAAAGGGGAGAGGGAATAGGGGAATGACCATGGAGATGGAGAACTATGTTGTTATAGTAGAGATAAAGTGAAAGAGTAGGTATGTAGATGAATAAATATGTTGAGTTTTTTTTAGGGTTATTGATAGAAATTGATGGAAGATATCCAATAATCCCTGAAGTAAACATTGACTTTCCAATGAGTCTATACAATATTAGGGAGAAGAGGAAATGCAGGGAATCTGTATTCCTTTTCTTCTTGGTATGTTCCTGTGATGTGTCTTCCTTCTAATAAACAAAATTTGTTGAATTCCTTTGGCTATCCCTAATGCAAAGCAATGCGGGGAACCTCCAAGGACATGAAACTTAACAATGATAATGTTGTAGGGAATGCATATGGTGCCCGGGAAGCACGTGATAAAAAAACTGTAGGGTTAAGTGAGTGTGAGAGAATGTTGTATTCTTCTAAATTTCATCTCTTGAGCTCGTTTCAACAATACTTTCTTAAGTAGTACTAATATACAGTTCAGTTCCAACTACCAAGGTTAAATGTGATTTGACTAGTGATTGGTCATGGAACGATTTGAATGGGTGCTTGAAGAGAAAAGATTTTGGGAATGCGAGGAATAAGGTGGATTTTTTCTTCCATCAGTCACAACAAGATATTCATACATTCTGTTAACAAATGTAGTAGAATACAAGCCTATTTATTGAGGTAAGTATCCATACTTGTATCTAGACTAGTAATAATAATTTCATGGCTTTGCCAGAAAATTTGCTTCTTTTTAGTGACCCTTGTGGATATATGATATTGAGTGAAAATTTTGCATGTTGATAGATTTAGGTGGTAATTATCCAGTGCAAGTTAAATATACGAAGATTATTTATAAACTGATTGTTAGTAACCCTTTATTTTTCTACTATATTTGATGAAGTCCTACTCATATAAGTTTATTTGTAAAACCTATAAATTTTCCATCATAGCAAAGGGTGCGCCAACTATAGTTGTTCCTATTCTTTGACCCTAACAAGGGGGCCTTGGTTGTTGATGTGGTGCATTGAGGTAGAATCTGATCCCTTAGGTAGATGTAAATTTTAGAGGATCAATTATATCATAGAGCCTGGTTTTTGCATCAACTTACATCTATTAAATGTTCCCTTATCAATTTTGATCCTTGATTTATTTCAATTGTCTAAAACAAAGATGTCAATAGCAGCCAGAACCCCGTTTTAATCATTGCTAGATTCTATGAGCATGGATTCAAGATGGGTTCTTTGGCATGATGGATAAAGGCAGATTTCCATCACAGGAGAGGCTCATGGGATAATGTTGCATTATTTTTCTATTGAGTATGATGAGAAAATTTCCCCTATTCACAATATCATTATAGAGACACTAATGCATTGCGAATACCTCTTAAATTTTTAAGTCCGATATTTTGCATTTCAACATTTTTCTTTATGACTTCGAATACCTCTTGAATTTATTAAGTCCGATGCTTTGCATTTCAACATTTTCCTGTTGACGATTGGGAGCAATTATTTCCAAGTTGGTTCTTCGACATTCATGCTCCTGATTTGTCTCTACCGGTAGCTATACAGATATACTAGAATCACTAGAATCCCGGTAAATATTTGATTGTATCACAGTATTTATAGTTTTCCTATATACTAGTCCATTATGGTCCAAAACTATAGGATCTAAAACTGTATACAATGGCTATTTATGCCAAATAAGTATCAGAGAAATGCATTGAAGCCTTTCCTCACAAACTTCTTGTTTTTGACTCGGTATTAGAGCACTCTTATCATCCGTTCTATATCATCATAACCTCATAGCTTGAATTCTCATATACCCCTTGCATCATGACTAAAGATCAACCCGAATCATCTTCTGTACTAGTTATCCATGTTCAATCAGAAAACCCCAGTTTCACAACTAGTATCATTCTTACCGAATTTAATTATGATGTCTGGTCCCAAATCATGGAAATGTAGATCGCAGGGCGTGAGAAGCTTGAATACCTCAAGGGTAAAACACCTCCTCCGCAGTTTACTGATGCTTCCTATGCGAAGTGGTATGCTGAAAATCAAAAGGTCAAAGGGTGGTTGCTGACTTCTATGTCACCGGACATTATGAAGCACTATCTTAGAATTTCTATTGCACGTGAAATTTGGACTGCTCTTGCTAAATATTTCTATGATGGGTAATATGAATCACAAATCTTTGCACTGAATCAACGGGAATTCTCCACCAAACAGGTTGGTCGTCCTCTTTCCACCTATTATGGTGATCTGGTAGAAATCTTCCAAGAACTAGATCATCGTGATAGGATTGTCATGAAGGATCCTTAAGATGTTGTCACCTATAAAAAATCAATTGAGAGACTACAGGTTCATATCTTCTTGAATGGACTAGATGCCGACTTTGAACAAATTCGAGGTGATATTCTTAGGAAGGATCCTGCACTCGATCTTGAAGAAACTTATGCATATGTTCGTTGTGATGTTGTTCATCGAGCTGCACTTAATTGTGAACCTGAACACTCTGAGTTACCTGCTATGGTGGCTCGTCGAGGCAAGCCTCACCAATTGCAAACACATCCGAAACCAGATCGAACGTCTGGTCCATCGAATCATACAACAGACCAAAATCGGTCATCTGGATCACAAAATCGTAGCTATGAAATAGGAGCTGCAAAATCAGAACGTGTGTGTACTCACTGTGGAGAAACCAGGCATACAAAGTCACGTTTCTATGAATTAATTGGGTATCCAGGATGGTGGGATCTTGCCAAGGCACCTCTCAAACAAAATTCAAAGTCAACTCATCATGCTTTTGTTGCTGTGGTTGAGCCCTCCAACAACACCAGCACTTTTGAGGAAGCCTCTTCTTTCATTGCTACTTCTGGGAATGTTGGCAAGGCTCTTCATACTTCTGCTCCTGTTAGTCATAGTGAATGGATAATTTATTTTGGTGCCACAGACCACATGACCTTTGATAGTAACCATATTCAATCCATGAAATCCTCAGACCAACATATAGTGTCCACAGCCAATGGTACTCCCTCTCCTGTGGTTAGAGAAGTCTCACTTTCTCTTACCCAAAATTTGAATTTGGAGTCTGTTATGGTTGTTCCTTCTCTTAATCATAACTTATTGTCTGTCGCTCAAATAACCCTCCCTTTGAACTGTATTGTGATATTTTTGCCTAACTTTTGTGTTTATAAGGACATCCAGACTCGGAAGACAATTGGTTATGGTACTAGGAGAGGGAAGCTCTACTATCTTGATCTACTATCGGCAAGCTCAAACCAGTTGGCTCAAGTTTTTTCAGCTGATATGTCTGACAAACATCAGAATTCAAAAATCTGGTTGTGGCACAAGCGTTTAGGTCATGTATCTTTTGGATATTTACAGAAATTGTTTCCAAAGCTCTTTTCTCAATTAAACGTTTCGGATTTTAAGTGTGACATTTGTGAACTGGCTAAAAGTCACCATGTCCCATTTCCCATTAGTATGAATAAGAGTCATGCACCTTTTATGGTTATTCACTTTGATGTATGGGGACCTGCAAATACTTCTTCTTTGAGTGGAGCACATTGGTTTGTTTCATTTATTGATGATCATACTCGCATGACTTGGGTTTGTTTAATGAAATCAAAGAATGAAGTTAGTTCCCTGTTTTAGAAATTTCACAAAATAATAGCCACTCAATATCAATCTAATATTTAGGTTCTTCGTATTGATAATGGTGGAGAGTTTGTTAATCACGACTTAAAACAATGCCTGAATTTACATGGCATTGTTCATGAGACGACTTTCCCTTACTTCCCTCAACAAAACGAGGTAGCAGAGCGAAAAAAACATCATCTTCTTGAAGTTGTTTGTGCTTCCTTGTTTGGGGCTCATATGCCTATCAGTTATTGGGAAGAAGCCATTACTGCTACATCCTATCTCATCAACCGTGTACCCTCTACTTCCCTACAATTTCAGACTCCCTTTGATGTCCTCCATAATACTGTAAGTGCCCCTACCATACCGAATATGTCCCCTAAATTTTTTGGGTGTGTAGCCTTTGTGCACCTTCACAAACCCTTGAGAAATAAGCTAGAACCCCGTGCCCTTCGGTGTGTATTTGTTGTCTATGCCTTGCATCAAAAGGGTTATTGGTGTTATCACCCCCCTTCTTGTAAAATTTATGTTACCGTTGATGTGGTCTTTCATGAAAATGATATGTATTATTCTACCTCCGAGTCTCCACTTCAGGGGGAGAATAGAGATGAAGTGCAGACTTTGCATCATCCTTTGGGCTTAGAGCTTATAAGTGGTGATAATTTGGACACTAGTGGTGAATGTGACCATTTGGAAACTAGTGATGAATGTCCGAGTGATGGTGACACTGTAACTAACAGGGGTGGTTGTCCAGATGGGCAGCAATTTTTGGAGAATGAGGTTCAGGATCAAATGGAAGTGCTGTCAGTGTCTTGCTCCTCTCATGATGTACCATCTAACCAATTGCCTTCTCCAGCCGATTCCATGCCTGAGCCTTAGATAAATTCTAAATCTGAACCTCACTTAAAAATGTTACCCGATTGAGTCACAAGAGGGAAAGCCAAAGTTAGCTATGAACCTGTTCTCAACGCCAAATCTAAGTATCCCATAAGCAATTATGTATCCTACCATAGATTGTCAAATGAAAGTAAGGCATTTGTGAATCAATTATCTGTTGTAGCTATTCCTAACAGTGTGCAGGAAGCTTTGAAAGATCCTAGATGGAGGGAGGCGATGAATGAAGAAATGAAGTCTCTTCAAAAGAATTCAACGTGGGAAGTTGTTGACTTGCCTGAAGGGAAGATACTTGTTGGATGTAGGTGGGTCTTCACAATTAAATACAAAGATGATGGAACCATCAAACGATTCAAAGCAAGACTTGTCACTAAGGGATATACTCAAACATACGGAATCGATTATATGGAGACATTCGCACCGGTGGCCAAAATTAATACAGTCCGTATTCTACTATCTCTAGTAGTGAATTTTGACTGGCCTTTGCACCAGTTCGATGTAAATAATGCATTTCTGCATGGATATCTCCAAGAAGAAGTATATATGGAGTTCCCCCCTGGCTGTAATTTGTAGACTAAAGGCAATAAACGAGGATGTAGATTGAAAAAATCAGTATATGGCTTGAAGCAGTCTCCTAGAGCATGGTTTGGAAGGTTCACGAGCTTTATGAGGTCTATTGGTTACCAGCAAAGTAACTCAGATCACACTCTCTTCTTGAAACATAATGGAGAACGAATCACAGCTCTTATTGTGTACGTTGATGATATGATAGTAACCAGAGGTGATCCTGAAGAAAGAAAAGCACTGCAGGAGTAGCTTGCCCGTGAGTTTGAAATGAAGGATCTTGGTGAATTGAAGTATTTCCTTGGAATTGAAGTGTCAAGATCAAAGAAATGTATTTTTCTATCACAACGAAAATATGTCTTAGACTTATTGAAGGAAACTGGTATGACAGAATGTAGTCCGACTAGCACCCCTATGGAAGTAAATATGAAGCTAGGTGTGCGCCCAAACCAAGTTCCTGCTAACAAGGAACGCTATCAGAGACTGGTTGGAAGATTAATGTAACTTGCACATACTTAGCTGGATTTAGCTTATGCACTAAGTGTTGTTAGTCAATTCATGCACTCCCCAAGCAAAGAACATATGAATGCTGTCATCCGAATCTTACGCTACTTGAAGTCATCTCCAGGAAAGGGAATTTTATTCACAAAAGGTGATAGCTTGGATGTTAAAGGCTATCCAAGATGCTGATTGGGCTGGGTCAATTGAGGATAAACGTTCTACATCGAGCTACTTCATGTTTGTCAGAGGAAATCTGGTTACTTGGCGAAGTAAAAAACAAGAGGTTGTTGCTAGATCCAATGTTGAAGCCAAATACAGAGGAATGGCTAAGGCAATATGTGAATTGTTTTGGATCCAAAATCTGTTGCAAGATTTACATATGAAGCAAGTCAGTCCCATGAAGTTATACTGTGATAACAAGGCAGCATGTGATATTGCCCATAATCTAGTTCAAAATGATCGAACTAAGCATGTTGAGGTTGATAGGCATTTTATTAAGGAGACACTAAACGCAACGTTGATTGAAGTTCCTCATGTTTGATCTCAAGACCAGCTTGCTGATGTGCTGACCAAAGCAGTGTCAAACCAAGCATTTAATGGTTGTCTCGACAAACTTGGCATGAGTGATATCTACGCACCAACTTGAGGGGGAGTGTTGATGATTGGGAGCAATTATTTGCAAGTTGGTTCTCCGACATTCATGCTCCTAATTTGTCTCTACCGCTAGTTGTATAGATAGACTAGAATCACTAGAATCCCGGTAAATATTTGATTGTATCTCAGTAGTTATAGTTTTCCTATATACTAGTCAATTACGGTCCTAAACAATAGGATCTAAAACTGTATACAACGGCTATTTATGCCAAATGAGTATCACAGAAATGCATTGAAGCCTTTCCTCACAAACTTCTTATTTTTTGACTTTTTATGAATTATAATCCTTTGTAGGTTTTACACAACTTTTAGAAGATACTTAAAAAACATTTTGGTTGATTTTTTTTTCTAAATTATGAATACTATATGTTTACTGAGATGATTGCATCTTCTTTATTTTGGAGTGAAATCGGATATATTAGCTCTTCTGATTCAAACAATGCCATCTTACATTAAGTAATATCAGAGCAAGAATGTTGTATAAGAATTGGGATACAAAATGCGATCGTTGCAGTGGATGTGTTTTTCTATGTGGTTGAGCGTACACATTTCTTTTTCCATAACTAATAGGGAAGAAGTTAGGAAAATGAAGGTTTTATATCTTCCCTGGAGAATGGAAGAAATCTTTGTGTGTGTATTCTTCAGTTGCATTGCAATTTATGATTCTACACGGATTATCATTAAGCATTGAATCGACAATTTTGTAACAGAGTATTGATGGAGAAACATGTCAAGACGCAGAGAGTTTGTTAAGTTTCATTTATGCACTGTAGCATTTGTAAGTATTTGTTTTAATGGAATAACACATTTTTCTGTGCCCAGCAGTGAACATACACTGTATAAGTAGATAGAGATGCATAGTATGGACAAATCTTAGTTAACATACTGCCTTAATTAATAGGGAAGCAGTTAGGTAAATGAAGGTTTTATGTCTTCATTTGTGAATGAAAGAAATCTTTGTGTGTCTACATACATACACATATGCTTAAGGGAAGCAGTTAGGTAAGTGAAGGTTTTATGTCTTCATTTGTGAATGAAAGAAATCTTTGTGTGTCTACATACATACACATATACTTAAGTATTGATGAAGTTTTGTCACTACTCAAACAACATTTGTAAGTTGCACAAGCTAATAAGGATGCCTGTGCAAACCTCTGTTTTATATATAATATTATCCTTGGACACTGTTTAAGGAACAAAATATTGTATGCAATAGTGCTTGTAGGTCTTAAAAAAGTTAATATATGTTAGCTAGAGCCTTGATAACTTCACTGGAGTAGGATACATAGCAGTTCATAGAAAGTAGGGATTGCAATGTGCAGACAGTTCAAAGTTGGACGAAGGAGTTCCATTCTCAATGTTATAGAACAGTTCTTATTATTTCATAATGATTCTATTATCATTGGCAAGTCAATCTATTTATTCTTAGTATTGGATTGTTTCCATTTCCGATATATTTTAGTAAAATAACTTACTAACATTGTCTATTGGATATCTACATTAAAACAGACATCCTGGATACCGATTCTCATTTAAATGTTGATTCTCATTTAGATGTCTGTTTTAATATAAAAAAAATGTATTTTACAAAACTTTGGTGATATTTAGAACCATTAAATTTCCTACTTTTCGGATGTATAAGAACACTGATGGGAACATTACAGTTCTCTCATCGTTTAGATCTATCATTTCCAACAAGGGTAGATGGGATAACATTTAAAGTTTTGCTGCTTAACAAAGTTACTATGTCCTATTTTAAAAGAAAGTAGTATGACAGGTGTTCTTTGATTTTTACCCAACTAAGAGCGTGAAAGGGTAAAATCAAGATTTTAAATCTATTAAAATCCCAAATTGTACCTTGCTATCAACAATGTGGGTAAGTGTTTTGTATCAATCATACAATACACTACTGTGGTAGAGAACGAACTCATCGAAATTTATAGAGACAATTGAGTTCTTCAGACATGGATCGAGAACCTTCCTCCAGTAGAATAACCAAAAGAAAAAGGGATATTACCAATGCTAACCATCGTAAAAAAAATGGCATTCCCACTGACTTTATTTACCATTGCAATTAATCTATGGGTTTCGTTGTTTTTTCTCTTAATCCATGTCATTTATGGTAGATATCATTTGATATAATCTTATATGTATGATAATAGACCAGATATAAACGGAGTTACCTCTTTTCTATCATCTATTATTGGTCTTGGAAACATCGTCTTGGCATTACAGATTGTATTTGAAAGTTTGGATAACAAACGGAAATAATTAGTTATCTTCTCCATTCAAGGACTGACATGGTTTGTGCTAGCTATTTCATAAAATTTTAATCTCAAGAAACCACCAACCATAGTTTCAACTACTTGGTCGACCATTGAATTTTTTGTAGGAACATTATTAGTCTCTTCCTCCGTAGCATGTTTTTTCACAACTCAAACGTTCTTAGGCCCATACAATCCTAGATATTACTACATAGGTAAATTGTTTTCTTGTACTTCCTTGTTCTATTAAAGTTGTTGGGTGCCTGACTTTCATTAATACTAAAAAGTTATCATATATCGCATTATTTCATCATGAATCCTCATGTTCGTGTTAGGCTATATTTCATGAATGGGTGTGATATTTTGTTCCATGTGCTAGGGCCTGTTATCATGAAAGGCTTGTTTCTACCAATTCTTGGATCTTTAGAGGCTTGTTTTTACCAATTCTTGGATCATCATAGGCTTGTTTTTTTTTTTGTAACTAGGGGAATCGGCAACTGGGGATGGGCGGGTACTCGCGTGACACAAGGTCCAGGGCTCCAATCATACTACCACTATACCCATAGGTGCATCCACAGGGCCCGAACTATGGCGCACGGGTAAATTTGGGGGGATTTGAACACAAGACCTTGCAATTACAACCAATTTCAACAATTCCACTTTACCACTTGCTCTGCCTCCCATTGGCGATCATCATAGGCTTATTTCTACCAATTCTTGGATCTTATTTCTATCAATTCATCCTTTTTATTTCTTATTTAAATTTGCATGTATCTTATTTAAATTTGCATGTATCTTATGGCATAGAAACCATTAAATGTCTTTGACGGTGAGTTTAATTCAAAAGTATGATCAAGTAATTTTCGCTTTTTCTCTGCCCATGTAGAGTTATATCCTTTGTGGTAGATTTATATCTCAAATACAATTTGTATGGTACCTTTGATGACATGTTGCGAAACTTATGGGGTATTTTGTGGATATCAGGATAGTTCAGTGCATCGCTAGTGAACTAGTACAATAGAGATAAGATTCAATAAGGAATTTTCCAATCCATACGGTGTTTATATAAATGTTTATATTTAAGATAAGGGTCAATTTATTTTAAACGTAACCTGGATTTTTCATGTCGTTAAGTTTAATTTTTTCAGTTTGCAATTTATAAATAATTTGCACTTTATACTGGTATTTATGAGATCTACAACTACTTTATAACTATTTTAGATTTCATTATGTTAGACTATTTTTATGACTTCAAAGTGGCAAGGTTAATAACTTAATTGGCCTCATGACTATGTCCTCCATCTCACCATTGATTTACATGAAGGTATAAAACATTGGCAGTGTTAGTTTATTTTATTTTCTTTCATAAGTGATCAATATCCTTGATACCACCCATTTTTTATAACTGTCCACTCATGAAAGAAATTGTTCTCGACACTGAAAGGCCCTAAAGAATCAGACCTAGGCATGAAACATCGATCAAATCAATTCCAAGGTTAAATTTGCAAAATAGGCATGAGTCAACATCAAATGGACATGTCTAGGTGGCATTGAAATAAAATTAGGGCGGGTTTTGGGTAGTGGTACAACCTCATTACTTCAATTCTAAGTCATGAATCAGAAGAAACCATCCTTATACCTCATCCTTATACCTGATTCTAGATGAATATGCAACCTTAAACCTTATGTTTTGGGCATTTCTATTTTTTTTTGAGTTCATAATCAACAATAAAAGTTTAAAACCCATTCCTTTGATTGATGACAATTAAAAATAAATAAATAAAATAGGGGATGATGTTTTCCTCATGCTGATTTCAGCCTTAAGATCAACATTTCGAGGAAACAAGCCAACCATTCTTATCACAATCAAACCTAGTTTACTACATGTGTCAGCTCAAGGTGTTTCCTTCCATATTGATCTAGATATATATAACATGTCTTCTCATAAGAGATATTAAATCCTGAAGGGTACACAAGTCTCACAGTAAGTAGAATTTGAGATTAAAATAGACCTGGGTTAACGTTCTTGTAATATAATAAAAAGGGGGCGAGCTATGTACATTAAAAAATAGGGTCGACTTGATTTCAAGCACAATATTAGTGTCTACTTGTGAGGCCAACTAATAAGTACAGCCCTGTAAGCCCAGATAAATCAGCCAGACCTTGGGGTATCTAATCAACATTAAAGGGATTTCCATTGATGCTTAACAATATTTAAGCACTTGAATTCATGGCAGAACCAATGATTTTGAAAGATAAATTGCAAGTATATAGTAAATATCAAGGAGCTCTAGTGATTTCATGCTCCCGAGAATTAAGAGGGAGTGTAAGGTGCTTGTTGACAGAGCATGATCAATAGACAAGGCTCAGGTTCTTTCTGACAGCTCTAATGTGAAAGAGCATCTGACCCGGTGCTTGCTTACTATTCTCCTAAATGTTGTATCTACCTACTACATGTATCCAATGAATATTTGTATTTTTTAAGAAATGTAAAATTAAATGTGCCATGTTTGTCCAATGAACATGTACCTCTTGAATATCCAACATGACATTAAAATATGTAGCAATAATCAACATTTAAATCATTCAGACCACACGAGAGAATCAGTGTATGGACATTAAATTATCAGGACTAGAACATGATAAATTTAATGCCTTTAAAACAACAAAAAATTATAGCGCAATATATATATTTTTTTCCCTAAATCATAGCATACATGTTTAGTTGTAGACTCGTAGTTGCAGACCAACAATACATTCCCTTTGGCTCAATCTAAATGTGTTAACCATCTCAACCTAAAGTACAAATATAGCTGAACAAATTTTTCAACCAACTGTACCTAGCTACGCGATCATATTTGAAAATATTGCATTTATAAGCTTGCCAAAGTTGATTTCAATTTTTAAATATCTATGAATCAAATAATGGAGCACCTGGAAACAAAGACAATCTACGTGATGGCAATTGTCTTGTAGTAGCCCACGCATACATTACTAATCACGCATACATTACTGATCAATATTTCTTGACTGAGCTCTTACATCAAGCAAAATTCCTTCATTGTAAATGAATAGGACAAGTGAACATTAAATAAAAGTACAGGGTGCAGGTAGGGAGGGTGGCGGTGGGCATCAAATATATGCTAAGACTGTAAAGCCATACCAAAGTGCTCCCCTTCTCCTAGACGAAGATATTCGCTCTCGTATCGTTGAACAAAGCCAAACCAATTATTCCAAATATATCATGTTTGACATGTAAAATCATTACTTAATCAAACTTCATCACTCATCACTTTTTAATCGAGTGTTTTAAATATTTTTTTATGTCATAATTTGGAACTTACTATAAGCATAGATTTAAATCCTAGGCTCTATCAAGAATGAGAGGGATCAAATCTCTCGAGGTGAAAACTTCTTCTTAACTATTGCATTCTAAAAGTAATTTTGGTGTGTCTTATAGAACCATTGATTTGATTCAAACTAAAAGACACATCTTTTTATTTACTGTCAACATATAATATTTTTATTATTAATATTTAAAAATTAGTTTTGAGAGACATATCATATTTTTTATTAATATTTTATTTTGTTAAGAAGGAATATTACAACATCTCCTCCATACATGGTTTTAAAACCATGTGCAGGGCCCTTCTAAAACCATGGGTTGTTTAGGAGGCCAACCTATATCCAAATCTTAGGTTCTATCAAGCGCCCAGAGAGATCAAGGACCCATTAACTTTGGTGTGTCTTATATATAGCCATTGATTTTATTCAAACAAAAAGACACAACTTTTTATTTAAGGTTCACATATAATATTTTTATTATTAATATTTAATATTATTTATAAGACATATAATATTTTTTATTATTTTTCATTTTGTTAGAAACGGACATTACAACATCTCTTCGTACATGGTTTAAAAACCATATGCAGGGTCCTCCTAAAACCATGGGTTGTTTAGGAGGCCTTGCACATGGTCTTAAAACCATTTGTAAGGCCCTCCTAAACCATGTGAAATAAAACCATGGGTTGTTTAGGAGGCCTTGGACATGGTTTTAAAACCATGCGTTGTTTAGAAGGCTTTGCACATGGTTTTAAAACCATGTGCAAGGCCAACAATTATTTGCGGATAATTCTGTTTTTTTTTTTCTGACCCATATTTTTTTTTGCGGATAATTAAATTTTTATTCTTTTATTGTTTTGTTAGGTAGGAAAATTACAACATCTCCCTCATATCACGTTGTATTTTTTGCGACATTTATTTTGGCGGATAATTAAAATTTTTAATTTTTTACATCGAGAGGCGCTTTACAGCACAATATGGAGGAGATCTTATAATGTTATGTAAAGTTACTCATGTAAATGTTGGCCATAAAAAATACAATTTAAAAATGTGGGCCAGAAAAACAACACAATATGGGGGAGATGTTGTAATGTTTTTACTTAACAAAATCCTAAAAAATAAAAAATTGAATTATTCGCGTGCACATGGCTTTAAAACCATGCGCAAAGCCTCCTAAACAACCCATGGTTTTATTATACATGGTTTAGGAGGGCCTTGTAAATGGTTTTAAAACCATGTGCAAGGCCTCCTAAACAACCTATGGTTTTATTGTACATGGTTTAGGAGACCGTTGCAAATGGTTTTAAGACCATATCCAAGGCCTCCTAAACAACCCATGGTTTTAGGAGGGCCTTGCACATGGTTGTAGAATCATATATGGGGGAGATGCTGTAATCTTCTTTTCTAACAAAATAAAAAATAATTTCTTTTTAATTTCTTTTTCCAAAACATCATATAATTTTATTTTCCCAAAAAACTAACTGGTCATCCATCACGATGTAAATACCAAATATGGTTACTTAACTTAGTATCAATCTCGAACATGTCATACTTACATTACTGTGAGATACCCTTGACTAACTCTTTTTAATTAAAACGTAAACCTGAAATAATAATAAAAATTAATTCATACTATGTAATTCCAAGAAAATTTTAAAAGAAACAATTAACACATTTAAAAAAAATAAAAGATCTCAAAACATAAAAAGCAAATCTAAAAAATTACAGGATATATTTTTTCCCATCGATTTTATAGAGGCTCATAAAACAAATAAAACAAATTGAAGAAGGAAATAAAGCCTAATTTTGAAATTCCTACAGATTTGTACCAATAACTATTGCTTATAGAACATGCTGTGCTTGAGAAAGCTTTTGAAAGCAGAGAAGATATATACAGATCGATTTTTTTTCGATGTTTCTGTCACATTTAAATTCATGTTAAATAACTCTGAATACACAGTGTGCTGACGTTTTCATATTACCCAAAGAGGAGTTGGGTTTGCCATAACAGTTGGCGTGACGTCACCCGCCATGATCACAACAACCCTCTGCTTTTCATCTACATCTTTAGATGACACGATATTCTTCATCGTCTCATTATTTTGACCATACTCAACACTTGATTCAGTCCTGTGCCCTAATCTGTTATTTTCTTCTGCATTAGACCCATAAGAGTTTTTCACGTAGGAGCAAGCCAGCGTAATCACAACAAATGCTACCAGTGCGATCATGGAACAAATTCCACCCAACAGAAATGGAACGGCTGATGTCCATAATGAATGCGCGCTTACAATATGAGGCGCTGTAATATTTCTCATAGCTGTACCTCTCCGCAACCTAATTCCTTCTAAAACGATTTTGATTCTAATTCCACAACCTAGTTCTTATGTATATATATGTGTGTGCGCGGGGCATTCAAGCATTTTATTTTGATAGATTGCAGAATTTTCGTGGAAACTATGACAAGCTTTATTACTTTGATAGAGTGCGGAATCTTCGTGGAAACTATGACAAGCTTTATTACTTTTATAGAGTGCGGAATCTTCGTGGAAACTATGACAGAGTGCATTATATGACATGGGCACACAATATATTATTCCCATGCGAAACTTTCGTTAATATAATAAATCTGGAGGGCACAAGATAATTATGACATCCCACTTTTGTTTGACGCTAACAAATCGCACTAATTATCTATTTTGCGGTCCAAGCTATTAAAAGGAACTGCATGTAATGTTTATTATGTTATTTTAAATAAACAAATCCATTCGAGCAGACACCACAATAACTTTCAACAGGCTCGACGATTTCCTTCTCCTTATTCCTATATCATTCCCTTCTTTTCTCTAAGATATAGACCTTTTTTGGTCATCCTTCTTAGAATTCTGTTTAAACGCTACAACTTACGTCATACTGTGTTGCTCAGCTCTCACAGCGTGCAGTGACGCTGGATAGATGCTTGCGACGACGTTGGGTTTATTCGATAAGATTAAAAAATGTGGTATTAAAATATTCCTTCATTGTTCGAACATTCGGCGCATGCACATAGATATAGTTGGTTGGTTTGTATGGCTGTAAAATAAGATAATAATTAACTAGTATAATTATTGAATTTATGGATGCCCATGGGGTACAGCAAGTGGTAAAGTGGAATTGTTTGTAAATGGAAGGTTAGTGTTCAAATCCCCCAAATTTACCAGTGCAGATTCCTCTAATAAAAAAAACTATTGAATTTATGGATGGTGAAAGTTGATAGGTATACGAGGTCATTCAAGTTCTATGAATGGCTTGAATAATATATATATTTATTGCCGATTTGGAAGGAGCTTTATAAATTAAATTTTTTACTTCTTATAAGAAGAAAACCTATTTTTTGTCCACCTAAAATTGTAAGCTAACACAATTATTTACTTATGGTTGGTGAACATAGATAAACCACAAATGAAGCACCACAAGTGACATGCTATGTGATTCACATAACATAAATCATAAATCAACAACAAATAATTTTTATATTTTTTTTAAGAATTGTTTATTTAAAATTTAAAAAAATGTACATAAAATCATAAGTTTTTTCTCATCTTCATACAATTTTTAAAAAGCATACATACAAGTCTACCTCATAATCTAAAATATAATCATTGTATTTAACTATAATAAAATAAGTAAATAAAATTTTATATAAATAAATAATAAATTAGAAACATGATAATAATAAATAATTAAAAAACGTTAACTAAAAATGCATTTTTTTTTTAATTCAAAAATGAAATTTTATAATAATAAGTTCTATGTGAAAGTTAAAAAAGTTGGTAAAAGCATTGCTAACTTGGATGCATTATTTTTATTTTTTTGGTTTCAAAAAAGAGATTTTATATAATAAGTTCTACATGAAAGTTAAAAAGTTGGTAAAAGCATTGCTAGCTTGGTGTAAAGGTTGTAAAAGCGTTGTTTGGTTGTAAGAAATCTTGGTCTTTCAGAAGTACTTAAGTTTGTGCTTTTCAATTAAAAAAATTGAATTTAGCATTTGTTTATCGATTAAGGGTTTGAGAATTCTTAGTGGCGTTAACTCAAAATTTGATTGGAAGAAAATTAACCGCCAGATGTTTCGCGGTTACAGTTAGTTGTAGTTGGTCAGAGCGACTGGTTGAAACTCGATGATTCCAAGTTGGTTCTTTGGGAATCTTCCAACTAGAGTATCAAAGGACACTACGTTTATGTTTAATTTGTTTTTGATGATATTAGATCAAATTCAAACTATGAATATCAAAGCACAATAAGTTAATGTTTAATTTATTTATTTTTATAATGTTAGATTAAATTAATGTTTATGTACTTAACCTTTGATTAATGATGAATATGTTTAAATTGGTTTACAATTTTAATGTTTTATACCATTGTGAGCCTTTAAAATTAGTTACATTACTTTAACCTAACCTTGATCTTTTTGAGGATTTAGAAAATAGTTTGTTTGATGATTTCCGTTTTACAAGTGGTTAGTTGATTGTATATGTCAATTTGCTATTCTTCCTTTGCGTTTAATTGAATTTTGAAAATGCATACAAAAACCTTCTAGTTATATTTTTTTTAAAGAAACGAGAAGGGTTTGTCGTCATCTACCAAGAAAACATTTATATATTTTTCTTTAAACTAAAATCTTCTTCCTTAAGTTTTTGAAACCTATCAACAATTCGACCTCAATCCATTTCATGATTATTAGTTCTTGACTTTCAAGTTGGCACGGATTCTAAGTTTTTCATGGTTATTAGTTCTTGACTTTCAAGTTGGCACGGACTCTACTTTATGAGTTGGCTTGCAGTTGTTTTAATTAGTATGATAATTATAACAAATTTTAAGCATTTTCACATCGTTATCTAATTTTTTTTCGGTTAATCGCATATGATAGCTTTATCTTCACCATTGGAGAATACAACTTTATGTGTTTTTTAGGAGCTTAGGGTTTTGGGTTTTTATTACAAAATGTAATTATCCCTTGGATTTGTATTGTTTATACTTTTTCCTTACACCTGTTTTCTCCGCCTTTCGCTGCGTTTCTACTTGGAGTTAATTTTCCTCTACCATGGTTTGGAATGTCTCTTCGAGACTTCAAATAGTTGGCTCGTACTCCGCCCAAGGGCCGATGTGCATTAGAGTCACCTCGGGGTCCTTTGCATAGGGTTTCCTCTGTGTTGGGAGCACCATTTCATTGTGAGGTTGTGTTCGATGAGGTTCTGCTACTGCGAGGTATGGTGCCCTCTGTTCCAGGTGTTAGTATGGCTTGCCCTTCTATCTCAGGTTTGGCTATGCCAGATAGTTCTATAGTCTGTCTTGGTATGGGTAATGCGTTATTGGGATTCTCTAATAGAGGTTTCTTGGCAGTTGAACGTCATGATGCTGTTCCTTTAGATCCTGGTCTTTCTGTTGCTGGTTCTAGGGAGCCACAAAATATTTCAACATCTTTTTTTTTTGTCTAATGGGCATGATGTTCCAACTGAGGGTTCTCCTTTTTTGGGTGGTGATCAGGATCTCAGGCCTTTTTTGGTTGAAATAAAACGTGGATTGGAGAATGGGTCTGAACCTGACGAGGGTTTATCATTTGGTTACCAACTTCTGCGTCAGGAGGTGTATCTTGCCAAAGGTTTGCGACTGAAGAGGCGGAAGCAAATTATTCGTAAATCTGTTAAACCCTTCTTGATGGTTGTTGGCGAAGATGTTGGGTTAAATGATATCATCCTGTCGAATGCATTGACTTTGGTGGGTCGATTTGATGGTCAAAATATAGCCCTGAAGGTGTCAAGAAGTGGGTTTCTGTTTCTTGGAAGGATTCTGTCAGTTCTTGTCCCGATGTATTTATGCTTCCATGGGGTTGGATTGCATTCAAATTTCATTCTGAAGATGATGCAGCCTTGATATTTGCGAGTGTTTGGAGATGGGATAGTTCTTGAATGCTTCTGACAAGATGGAATCCTCTTTTCGACCCACGCATTGAAAGGTATGACTTGATGCCTGAAGCTCTCTAATCTTCCGTTTAAATATTGGTCTGTGGAATTTTTAAAGTTGATTGGGAATACTTTGGGGACTTATTTGGAGGTGGATTTATCTTTCCTTGAGTCGGGATTTTGCTTCTTGGGAAAGGTTCGGGTTCTGGTTAACCTTCATTATGGGTTAGCTACTGACATTTTGATTAAATGGGGGGATTCTAAATTTAGCCAGCCTTTGGAATATATGGGTATACCCTTTCAGTGTAATAGATGTCATGTCTATGTGCATGTGGTTTTCGAGTGCTCTCTCTCTTTCAGCTGAATCCATCAATATGCTTCTAGCTCTAAGACCAAGTCCTATTGGCATGTTAAAAATGAAAGAAATGCTTTCTGGGGTTAAACCTTTTGTTGTGGGTGATGCATCGGAGACTCCTTCTGATGCACCTTTTTTTTATCAGTTGATATGGGGGTGGATACTGGATCTCAGACTTTTGATTTGGAATCTCTTAAACTTCTTTGTTTAACCTCGCTTGTAGATTGTGAGAAAGAACCTAATTTTCTGTTTAGGAGTTTGAAGGATTCAGGGATTAATGAAGTTTCTTCTTGCCAATATAATTCGTTTGAATCTTTTTTGGGGAGATTTAGGGTTTGTATCCCCTTTAAAAGTTAAATTTGTTCCTAGTGATGGTTATTTTCTACGTTCCTATTCTAAGTTTATTAAGGAAAATCATCCATTGCTTGGCAGAGATCATTGTCATTTTGGGATTTTTTCGATCTTGTCCAAGATGTGGTGGTCTTCTTTCTGAAGTGGAACCTATTGGTTGTGATTTTTCTGGGGCACTTGGAGCAGTGCATGCCCTCCCTAAAGTTCCTTTATGATCGTGAGGACCCTTAATTGTAGGGGGTTAGCTAGTATCCCTAAAAAACTAACAATCTATAGGTTGGTTGATGAACAATTTATCGATGTTTTATTTTTGCAAAAAACGATGGCTGATGGGGTTATTTTTTTGGGTGTGTTGGAGTCTATGCTTAAAGGTTAGAGGTTTGTTTCTAGGGATGTTAAAGGAAAATATGGAGGTCTTCTTCTGTGTTGGAGGTTTCACCATTTACAGCTTTTAAATGTGCGGTCTGTGGATTCAGGTTTGTGTGCTTCACTGTATTCTATTGAACTTAAATGGATTTATGTTTTGTTAATTTGTACGGTCCCTATGTGGATAGGGAAAGGTTTTGGAAAAACCTTTCTGTATTGGAATGCCTCAAGAGTGCTAAGATGATTTTTGGAGGGGATTTGAATTTCTATGTGGGTTTCTCAGGAATTTGTGGTTTTAAAGCTAGAGTGGATAATCTATCTGATTTTTTCTCTAGACAGATGGATGTGTATGGTCTTGTGGATATAACTCCGTTCGTTTTACTTCCTACTTGGACTAACAGAAGTGTTGGATGTGAGAATATTTTCAAGAGATTGGATAGGTTGCTTATTTCGGCTTATCTTCAGTATTGTGATCTTCATTTCCGTCAATGGGTTGGGTGCGGTGGGGATTCGGATCATCAACCTGTTTTTTTACAGTTATTGAATAATGATGTTAAACCTCGAAGTCCATTCAAATTTAATTATAACTGGTTGGTGAATGAAGACTTTGTTTCTTTATTAAAATATTCCTAGAAAGTATATGTTGATAATCCAGTTATATCACCTGCTGCGCATTTTGCTGCCAACCTTAAGCATATCAAAGAAGTGTCTATTTTATGGTATGTCAAGAAAAAAGCTCAAGAGGTTAAGGATTTAGTGGATATTGAAATGTTATTAGTTGAGTTTTTTAATAAACTGGGTTTTGGTTTTTCTTCTATGGAGGACATGTCCTCTTTGGTTGAGTTGGAGGTGCGTAAGAGAAAAATCTTATTAGACCGTGAACATGATGCTAGATAGAAAAGTAGGAAAATATGGCTTTTATGTGGGGATGACAATACACCTTTTTTTCATAAGTATGCTAATCATAGGAAAAATATTATTTCTATATGGAAGATTGTAGATGATGATGGTAATAGTGTTAAAGGTTTTTATTCTATTGTAGGGGCATGGGTGCACCATTTTGAGACGTTGTTTCAAGAAGAAAGGAACCTCTATCTTTATGAAATAGTGAAGATTGCTGGGAATTTTCCCACTTCCATTACAGAAGAGGAAAATGAAGATCTTATGACCCCTGTTACATTGATAGAGATTCAGTCTGTTCTTTCTTTGTGTAAGAATGATAAGAGTTCTGGTCCGGAGGGTGGATTGGAATTATTACGGGTAGTTGAAGATTCTTAAAAAAGTGGTAAAATTCCTGCAGTCTTTGATACCACTTTTATTGCACTGATTCCTAAGATTAATCAGCCTAAATCCTTTGAATATTTTCAGCCAATATCTTTATGCAATTTCATTTATAAGATTATTGGTAAGATCATTTCTATTCATATCAGGAAGGTTTTGGGAAGATATATCTCTTGTGAAAAGTTCATTTTTTTTCCCGGGAGACAGATTCATGATGTTATGAGGGTGATTTAGGAAGGAATTCACACTATTCATATCAATTTTTTAAATTCGATGGTCTTAAAAATAGTCTTGTCAAAAGCCTATGATCGTGTTAGTTGGACTTATCTGCGAGTCCTTCTTTCCAAAATGGGGTTTGCAGGGCCCTTTTTATCCTGGGTTATGAGAAGTATTACCTCTGTTTCTTTTTCCTTACTTATTAATGGTACAACATCATCTTTTTTTAGATCTGGTTAGGGGCTTAGACAAGGATTCCCTCTTTCTCCTCTTCTTTTTCTTATTGTTGTCAAAGGCCTAGGAAGGGAAATTATTACAGCCAAAGAATGTGGGGATTTACATGGTATTTATTTTGGAAATAATATATCCTTATCTCATGTTCTCTTTGTGGATGATATTGTTAAGGTAACTAATGGATTTGATTAGTCTCTATCAACTTTGTATGAGATTTTACTGGTTTTCTATAAGGCATATGGGATGCAGATTAATGATGATAAATATGCCTTTTATTATTCTGGTATGGAAGAGTTTGAGCTTATTAATTTACATAAATTTTTGTCTTTATCTGTTATAAAACTTGAGAATGGTATGAAGTATCTTGGCTTTCATCTTAAACCTTGCATATACCTTATAAAGGAATCAGACTGGTTGATTGCTAAAGTGGAAAAAATGATTATGAATCGGATCTTCCAATGGTTATCTAAGGGAGGTAAGCTTACTTTGGTTAAATTTGTACTTGAGGCAATACTGGTCTCTTGGATGCATTTATGGATACGAGTGGGTATTATTGATAATATTATGAAGCTGTGTTTCAAATTATTATGGTCTGGAAACAAGGACTCTTCTGGCTTACCTTGGACTTCCTGGAAGAATTTGGCATGCCCAAAGTTTTTTGGGGGGTGGGGGCTGAAAATTCCTGTTGTTTTTGCTAATGCTCTTGCAGTGAAAAGTGTATGGAACCTGATCCATGGATCGGATCTCTGGGTAAATATTGCATTGTAGACATATGTTCATCCTACTTCTTTATTGGAGTGGATCAGATCCTCTATCAAATAGAGAAGGAATATTTCCATTTGCTGGAAAGCTGTGTTATGGTCCTTTGATCTTATTGGTAATTATCTTGTTTGGAAGGTTGGGATTGGTGCTGGCATTCATCTTGGTTTGGATCCATGGGTTGTATGCAAATAGAGACATCTTTTACCTTTGTTAATTATTGATAAATTACACACTGTTGGTATTTTTTCCTAAAAGATATTGGAGGTCCTGGTATAACTTTCTTGATGGAACATGGACGGCGTTTTGCTGATGATATTGGTTTAGTAGACTATCAGGATGTTTTCTGTTGGAATGGTTATGTAGCTCTTCTCAAAGCTAGTTATCTTAGATTAAACAATGATGCTGATGTTTTGGTCTAGAATAAATCCAAATTGGTTAAGTACTCTCCAAAAGATGGCTATCTGCAATTAATACTAGACATAAATGAAATGGAGTATTCCTGGCGGTGGAAAGTGTTTTGGAAGTTTAAATTCCCTCTTAAGTCAAAAAATTTCTATTGCTTTTTATTTTCTGGTAAGGCACTTACATTGGATGCCATAGTTAGAAAAGGAAGGGAAGGTCCTAGTATATGTTATCTGTTTAAGAGGGATGTTGAGTCTAAATTCCATTTAGGAGTGGATTGTGCTTTTTCCAGAAGTATTTGGCTTGATATTGAGGTTAAGTTAAAACTTATGAATTTATGGTCTGGGGATTCAGTGATATCATGTATGAAGACTTTTTGTCTTAGGAGCTTAGGTTTTTGAGTTTTTATTAAAAAATGTAATTATCCCTTGGATTTGCATTGTTTGTACTTTTTCCTTACACATGTTTTCTCCGCCTTTTTCCGTGTTTCTACTTGGAGTTAATTTTCCTCTGCCATGGTTTGGAATGTCTTTTTGAGACTTCAAATAGTTGGTTTGCACTCCGCCCAAGGTCTGATGTGCATTAAAGTCACCTCGGGGTCCTTTGCATAGGGTTTCCTATGTGTTGGGAGCGCCATTTCATTGTGAGGTTATGTCCAATGAGGTTCTACTCCTACGAGGTATGGTGCCCTCTGTTCCAGGTGTTAGTATGGATTTCCCTTCTATCTCAGGTTTGGCTATGCCAGATAGTTCTATAGTCTGTCTTGGTATGGGTAATCTATTACTGGGATTCTCTGATGGAGCTTTCTTGGTGGTTGAACATCGTGGTGTTGTTCCTTTAGATCCTGGTCTTGCGGTTGCTGGTTCTAGGGAGCCACAAAATATTTCAACATATTTTTTTTTGGTCTAAAGGGCATGCTATTCCAACTAAGGGTTCTCCTTTTTTGGGTGGTGATCAAGATCTCAGGCCTGTTTTGGATGAATTAAAACATGGATTAGAGAATGCGTCTGAACCTGACGAGGCTTTATCATTTGGTTACCAACTTCCGCATTAGGAGGGGTATATTGTCGATGGTTTGTGACCGAAGAGGCCGAATCAAATTATTTGTAAATCTGTTAAACCCTTCTTGATGGTTGTTGGCGAAGATGTTGGGTTAAATGATATCGTCCTGTCGAATGCATTGACTCTGGTGGGTCAATTTGATGGTCGAAATATAGTCTTGAAGGTGTCAAGAAGTGGGTTTTTGTTTCTTGGAAGGATTATGTTAGTTCTTGTCTAGATGTATTTATGCTTCCACAGGGTTGGATTGCATTCAAATTTCATTATGAAGCTGATGCGGCCTTGATCCTTGTGAGTGTTTGGAGATGGGACAATTCTTGTATGATTCTAAAAAGATGGACTCCTCTTTTCGACCCATGCATTGAAAGGTATGAATCGATGCCCATTTGGGTGAAGCTCTCAAATCTTCCGTTTAAATATTGGTCTGTGGAATTTTTTAAGTTGATTGGGAATACTTTGGGGACTTATTTGGAAGAGGATTTATCGTTTGTTGAGTCGGGGTTTTGCTTCTTGGGAAAGGTTCTAGTTCTTCTTAACCTTCGTTATGGGTTAGTTGTTGACATTTTGATTAAACAGGGGGATTTTGAATTTAGCCAGCCTTTGGACTATAAGGGTATACCCTTTCAGTGTAAAAGATGTCATGTCTATGTGCATGTGTGTTCTGAGTGCTCTCTCTCTTTCAGCCGAATGCATAAATATGCTTCTAGCTCTAAGACCAAGTCATATTGGCGTGTTAAGAATGAAGGAATGTTGTCTCGGGTTAAGCCTTTTGTTGCGGGTGATGTATCAGAGACTCCTTCTGATGCGCCTTTTTTTATCGGTTGATATGGGGGTGGATACTGGATCTCAAACTTTTGATTTGGAATCTCTTAAACCTCTTTCTTTGACATCGCTTGTAGATTGTGAGAAAGACCCTAATTTTCTGCTTAGGAGTTTGAAGGATTCATGGATTAATGAAGTTTCTTCTTGCTAGTATAATTCGTCTGAATTGTTTTTGGGGGATTTAGGGTTTGGATCCCCTTTAAAAGTTAAATTTGTTCCTGGTGATGGTTATTTTCTACGTTCCTATTCTAAGTTTATCAAGGAAAATCATCGATTGGTTGGCAGAGACTGTTGTCCTTCTGGTATTTTTTCGATCTTGTTCGGGATGTGGTGATCTTCTTTCTCAAGTGGAACCTATTGGTTGTGATGTTTCTAGGGCACTTAGAGCAGTGCATGCCCTCCCTGAAGTTCCCTTATTGTCGTGATGGCCCTGAATTGTAGGGGGTTAGCTAGTATCTCTAAAAGTCTAGTGGTCTATAGGTTGGTTGATGAACAGTTTATCAATGTTTTATTTCTGCAAGAAACGATGGGTGATGGGGTTATTTTTGTGGGTGAGTTGGAGTCTATGCTTAAAGGTTGGAGGTTTGTTTATATGCATGCTAAAGGAAAATATGGAGGTCTTCTTCTGGGTTGGAGGTTTCACCATTTTCATCTTTTAAATGTGTGGGTTGTGGATTCATGTTTGTGTGCTTCACTATATTCTATTGAACTTAAAATGGATTTGTGTTTTGTTAATTTTTATGGTCCCTGTGTGGATTGGGAAAGGTTTTGGAAAAACCTCTCCGTATTGGAATGCCTCAAGAGTGCTAAGATGATTTTTGGAGGGGATATGAATTTCTCTATGGGTTTCTCAGGAATTTGGGGTTTTAAAGCTAGAGTGGGTAATCTATCTGATTTTTTCTCTAGACAGATGGATGTATATGGTCTTATGGATATAACTTTGTTTGTTTTACTTCCTACTTGGACTAACAGAAGAGTTGGATGTGAGAATATTTTCAAGAGATTGGATAGGTTGCTTATTTTGGCTGATATTCTGGATTGCGATCTTCATTTCCGTAAAAGATTTTATATAATAAGTTCTACATGAAAGCTAAAAAGTTGGTAAAAGCATTGCTATCTTGGTGTAAAGGTTGTAAAAGCATTGTTAGGTTGTAAGAAATCTTGGTCTTCAGAAGTACTTAAGTTTGTGCTTTTGAATTAAAAAAATTGAATTTAGCATTTGTTTATTGATTAAGGGTTTGAGAATTCTTAGTGGTGTTAACTCAAAATTTGATTGGAAGAAAATTAACTGCCGGATGTTTCGCGGTTACAGTTAGTTGTAGTTGGTCAGAGCGACTAGTTGAAACTCGATTATTCCATCTTCGTTTTATTGCAAGTTGGTTCTTTGGGAATCTTCCAAGTAGAGTATCAAAGGACACTACATTTATGTTTAATTTGTTTTTGATGATATTAGATCAAATTCAAACTATGAATATCAAAGCACAATAAGTTAATGTTTAATTTATTGATTTTTATAATGTTAGATTAAATTAATGTTTATGTACTTAACCTTTGATTATGCATATTGATTAATGGTGAATATGTTTAAATTGGTTTACAATTTTAATGTTTTATACCATTGTGAGCCTTTAAAATTAGTTACATTACTTTAACCTAACCTTGATCTTTATGAGGATTTAAAAAATAGTTTGTTTGATGATTTTCGTTTGAAAAATGGTTAGTTGATTGTATATGTCAATTTGCTATTCTTCCTTTGCGTTTAATTGAATTTTGAAAATGCATACAAAAACCTTCTAGTAATATTTTTTTTAAAGAAACGAGAAGGGTTTGTCGTCATCTACCAAGAAAACATTTATATATTTTTCTTTAAACTAAAATCTTCTTCCTTAAGTTTTTGAAACCTATCAACAATTCGACCTCAATCCATTTCATGATTATTAGTTTTTGACTTTCAAGTTGGCACGGATTCTAAGTTTTTCATGGTTATTAGTTCTTGACTTTCAAGTTGGCACGGACTCTACTTTATGAGTTGGCTTGCAGTTGTTTTAATTAGTATGATAATTATAACAAATTTTAAGCATTTTCACATCGTTATCTGATTTTTTTTCGGTTAATCGCATATGATAGCTTTATCTTCACCATTGGAGAATACAACTTTATGTGTTTTTTAGGAGCTTAGGGTTTTGGGTTTTTATTACAAAATGTAATTATCCCTTGGGTTTGTATTGTTTATACTCTTTCCTTACACCTGTTTTCTCCACCTTTCGCTGCGTTTCTACTTGGAGTTAATTTTCCTCTACCATGGTTTGGAATGTCTCTTCGAGACTTCAAATAGTTGGCTCGTACTCCGCCCAAGGGCCGATGTGCATTAGAGTCACCTCGGGGTCCTTTGCATAGGGTTTCCTCTGTGTTGGGAGCACCATTTCATTGTGAGGTTGTGTCCGATGAGGTTCTACTACTGCGAGGTATGGTGCCCTCTGTTCCAGGTGTTAGTATGGCTTGCCCTTCTATCTCAGGTTTCGCTATGCCAGATAGTTCTATAGTCTGTCTTGGTATGGGTAATGCGTTATTGGGATTCTCTAATAGAGGTTTCTTGGCAGTTGAACGTCATGATGCTGTTCCTTTAGATCCTAGTCTTTCTGTTGCTGGTTCTAGGGAGCCACAAAATATTTCAACATCTTTTTTTTTTGTCTAATGGGCATGATGTTCCAACTGAGGGTTCTCCTTTTTTGGGTGGTGATCAGGATCTCAGTCCTTTTTTGGTTGAATTAAAACGTGGATTGGAGAATGGGTTTGAACTTGACGAGGGTTTATCATTTGGTTACCAACTTCCGCGTCAGGAGGTGTATCTTGCCGAAGGTTTGCGACTGAAGAGGCGGAAGCAAGTTATTCGTAAATCTGTTAAACCCTTCTTGATGGTTGTTGGCGAAGATGTTGGGTTAAATGATATCATCCTATCGAATGCATTGACTTTGGTGGGTCGATTTGATGGTCAAAATATAGCCCTGAAGGTGTCAAGAAGTGGGTTTCTGTTTCTTGGAAGGATTCTGTCAGTTCTTGTCCCGATGTATTTATGCTTCCATGGGGTTGGATTGCATTCAAATTTCATTCTGAAGCTGATTCAGCCTTGATATTTGCGAGTGTTTGGAGATGGGACAGTTCTTGAATGCTTCTAATAAGATGGAATCCTCTTTTCGACCCATGCATTGAAAGGTATGACTTGATGCCTGAAGCTCTCTAATCTTCCGTTTAAATATTGGTCTGTGGAATTTTTAAAGTTGATTGGGAATACTTTGGGGACTTATTTGGAGGTGGATTTATCTTTCCTTGAGTCAGGATTTTGCTTCTTGGGAAAGGTTCGGGTTCTGGTTAACCTTCATTATGGGTTAGCTACTGACATTTTGATTAAACGGGGGGATTCTAAATTTAGCCAGCCTTTGGAATATATGGGTATACCCTTTCAGTGTAATAGATGTCATGTCTATGTGCATGTGGTTTTCGAGTGCTCTCTCTCTTTCAGCTGAATCCATCAATATGCTTCTAGCTCTAAGACCAAGTCCTATTGGCATGTTAAAAATGAAAGAAATGCTTTCTGGGGTTAAACCTTTTGTTGTGGGTGATGCATCGGAGACTCCTTCTGATGCACCTTTTTTTTATCAGTTGATATGGGGGTGGATACTGGATCTCAGACTTTTGATTTGGAATCTCTTAAACTTCTTTGTTTAACCTCGCTTGTAGATTGTGAGAAAGAACCTAATTTTCTGTTTAGGAGTTTGAAGGATTCAGGGATTAATGAAGTTTCTTCTTGCCAATATAATTCGTTTGAATATTTTTTGGGGAGATTTAGGGTTTGTATCCCCTTTAAAAGTTAAATTTGTTCCTAGTGATGGTTATTTTCTACGTTCCTATTCTAAGTTTATTAAGGAAAATCATCGATTGCTTGGCAGAGATCATTGTCATTTTGGGATTTTTTCGATCTTGTCCAAGATGTGGTGGTCTTCTTTCTGAAGTGGAACCTATTGGTTGTGATTTTTCTGGGGCACTTGGAGCAGTGCATGCCCTCCCTAAAGTTCCCTTATGATCGTGAGGACCCTTAATTGTAGGGGGTTAGCTAGTATCCCTAAAAAACTAACAATCTATAGGTTGGTTGATGAACAATTTATCGATGTTTTATTTTTGCAAAAAACGATGGCTGATGGGGTTATTTTTTGGGTGTGTTGGAGTCTATGCTTAAAGGTTAGAGGTTTGTTTCTATGGATGTTAAAGGAAAATATGGAGGTCTTCTTCTGTGTTGGAGGTTTCACCATTTACAGCTTTTAAATGTGTGGTCTGTGGATTCAGGTTTGTGTGCTTCACTGTATTCTATTGAACTTAAAATGGATTTATGTTTTGTTAATTTGTACGGTCCCTATGTGGATAGGGAAAGGTTTTGGAAAAACCTTTCTGTATTGGAATGCCTCAAGAGTGCTAAGATGATTTTTGGAGGGGATTTGAATTTCTATGTGGGTTTCTCAGGAATTTGCGGTTTTAAAGCTAGAGTGGATAATCTATCTGATTTTTTCTCTAGACAGATGGATGTGTATGGTCTTGTGGATATAACTCCGTTCGTTTTACTTCCTACTTGGACTAACAGAAGTGTTGGATGTGAGAATATTTTCAAGAGATTGGATAGGTTGCTTATTTCGGCTTATCTTCAGTATTGTGATCTTCATTTCCGTCAATGGGTTGGGTGCGGTGGGGATTCGGATCATCAACCTGTTTTTTTACAGTTATTGAATAATGATGTTAAACCTCGAAGTCCATTCAAATTTAATTATAACTGGTTGGTGAATGAAGACTTTGTTTCTTTATTAAAATATTCCTAGAAAGTATATGTTGATAATCCAGTTATATCACCTACTGCGCATTTTGCTGCCAACCTTAAGCATATCAAAGAAGTGTCTATTTTATGGTATGTCAAGAAAAAAGCTCAAGAGGTTAAGGATTTAGTGGATATTGAAATGTTATTAGTTGAGTTTTTTAATAAACTGGGTTTTGGTTTTTCTTCTATGGAGGACATGTCCTCTTTGGTTGAGTTGGAGGTGCGTAAGAGAAAAATCTTATTAGATCGTGAACATGACGCTAGATAGAAAAGTAGGAAAATATGGCTTTTATGTGGGGATGACAATACACCTTTTTTTCATAAGTATGCTAATCATAGGAACATTATTAATTCTATATGGAAGATTGTAGATGATGATGGTAATAGTGTTAAAGGTTTTTATTCTATTGTAGGGGCATGGGTGCACCATTTTGAGACGTTGTTTCAAGAAGAAAGGAACCTCTATCTTTATGAAATAGTGAAGATTGCTGGGAATTTTCCCACTTCCATTACAGAAGAGGAAAATGAAGATCTTATGACCCCTGTTACATTGATAGAGATTCAGTCTGTTCTTTCTTTGTGTAAGAATGATAAGAGTTCTGGTCCGGAGGGTGGATTGGACTTATTACGGGTAGTTGAAGATTCTTAAAAAAGTGGTAAAATTCCTGCAGTCTTTGATACCACTTTTATTGCACTGATTCCTAAGATTGATCAGCCTAAATCCTTTGAATATTTTCAGCCAATATCTTTATGCAATTTCATTTATAAGATTATTGGTAAGATCATTTCTATTCATATCAGGAAGGTTTTGGGAAGATATATCTCTTGTGAAAAGTTCATTTTTTTCCCGGGAGACAGATTCATGATGTTATGAGGGTGATTCAGGAAGGAATTCACACTATTCATATCAATTTTTTAAATTCGATGGTCTTAAAAATATTCTTGTCAAAAGCCTATGATCGTGTTAGTTGGACTTATCTGTGAGTCCTTCTTTCCAAAATGGGGTTTGCAGGGCCCTTTTTATCCTGGGTTATGAGAAGTATTACCTCTGTTTCTTTTTCCTTACTTATTAATGGTACAACATCATCTTTTTTTAGATCTAGTTAGGGGCTTAGACAAGGATTCCCTCTTTCTCCTCTTCTTTTTCTTATTGTTGTCAAAGGCCTGGGAAGGGAAATTATTACAGCCAAAGAATGTGGGGATTTACATGGTATTTATTTTGGAAATAATATATCCTTATCTCATGTTCTCTTTGTGGATGATATTGTTATGGTAACTAATGGATTTGATTAGTCTCTATCAACTTTGTATGAGATTTTACTGGTTTTCTATAAGGCATATGGGATGCAGATTAATGATGATAAATATGCCTTTTATGATTCTGGTATGGAAGAGTTTGAGCTTATTACTTTACATAAATTTTTTTCTTTATCTGTTATAAAACTTGAGAATGGTATGAAGTATCTTGGCTTTCATCTTAAACCTTGCATATACCTTATAAAGGAAGCAGACTGGTTGATTGCTAAAGTGGAAAAAATGATTATGAATCGGATCTTCCAATGGTTATCTAAGGGAGGTAAGCTTACTTTGGTTAAATTTGTACTTGAGGCAATACTGGTCTATTGGATGCATTTATGGATACGAGTGGGTATTATTTATAATATTATGAAGTTGTGTTTCAAATTATTATGGTCTGGAAACAAGGACTCTTCTGGCTTACCTTGGACTTCCTGGAAGAATTTGGCATGCCCAAAGTTTTTTGGGGTGTGGGGGCTGAAAATTCCTGTTGTTTTTGCTAATGCTCTTGCAACGAAAAGTGTATGGAACCTGATCCATGGATCGGGTCTCTGGGTAAATATTGCATTGTAGACATATGTTCATCCTACTTCTTTATTGGAGTGGATCAGATCCTCTATCAAATAGAGAAGGAATATTTCCATTTGCTGGAAAGCTGTGTTATGGTCCTTTGATCTTATTGGTAATTATCTTGTTTGGAAGGTTGGGATTGGTGCTAGCATTCATCTTGGTTTGGATCCATGGGTTGTATGCAAATAGAGACATCTTTTACCTTTGTTACTTATTGATAAATTACACACTGTTGGTATTTTTTCCTAAAAGATATTGGAGGTCCTGGTATAACTTTCTTGATGGAACATGGATGGCGTTTTGCTGATGATATTGGTTTAGTAGACTATCAGGATGTTTTCTGTTGGAATTGTTATGTAGCTCTTCTCAAAGATAGTTATCTTAGATTAAACAATGATGCTGATGTTTTGGTCTAAAATAAATCCAAATTGGTTAAGTACTCTCCAAAAGATGGCTATCTGTAATTAATACTAGACATAAATGAAATGGAGTATTCCTGGCGGTGGAAAGTGTTTTGGAAGTTTAAATTCCCTCTTAAGTCAAAAAATTTCTACTGCTTTTTATTTTCTGGTAAGGCACTTACATTGGATGCCATAGTTAGAAAAGGAAGGGAAGGTCCTAGTATATGTTATCTGTTTAAGAGGGATGTTGAGTCTAAATTCCATTTAGGAGTGGATTGTGCTTTCGCCAGAAGTATTTGGCTTGATATTGAGGTTAAGTTAAAACTTATGAATTTATGGTCTGGGGATTCAGTGATATCATGTATGAAGACTTTTTGTGTTAGGAGCTTAGGTTTTTGAGTTTTTATTAAAAAATGTAATTATCCCTTGGATTTGCATTGTTTGTACTTTTTCCTTACACATGTTTTCTCCGCCTTTTTCCGTGTTTCTACTTGGAGTTAATTTTCCTCTGCCATGGTTTGGAATGTCTTTTTGAGACTTCAAATAGTTGGTTTGCACTCCGCCCAAGGTCTGATGTGCATTAAAGTCACCTCGGGGTCCTTTGCATAGGGTTTCCTATGTGTTGGGAGCGCCATTTCATTGTGAGGTTATGTCCAATGAGGTTCTACTCCTACGAGGTATGGTGCCCTCTGTTCCAGGTGTTAGTATGGATTTCCCTTCTATCTCAGGTTTGGCTATGCCAGATAGTTCTATAGTCTGTCTTGGTATGGGTAATCTGTTATTGGGATTCTCTGATGGAGCTTTCTTGGTGGTTGAACGTCGTGATGTTGTTCCTTTAGATCCTGGTCTTGCGGTTGCTGGTTCTAGGGAGCCACAAAATATTTCAACATATTTTTTTTTGGTCTAAAGGGCATGCTATTCCAACTAAGGGTTCTCCTTTTTTGGGTGGTGATCAAGATCTCAGGCCTGTTTTGGATGAATTAAAACATGGATTAGAGAATGGGTCTGAACCTGACGAGGCTTTATCATTTGGTTACCAACTTCCGCGTTAGGAGGGGTAAATTGTTGATGGTTTGTGACCAAAGAGGCCGAATCAAATTATTTGTAAATCTGTTAAACCCTTCTTGATGGTTGTTGGCGAAGATGTTGGGTTAAATGATATCGTCCTGTCGAATGCATTGACTCTGGTGGGTCAATTTGATGGTCGAAATATAGTCTTGAAGGTGTCAAGAAGTGGGTTTTTGTTTCTTGGAAGGATTATGTTAGTTCTTGTCTAGATGTATTTATGCTTCCACAGGGTTGGATTGCATTCAAATTTCATTATGAAGCTGATGCGGCCTTGATCCTTGTGAGTTTTTGGAGATGGGACAATTCTTGTATGATTCTAAAAAGATGGACTCCTCTTTTCGACCCATGCATTGAAAGGTATGAATCGATGCCCATTTGGGTGAAGCTCTCGAATCTTCCATTTAAATATTGGTCTGTGGAATTTTTTAAGTTTATTGGGAATACTTTGGGGACTTATTTGGAAGAGGATTTATCGTTTCTTGAGTCGGGGTTTTGCTTCTTGGGAAAGGTTCTGGTTCTTCTTAACCTTCGTTATGGGTTAGTTGTTGACATTCTGATTAAACAGGGGGATTTTGAATTTAGCCAGCCTTTGGACTATAAGGGTATACCCTTTCAGTGTAAAAGATGTCATGTCTATGTGCATGTGTGTTCTGAGTGCTCTCTCTCTTTCAGCCGAATGCATAAATATGCTTCTAGCTCTAAGACCAAGTCATATTGGCTTGTTAAGAATGAAGGAATGTTGTCTCGGGTTAAGCCTTTTGTTGCGGGTGATGTATCAGAGACTCCTTCTGATGCGCCTTTTTTTTATCGGTTGATATGGGGGTGGATACTGGATCTCAAACTTTTGATTTGGAATCTCTTAAACCTCTTTCTTTGACATCGCTTGTAGATTGTGAGAAAGACCCTAATTTTCTGCTTAGGAGTTTGAAGGATTCATGGATTAATGAAGTTTCTTCTTGCTAGTATAATTCGTCTGAATTGTTTTTGGGGGATTTAGGGTTTGGATCCCCTTTAAAAGTTAAATTTGTTCTTGGTGATGGTTATTTTCTACGTTCCTATTCTAAGTTTATCAAGGAAAATCATCGATTGGTTGGAAGAGACTGTTGTCCTTCTGGTATTTTTTCGATCTTGTTCGGGATGTGGTGGTCTTCTTTCTCAAGTGGAACCTATTGGTTGTGATGTTTCTAGGGCACTTAGAGCAATGCATGCCCTCCCTGAAGTTCCCTTATTGTCGTGATGGCCCTTAATTGTAGGGGGTTAGCTAGTATCTCTAAAAGTCTAGTGGTCTATAGGTTGGTTGATGAACAGTTTATCAATGTTTTATTTCTGCAAGAAACGATGGGTGATGGGGTTATTTTTGTGGGTGAGTTGGAGTCTATGCTTAAAGGTTGGAGGTTTGTTTATATGGATGCTAAAGGAAAATATGGAGGTCTTCTTCTGGGTTGGAGGTTTCACCATTTTCATCTTTTAAATGTGTGGGTTGTGGATTCATGTTTGTGTGCTTCACTATATTCTATTGAACTTAAAATGGATTTGTGTTTTGTTAATTTTTATGGTCCCTATGTCGATTGGGAAAGGTTTTGGAAAAGCCTCTCTGTATTGGAATGCCTCAAGAGTGCTAAGATGATTTTTGGAGGGGATATGAATTTCTCTATGGGTTTCTCAGGAATTTGGGGTTTTAAAGCTAGAGTGGATAATCTATCTGATTTTTTCTCTAGACAGATGGATGTATATGGTCTTATGGATATAACTTCGTTTTTTTTACTTCCTACTTGGACTAACAGAAGAGTTGGATGTGAGAATATTTTCAAGAGATTGGATAGGTTGCTTATTTTGGCTGATATTCTGGATTGCGATCTTCATTTCCGTAAAAGATTTTATATAATAAGTTCTACATGAAAGCTAAAAAGTTGGTAAAAGCATTGCTATCTTGGTGTAAAGGTTGTAAAAGCGTTGTTAGGTTGTAAGAAATCTTGGTCTTCAGAAGTACTTAAGTTTGTGCTTTTGAATTAAAAAAATTGAATTTAGCATTTGTTTATTGATTAAGGGTTTGAGAATTCTTAGTGGTGTTAACTCAAAATTTGATTGGAAGAAAATTAACTGCCGGATGTTTCGCGGTTACAGTTAGTTGTAGTTGGTCAGAGCGACTGGTTGAAACTCGATTATTCCATCTTCGTTTTATTGCAAGTTGGTTCTTTGGGAATCTTCCAAGTAGAGTATCAAAGGACACTACGTTTATGTTTAATTTGTTTTTGATGATATTAGATCAAATTCAAACTATGAATATCAAAGCACAATAAGTTAATGTTTAATTTATTGATTTTTATAATGTTAGATTAAATTAATGTTTATGTACTTAACCTTTGATTATGCATATTGATTAATGGTGAATATGTTTAAATTGGTTTACAATTTTAATGTTTTATACCATTGTGAGCCTTTAAAATTAGTTACATTACTTCAACCTAACCTTGATCTTTTTGAGGATTTAAAAAATAGTTTGTTTGATGATTTTCGTTTGACAAGTGGTTAGTTGGTTGTATATGTCAATTTGCTATTCTTCCTTTGCGTTTAATTGAATTTTGAAAATGCATATAAAATCCTTCTAGTTATATTTTTTTTAAGAAATAAGAAGGGTTTGTCGTCATCTACCAAGAAAACATTTATATATTTTTCTTTAAACTAAAATCTTCTTCCTTAAGTTTTTGAAACCTATCAACGATTCGACCTCAATCCATTTCATGATTATTAGTTCTTGACTTTCAAGTTGGCATGGATTCTACTATTTTCATGATTATTAGTTCTTGACTTTCAAGTTGGCACGGACTCTACTTTATGAGTTGGCATGTAGTCGTTTCAATTAGTCTTCCTGAGAACTATAACAAATTTTAGGCATTTTCACATCGTTATCTAATTTTTTTTGGGTTAATCACATATGATAGCTTTATCTCCACCATTGGAGAATACAACTTTCTGTGTTTTTTAGGAGCTTAGGGTTTTGAGATTTTATTACAAAACGTAATTATCCCTTCGATTTATACTTTTCTTACTTTCTCCTTACACCTGTTTTCTCTGTCTTTTGCCACGTTTCTACTTAGAGTTAATTTTCCTCCACCATGGTTTGGAATGTCTCTTCGAGACTTCAAATAGTTGGCTCGCACTCCCCCCAAGGGCCGATGTGCATTAAAGTCACCTCAGGGTCCTTTGTATAGGGTTTCCTCTGTGTTGGGAACGGCATTTCATTGTGATGTTGTGTCCGATTAGGTTCTGCTCTAGCAAGGTATGGTGCCCGTTGTTCCGGGTGTTAGTATGGCTTTCCCTTCTATCTCAAGTTTGGCTATGCCAGATAGTTCTGTAGTCTGTCCTGGTATGTGTAATGTGTTATTGGGATTCTTTGATGGAGGTTTCTTGGCGGTTGAACGTCGTGATGCTGTTCCTTTAGATCCCGGTCTTTCAGTTGCTAGTTCTAGGAAGCCACAAAATATTTCAACATCTTTTTTTTCGGTCTGATGGGCATGTTGTTCCAACTAAGGGTTCTCCTTTTTTGGGTGGTGATCAGGATCTCAAGCGTTTTTTGGTTGAATTAAAACATGGATTAGAGAATGGGTTTGAACCTGACGAGGGTTTATCATTTGGTTACCAACTTCTTTGTCAAGAGGGGTATCTTGCTGAAGGTTTGCAACCGAAGAGGCTGAAGCAAATTATTTGTAAATCTGTTAAACCCTTCTTGATGGTTGTTAGCGAAGATGTTGGGTTAAATGATATCGTCCTATCGAATGCATTGACTCTGGTGGGTCGATTCGATGGTCGAAATATAGTTCTGAAGATGTCAAGAAGTGGGTTTCTGTTTCTTGGAAGGATTCTGTCAGTTCTTGTCCCGATCTATTTATGCTTCCATGGGGTTGTATTGTATTCAAATTTCATTCTGAAGCTGATGCAGCCTTGATCCTTGCGAGTGTTTGGAGATGGGACAGTTCTTGTATGCTTCTGAAAAGATAGAATCCTCTTTTCAACCCACACATTGAAAGGTATGACTCGATGCCCATTTGGGTGAAGCTCTAGAATCTTCGATTTAAATATTGGTCTGTGGAATTTCTTAAGTTGATTGGGAATACTTTGGGGACTTATTTGGAGGCAGATTTGTCTTTCCTTGAGTCGGGTTTTTGCTGCTTAGGGAAGGTTATGGTTCTTCTTAACCTTCGTTATGGGTTAGCTGCTGACATTTTGATTAAACAGGGGGATTCTGAATTTAGCCATCCTTTGGACTATATGGGTATACCCTTTCAGTGTAATAGATGTCATGTCTATGTGCATGTGGTTTTTGAGTGCTCTCTCTCTTTCAGCCGAATGCATAAATATGCTTCTAGCTCTAAGACCAAGTCCTATTGGCATGTTAAGAATGAAGGAATGCTTTCTAGGGTTAAACCTTTTGTTGTAGGTGATGTATCGGAGACTCCTTCTAATGTGCCATTTTTTTATCGGTTGATATGGGGGTGGATATCGAATCTCAGACTTTTGATTTGGAATCTCTTAAACCTCTTTGTTTAACCTCGCTTGTAGATTGTGAGAAAGACCCTAAATTTCTGTTTCGGAGTTAGAAGGATTCAGGGATTAATGAAGTTTCTTCTTGCCAGTATAATTCGTCTGAATCGTTTTTGGGGGATTTAGGGTTCATATCCCCTTTAAAAGTTAAATTTGTTCCTGGTGATGGTTATTTTCTAGGTTCCTATTCTAAGTTTATTAAGGAAAATAATCGATTGCTTGGCAGAGATCGTTGTCCTTCTGGGATTTTTTCAATCTTGTCTAGGACGTGGTGGTCTTCTTTCTAAAGTGGAACCTATTGGTTGTGATGTTTCTGGGGCACTTAGAGAAGTGCGTGCCCTCCCTAAAGTTCCCTTATGATCGTGATGACCCTTAATTGTAGGGGCTTAGCTACTATCCCTAAAAAGCTAGTGGTCTATAGGTTTGTTGATGAACAGTTTATCGATGTTTTATTTCTGCAAGAAACGATGGTCGGATGGGGTTATTTTTGTGGGTGAGTTGGAGTCTATGCTTAAAGGTTGGAGTTTTGTTTCTGTGGATGCTAAAGTAAAATATGGAGGTCTTCTTCTGGGTTGGAGGTTTCACCATTTTCAGCTTTTAAATGCGTGGGCTGTGGATTTAGGTTTGTGTGCTTCACTGTATTCTATTGAACTTAAAATGGATTTGTGTTTTGTTAATTTGTATGGTCCATATTTGGATAGGGAAAGGTTTTGGAAAAAACTTTCTGTATTGGAATGCCTCAAGAGTGCTAAGATGATTTTTGACGGGGATATGAATTTCTCTATGGGTTTCTCGAGAATTTGAGGTTTTAAAGCTAGAGTGGATAATCTATCTGATTTTTTCTCTAGATAGATGGATGTGTATGGTCTTGTAGATATAACTCCATCTGTTTTACTTCCTACTTGGACTAACAGAAGAGTTGGATGTGAGAATATTTTCAAGGGATTGGATAGGTTTCTTATTTCGGTTGATCTTCTCGATTGTGATATTCATTTCCGTCAATGGGTTTGGTGCAGTGGGGACTCGGATCATCAAACTATTTTTTTACAGTTATTGAATAATGATGTTAAACCTCAAAGTCCATTCAAGTTTAATGATAACCAGTTGGTGAATGAAGACTTTGTTTCTTTATTAAAAGATTCCTGGAAAGTATATGTTGATATTCCAGTTATATCACTTGCTGCGCATTTTGCTGCCAACCTTAAGCATATCAAAGAAGTTTCTATTTTATGGTATGTCAATAAAAAAGCTCAAGAGGTTAAGGATTTAGCAGATATTGAACTGTTATTAGTTGAGTCCTTTCATAAAATGGGTTTTGGTTTTTCTTCTATGGAGGAGATGTCCTCTTTGGTTGACTAGGAGGTGCGTAAGAGAAAAATATTATTAGACACTGAACATGAGGCTAGATAGAAAAGTAGGGAAATATGGCTTTTATGTGGGGATGACAATACAACTTTTTTTCATAAGTATGATAATCATAGGAAAAATATTAATTCTATATGGAAGATTGCAGATGATGATAGTAATATTGTTGAAGGTTTTAATTCTGTTGTCGGGGCGGGGGGGCACCATTTTTAGATGTTGTTTTAGGAAGAAAGGAACCTCTATCTTTCGGAAATAGTAAAGATTGCTGGGATTTTTCCCACTTCCATTACATAAGAGGAAAANGGGTGCACCATTTTTAGATGTTGTTTTAGGAAGAAAGGAACCTCTATCTTTCGGAAATAGTAAAGATTGCTGGGATTTTTCCCACTTCCATTACATAAGAGGAAAATGAAGATCTTATGACCCCTGTTACATTGACAGAGATTCAGTCTGTTCTTTCTTTGTGTAAGAATGATAAGAGTCCTGGTCCGAAGGGTGGATTTGACTTATTATGGCTAGTTGAAGATTCACAAAAAAGTGGTAAAATTCCTCCAGTCTTTAATACCAATTTTATTGCACTGATTCCTAAGATTGATCAGCCTAAATCCTTTGAATATTTTCATCCAATATCTTTATGTAATTTCATTTATAAGATTATTGGTAAGATCATTTCTATTCGTATCAGGAAGGTTTTGGGAAGATATATCTCTTATGAATAGTTTGGTTTTTTACCTGGGAGACAGATTCATGATGTTATGGGGGTGATTCAGGAAGGAATGCACACTATTCATAGCAATTTTTTAAATTCAGTGGTCTTAAAAATATACTTGTCAAAATCCTATGATCATGTTAGTTGGACTTATCTACGAGTCGTTCTTTCCAAAATGGGTTTTGCAGGGCCTTTTTTATCCTGGGTTATGAGAAGTATTACCTCTGTTTCTTTTTCCTTGCTTATTAATGGTGCAACATCATCTTTTTTTAGATCTGGTTGGGGTCTTAGACAAGGATGCCCTCTTACTCCTCTTCTTTTTCTTATTGTTGTTGAAGGTCTGGGAAGGGAAATTATTACAGCCAAAGAATGTGGGGATTTACATGGTATTTATTTTGGAAATAATATATCCTTATCTCATGTTCTCTTTGTGGATGATACTGTTATGGTAACTAATGGATTTGATTAGTCTCTATCAACTTTGTATGAGATTTTACTGGTTTTCTGTAAGGCATCTGGGATGCAGATTAATGGTGATAAATATGCCTTTTATTATTCTGGTCTAGATGAGTTTGAGCTTATTACTTTACATAACTTTTTTTCTTTCTCTGTTATAAAACTTGAGAATGGTAAGAAGTATCTTGGATTTCATATTAAACCTTGCAGATACCTTATAAAGCAATCGGACTGGTTGATAGCTAAAGTGGAAAAAATGATTATGAATCGGAGCTTTCGATGGTTATCTAAGGGAGGTAAGATTACTTTGGTTAAATTTGCACTTGAGGCAATACCGGTCTATTGGATGCATTTCTCGATATGAGTGGGCATTATTAAGAATGTTAGGAAGTTGTGTTTTAAATGATTATGGTATGGAAACAAGGACTCTTCTATCTTACCTTGGACTTCCTGGAAGAATTTGGCATGCCCAAAGTTTTTTTGGGGATGGGAGCTGAAAATTCCTGCTATTTTTGCTAAGGCTCTTCCAGCAAGGAGTGTATGGAACCTGATCCATGGATCGTGTCTCTGGGTAAATATTGCATTGTAGAAATATGTCCATCCTATTTCTTTATTGAACTAGATTAGATCCTTTGTCAAACAAAAAAGGAATATTTCCATTTGTTGGAAAGTTGTGTTATGGTCCTTTGATCTTATTAGTAATTATATTATTTGGAAGGTTGAGAATAGTGTTGGCTTTCATCTTGGTTTGGATCCATGGGTTGGATGCAAATAGAGACATCTTTTACCTTCCTTAATTATTGATAAATTACACACCATTGGTATTTTTTTCCTAAAATATATTGGAGGTCCTTGTATAACTTTCTTGATGGAACAGGGATGGATTTCTACTGATGATACTTGTTTAGTAGAGTATCAGTATGTTTTCTATTTGAATGGTTATCTATCTCTTCTCAAAGCTAGTCTTCTTAGGTTAAACAATGATGCTAATGTTTTGGCCTAGAATCAGTCCAAATTGGTTAAGTACTCTCCAAAAGATGGCTATCTACCATTAATAATGGAAACAAATGAAATGGAGTATTCCTGGTGGTGGAAAGTGTTTTGGAAGTTTGAATTCCATCTTAGGTCAAAAAAATTCTGTTGGTTTTTATTTTCTAGTAAGGCACTTACATTGGATGTCATAGTTAGAAAAGGAAGGGAAGTTCCTGGTATATGTTTTCTGTGTAAGAGGGATGTCGAGTCTAAATTCCATTTAGGAGTGGATTTTGATTTCACCAGAAGTGTTTGGTTTGATCTTAAGGTTAAGTTAAAACTGATGAATTTATGGTCCGGGGATTCAGTGATATCATGTATGAAGACTTTGTGTGTTAATGTGGAGGTTAAGAACATAAGATCTTTACTTGTTATAGTTTTGTGGTTTATTTGGAAGGATAGAAATCAAAGTTGCTTTGAAGACATCAATCTTGTGCCTTCTCAGGTTTCCTCTTTTATTTTGGGTTTGTTGAGATCTTATCTTTAGGACAAAATTGTTGTGAATATCAGAAATGTTGTTGAATAAATTATTGATAAATATTTTTCTTGGGGATATTTTGATGGGTCAGCTGCTGGTGATCCAAAAATTTGTGGAGCTAGTGGTAAGCTCTTCATTTCTGATGATTATTATTTTTCTTTTAAAGCTGTATTAGGATCTGGTACTAATGAATTTGCTGAGATTTTTGATTTAAAGCTTCTACTTTCCTTGGATTTGGACAATCATATTGATAAAATCTAGATTTTTGGTTACTCACAGTTGGTTATTAACTGGGCTATTGGTAAGTTTAGAATTCAAAATATTCAGCTTTCTCAGGTTCTTCTGGAAGTTAACAGATTATCAGATATGTTTAAGTTGGTGGATCTCAAGCACATCTACTATGAAAGAAATTCTCATGCAGATGAATTAGCAAAAGATGGAGTGACTATTCGGGAAGGATTTTGGCATATTAAAGAGCTTCGAGCAGCTAAACGTTTTGAGACTTATTAGTATTTTTAGCTTTTGATTTGAAGCTTTGATGTTTTATATCACTTGGTTTTGGTGCTGATAATGATGGATTTATAGATGCTGGTGTTGATAACGCTGTATTTTTAGATGTTGGGTTTCATGTTGGACAGTAGTCCTATTTTTTGTGATAAGCGTTCTGATATTTGATCATATTTTCTATGAGCTATGCATACTAGAATATATTTGGAATGCTTTGGATGAGAGCAATTGATGCTTTCTGAACTATAACTTTGTGGTTTCTATGATCAATCTTTGATATCTTGTAAGAGGTTTACTTTGAATTTTTTTGGGATTTACTATGTGTAAATGGACAAGTTTTTTGTTCCATCTGAAGAATGTAAATAAAATTAAGATATTTTTCTATGGAAAAAAAATCTTTATCTCCACCAATTACAATTTTTGTTTTTCTTATTTGGCCTCATTCCAAGGTCGAGAAAAATGATTTAAGATTAATATCTCATAACGCATTAATTTATTTCTCTTATATGTTTTCTTAACTTTGATTATTATAGTTTAGGATGTGCATTAAAGGTTCAAATTAAATTCAGTTAACTAACCTTTAATGTTTATTAAAACATTCATGATATGAACTTGCACATGTTGCACTCATGTTTGGTATGTCAAGGCTATAACAAATAAGGTAACTGCATGTCAGGTGACATGGGGAGGTTGCAACACATTAGGCTATCTTCAACTTGTTTTTTTGGCATCCCGAGCTTATAAAATATCAACGAACCTCACGTCCCATCCCATTGTCAATAGAATGGATTATAGCCATTGCATGAGAGCTTCATTTTCAATCTAATTGATTTCGATTTCACCTATGAAGAAAAATTCAAAAATGTCAATCCGAACATTGTACAAGGAAAACAAATGAGGGGAAAAGACACTTGACTTCAAAATTATCATGCCCATTCAAATGGGTGAGGGGAATGGATGTGTAGCTGTTGGAAAATGTAATCTCATATGTAGCTAGTTAGTCAATTAGGTAACCCATGTTATTTTCCAACCTATGGTATTCACCCATAGTATTGTTATTCTGTATTTCATATTTATACCTGGTCAAATAATGAGAAGATTTTCAATTGTCCAATAGTGCTTCTATTTGATTATTTGTTTTCTTTGACATGGTATTAGATTTTATGGCTTGATCTAAGGGTAATCCTTTTCACATAAAGGAAATAACTCACACTCTGAATCCCAGTTGCATAAAATCTTCCATTAAACCTTTAAAAGTTGATTTGCACCTTTGCTATGGTGATTTCCATTTTGACTTCAAAGAACGTTGGGCCACATTTGATGACCTCAAGAGTATATTCCAATTGGATCATAGAGCCCTTCTTGATAATCAATTCTCTTCTTCATTTGGCATAATTTGTGTAGATAGTATTTGACAAGATTGGTAGTGTCCAGAAGTTGCAAAAATTTCTCAAATTGCTTCCTGTGATTTTTTTTTCTGAGAAGGGCCACCTCTTTTAGCCCTTTAGGGAGAGGTGTTACTAAAAAGGTCCACCACACCTTTCCCATATTGAATAGTGGTACCAACACCATTTGTGAAGAGGATAAACATGGTACCACCGCACTATCTATTCACCAACGCGGTGAACTGTCGACACCGTGACCCTCCACCACCCATTTCCAGTGAACAAGGAGTGGTGCTCTGTTTTTTCTAAATAAAAAAAAGTGGGGGGGGGGGGGGGATATGGTCATTAATAGCTCATTGAAGCCGATCTTTGGACCCATTCTGACTGGGGCCAAATATGAGTTTTGGTCTATCAAGATGAAGACATTTCTCCATCTCAAAAAATGTTGGGATATGGTTGAAACTGAGTTCAAAGATCCATATACAAATGCTCTGTCCGTAATGATTAATTCCCAAGAGAGTGTTGTCTAATATCTCTAAGAATGAGATCTCATAGCCACATGGTTGATCCGAAGTTGTATTGAGGAATCCATTTTCCTCCAGAACTTGGGATTTACCATCGCATATCAATCTTGGAATATGCTTGCATACAAGGGAATTGATCATGTAAAAATGATAATACTGGAAAACCTACGCCTTCAATTTGAGAGTTTGAAGATGAAAGAGTTAGAAACCATAGACAATTTCATGAATAGGGTTTTGGGCATTGTGACCCAATTCCAAACCTATGGTGAACCCCTAGAAACATAATATAGTTGTTCAAAATATTCTTTGGTGTCTCACCAAGAAGTTTTCTATGGTAGTGACTACCATATAAGAGGAAGAATATATTTCTTAGTTCACTCTAGAAGAGTTGAATGAATCTCTTCTATCTCATGAAGCTCGACTCATTCAATAAGAAGAGTCGTTGACCAATGCCTTTAGCACTGAAGCTTCCCTCAAGAGAGGTCGTGGAAGAGGAGGATGAGGTAGAGGAAGAAGAGGTCGAGCATATCCAGCTACAGAGAAAAAAAAAAACTCACAATCAAGAACACTTGAATAATTTAGAACACTCTCACAACTCTCAATGTTAGACGGGGAAAGGCACGAGATGGAACAATAATTCCAATATTCAGTGTAACTACTGCAAGAAGTATGGACACTATGAATGAAAATGCAAAAAGGAGCAAAATGACAGCAACAATAACCAGAACAATAGCAGATCCAAATCCTCCATTGAACAAGAAAGCTCATCAAAGGTGATGTTTCTATCTTATTAAGCAACTGAAGAATACTACATCTTAGATGTATAGCTACTAGATAGCATTTGAATCAATCACATGACAGGTAACAATTCACTATTCTCAAGTTTGGGTTCCTTCGTTGTCATGGATATCAACATAGGAGATGAATTTCTGGTTCCAACCAAAGGAAAAGGTACTATCCTTTTTCTTACAAACAAAAATGAAAAGAAATTTATTCATGAGGTGTTCTATGTACCGCATTTGACTGTAGATCCGTTTAGTACAGGTCAATTAATTCAGAATAAATATGATATTCGGTTGTATGATACATACTGTGTTATTTATGATAAACCCCCTAGTAAGAGACTCATAGCCAAAGTTTAAATGACAAAGAATAGAATATTTCCTCTTAGTCTCAGTAGTGCCAACCTTCCACAGTCTGTAGCCCATACATTTTTTAGTCTAGATGAATCTTGGTCATGTCATTGTAGATTCTCTCACCTTCCTTTCAAGAGTCTTAGTTTCCTACACAAATAGTCAATGGTCAAATGGTTACCAATTATTCATGAACAATCCAACACCTATAAGGATTGTATCACTGGTAAAAATTAAAGAGAAAACTTCCCCACTTCCACATTTCAAGCCAAAATACTTCTTGAGTTAGTCCACATAGAACTTTGTGAACCCATGCAAACCCAATCCATAGGAGGTAGTTTTTATTTTTTGAACTTTATTGATGATATCAGTGAGAAAACATGGATTTATTTCCTCAAGAACAAATCAGAGACCTTATCCAAGTTCAAAGAGTTCAAGGTTCTCACTGAGTAGAAGTCTAGAAAGTTCATTAAATTTCTTAGTTCAGATGGTGGAGGTGAATATGATTCACATGATTTTTCATATTTTTGCAAGCAACATGGAATCCAAAGACAGTTCACCACCAGATACACTCCATGACAAAATGGAGTTGCTGAACGAAAGAACTCGACCATCATGAACATGGCCCGTAGAATGTTGTCACACAAGAATCTATCAGATGAGTATTGGGATAAAGTTGTTGCATGCTCAATCTACTTGCTCAAAGGTTCACCCATGGTGACTGTCCAGAACAAGATTCTTGAAGAAGCATGGAGTGGCACTAAAACTAGTGTCGCACATCTCAAAATATTTGGTTGTGTTGCATTTGTGCATATCCTTGTTGAGCTTATAAAAAAGTTGGATAAAAAGAGTGAGTGCTACATTTTCACTGGTTATAATGAACAACAAAAGGAATACAAGCTGTATAATCCTGTCAACAAAAAGGTTATGGTGAGCAAAGATGTAAAATTCATTGAAGACAAATACTGGAGTGATCCTTCAAACATACAACATCAAGAACATTCAAATCAACCAGATCTACCTATCAGAGTTCAAATATTGGAAGTACAACATTAAGAATAAACACCAGTAGAGAGTCCACCATAGAACCATAAAACCAGAATCTTGAGAGAGTTATATGAATAGACTCCAATTCTTGATGAGAAAATTCAATATGCTCTATTTTGCTATCATCCCACATCTTTTAATGAAGTAGTGAAGGATGCATATTGGGTAAAATCCATGAATGAAGAGATTGATGCAATAGAGAAAAACCAGACTTGGGATCTTGTTCATATCCTTGCAGAAAAAACCAATATTGGACTAAAATGGGTCTATAATACCAAACTGAATGAAAAAGGAGAGCTTGAAAAACATAAGGAATGGTTGGTTTCCAAAGGATATGCATAGGAGTATGGTGTATATTATGATGAAACATTTTCCATTGTAGCAAGGATGGATACCATCATAGGTGTAATTACCATTGCAGCACAAAATCAATGGCATCTGTCTCAAATGGATATGAAATCAACCTTTCTTAATGGTATTCTTGAAGAAGAATTTTATGTATATCATCCATCTGGTTATATTGTCAAAGTTCATGAAGAAAAAGTGTTTAAGCTAAAAATTCCCTTGTATGGTCTAAAACAAGCTCCATGAGCTTGGTACAATAGGATTGACTCCTACCTCATCAATAATGGTTTTAGCAGAAGCAGCAATGAACCCACTCTGTATGTCAAAATAAATCTAGGTAAAATGTTGATGGTATGTATTTATGTTGATGACATGATTTACATTGGTAAGTTGATGCTTAAAGATTTCAGTACTGTCATGAAAAATGAATTTGAAATGACTGATCCAGGAATGATGAAGTACTTCCGTGGTCTGTAAGTTACTCAAAATTCTCAAGGTATTTTTATTTCCCAGCATAAGTATGCTACTTATATTTTGTAGAGATTCAGAATGGATAAATGTAAACCAGCTAAAACCTCGATTTTTCTTGGAACCAAGCTAACCAAGGATGATGATGGACCAACAATAAATGCTACACTCTATAAACGAATGGTAGGAAGTTTAATGTACTTGAATGCAACTAAACCTTATTTGATGTATGTTTTCAGCCTTATTTCCATATTTATGGAGACTCCCAAATAATCTTACTTGAAATTTGGAAAAATAATTCTATGATATGTTGTAGGCACACTTGGATATGTCCTCTGGTACACTCATACACCAGGCAGTACTCTCGTAGGGTACATTGACAGTGATTTTGCAGGTAGTATCGATGATAGGAAAAGCACATATGGTTATGATTTCCATTTGGGTACAAATCTAATCTCTTGGGCATCTCAGAAACAACCCATTGCCAGCATGTCTTTTTTAGAAGAAGAATATGTAACAGCCACCATAGCAGCTTGCCATGCAGTTTGGCTAAGAAGAATTCTAAAGGATACGAGACACACTGAAAAGGATCCCACTTCTATTTTCTATGATAATAGCTCTACAATACAATTGTCCAAACATGATTTATTTCATAGAAAATGTAAACACATTGACACTCGCTATCATGTCATTTGTGAGTTATTCAATGATGGAAAATTTTCCTTACTGTTTTGTGGCTCTAAGGAGTAGTTCAATGACATGTTCACCAAACCATTGGGAATATCTGTATTTGTATATCAGATAGCGCACTTAGGCATAGACAATTTTGAATATATACTACCAATTGACATTAATGGGGTGTGTTGGAAAATGTAATCTCACCTGTAGTTAGTTAGTGGATTAGGTGACCCATGGTATTTTCTGACCTATGGTATTCATCCATCGTATTGTTAATATTTTCAATCTTCACATAATGCTTAAGTATTCTTCTTTGTTTTCTTTGACATTAGAATGAAGGCCTCTATTGAGAATCCTGATATTGTAAGTGAATGACTTCTCTATGATGCAATTTATTTTTCTATGTTATTTTATGTAGTTATGATGGAGAATAGGTGATTGAGAATATGAAACTACAATTAGAGTGTCACTAAGAAACAAAAAATAAATCATAAGATTGTGTTTGAGGGTGACTAGTTGAGAGTGATTCACCACTCCAGTTTTACAATAAAGTTGAGCTTGAGAAAATTACGTATAATCACAATATCAATAGAGTTTCCAAGTCGAGTATAGGAAATTACTAATTACCAAGCAACATCTATCCTAATGAATTAATCAAATAATTGAATGATAATCTTGAAGCACTGGAAGTTATAATAATAACTACTAGTTTCACAAGAAAGTGAAGATATCTCAAAGAAAAAAAACGTATTGGATGCTCAAAGATGGGAAACATACATGATTCATGTTGCAAAAAAGAACTGAAAATAAACAAAGAAGAAAAATCAGCCATCTGCTTGGAAACTCCTTCAACCATAAATATCCTTTGTCTATCACCTGTTGCACTATAATTGTACCTAGTAATAGTTCGGATGAACACCAAATATGGTGCATATGCTCTAATGAAAGCTTAAAAATCTATTCATGCCTTAATGCTAGTATCATTTGTGTCACGTTCTTGAGATTGTTGCCTATATTTTATAAAAGAAAAACCAAATTTTCTTGAATTTCTCATCTTTTACCCATTGTTGTTTCATGACTAAGTGGAAAGGAAAAACTAAATATATCATGAATATTGCCTTTAATAATTTACATGGCAAGAAGTTATTCCAATTTAGTCTCTTAAAGATGGAGAAAAAGAAGTATAATCCAACCTCCTAAAATGGAAGTTCCTCATGTCTATGTTCCATTTGGATATTATTTTTATACTAGAACTTAGTCAACATGAAGGTAACCAAGAGAGAGATATCTTTTGGTGGGTCTCATGGTGTTCAACCATGTAAACCACAAGATCTAGATTATATGAATATTGTATATTAATCAATAGATCCACTTTAATATATATTTTTATTCAATTGTATTTAAGTACTGCAAAAAATAAAATCATGACTTGTCAACTACACAATACATGATAAAGCATTGAGGTCAATTTCTACAACATGAATGTTGATAATAGAAGGTGAATTCATGTTGGAGGATCTAGTCGGTTAAGTCGACTAGACTCATTAGTTGCATAATTGTAGCTTAGGTCGACCTCATAGGTCATGTAGGTTGGTTGAACTGATAGATAGTTACTATAACTGTTTTGTAAATGTATGTATAGGCTATTGAGCCAGATAGATACTTCGTTCTGTTTATTGTATGAACCCACATGTATATTGAGTAATATAATATGTTTTTCTATCTACCATTCTAGTCTCTTATTCTGTTATTGTTATATGATTTTTTATGTGTATCATTGGTAACCTTACAATCTGATTGATTACAACATTTGTTCTGTTTTCGGTGATACATATATGGACGAAATGACCATGAATATATGGTCTCAGAATAAGAGATTAATAACTGGTGGGAAAGTAATATTGTGAACTATTTGCAGAATTACGCAAGAAGAAAGAGGTTGACTATTTCACAAGCAAAGGAGAAGTCATTCTCTGAAGCACATGCTATTTTTTTTGAGTCCTTCCCTCAGTATTTAAAGAAGCTGCTGGATGAATCAACCGACAAAAACTAAATAGAAAGAGTTACTCCAGAAATTAACAAGAGGAGGCCATACAAATTTGTCAAAGTGGTTCGAAAGAATCGTCGCCAAGTTCTGTGAGGAAAGAGAAGCTGACAAAAGAGTCTATGTAGATAGTATAAAAGAGAGATTCTACAAGGACCTCACCGAACAGTTCTTGTGCTCATTGCTGACACTTTTTTTCAAATTCTTGATCAACAAGGGTGTGGGCCATATTTTGAACCTCGACCATTACTGATAGAACCACCATCAAACAAAAACTGGGTGGAAAAAAAAAGGAGTGGGCAACATTTGTTGAATAAAGAGAGGGGGTACTTTATAATAAAATAAACATCTTCACCTAGGCTTAACAAAGCATTTGGATCGGCTATGGGGGGTAGCTGGTCATTTTTCGAAGTAGAGTAGAGGAATTCTAGCCAACTTGTGAAGAAACCAACACCAGCAATGAAAAGTTGGACCAAAAAGGAGATCATCTGAAAAGTTACTGACAGAAGCACTCCTGATATCCTGAAAGATAGAACGAGAAAAGAGGAGAAAAAGAAGGGAAGAAATTAGAGAGCAGGCTGTTGTGCTCTAGAGGATAATGATGACCCGAGTAGCAGAACAAGAAGAGAATCCACTAGAGTTGGGTAATGACCAACAAGAAGAAGGAATTGATGAATAAGTGTCATCGATGGAATAATATTTGTGGATCGAGCATGGTGAAGCTCTCCAAGTTGATATACACTAAAACATTACACTTGATTACACCCGAGTGCATGAGTTCAGGACATTGTTCAAGAATATTTGGGACTATGAGTTGGCAAGTTAGGTGTATGGAGTTGAATAGATGAATAAGGAAACACTGTTGACCATACTGTAATGCATCGACTGTAGGAAGGAAATTGGGTCACCTTTAAACCCTTTTCATCTACCTGAAGTATTCATTTACTCTACTTGGAACATGAAGGAGTACCCCCGCAACCAATCACAACTTTAGGTAATACACTGGTCCAGTAAGATCCACAAGAATGGATACCCCAACATTAACAATATACATGGGTATCATCAGAGGGATTTGACATAAAATGACTTCTTGATGAAATCATACCGACTACTACAGATAAAATTTTTGATGGAAATGAAAGTTTTGTCGAGACTAGATGTGAAGAAAACAAAGTCACATGAAGTGACCCACCATCACCACCACCACCCCCTCCACTTCTAGGAACATACATAGATGATGACGATATGGCGCATGTGTTTGCACACATCCCCATATATGATGGCCATGAAGATCCCATATGACATTGGTTTGTTTGTGAGTCGACATGGGAAGAAAACGTTGTTATGAATGAATATCGAAACATGGATAAGTTTGGTGGTGCTTTGTGAAAGCAAGCACTCACATGGTATATGATGTGTTAGCATCTATGCTAAATTTTGAATATTTCTACATAAGGAATATACAAAAATCCCCCTCCAAAGGTCTAGACCAGTGAAAAAATGAGGGGTAGGGTAAAAACTGTTTCATATCTTATGACCTAGAGGTATGTAGGAAAGGGCTTGAAGTTGCTTGGTAGGCTTATTTCTAAGTATGAATGTCAAAATAGTAATAAATCCTTTGGCGTGGCCTAGAAATGTTTATAAGTATGAAAAATACAATCAAGGATAAAGCCTAGGCAAAAATGGATGGTGGAGTTTCAACCCGCACCAAATCAGATGCTCCAGAGTGGTTCCGCAGTGAAAAAGAGGGAGCAGAAGGGAAGAAGGCAGAAGAAGACGGTTTGAGTTATGAAAATATGGTGAACCTGCATTCCACAATCTACATCCTGAGATCGAATGGTCCAGGCAGCTTCTTCCCAAATCAATGACGCAGAAAGGCACAAAGGGAGCAAATTAGAAACACAACATTTCCAGGTATAAAAGGTTGAATATCCGCACTCCACGATCCAAGATCCGATGGCTCAGAGACCTTCCTCCCAAATCAATTGGCTGAAAGAAAGAATAGAAAGGGAGGAAATTGGAAAATGGAAATACAAAGAATTTGGTCGTGAAAGGTCAAAGCTCTACTTTTTTCTTTATAGAAAAGTGTAGGGGTAGAAAGGAAGAAAAGGAAAGACGAAAGCATAAAATTTAGTTTCTCCTTTCATGAAAAGTTAAAGTTCAGTTTTCTGCTTTCCAAAAATGTGTGGGGGTGGAAAGGCGGAAGTGGAAATATGGAAGAAGAAAAGTTAGTTTCTCCTTTCTCGAAAAATTAAAGTTCCTTTTTCTACTTTTTGAAAACATGTGGGGGTAGAAAGGTGGAAGCAGAAAGGCAGAAGTGGAAAGGACGAAGGGAGAAACTTGATGGCGGAAAAGGTTGAAATCTTGCATCCCATTTTTTGCAGACCACATATTTGGTCTCAGATCAATGGTCTACAAACATTCCACATCTTAGATCAATAGTCCAGATTGACCCCGCAACAGAAAGGAAAAATAGAAGGTTGGAATCCAGGAAAGGACATAATTTCTGTCATAAAAAGAGCGGAATTTTTCTTTTTGCTGAACCCAGATTGATGGTCGGTAATGTGTCTTTCTAAGACCAATGTTGGAGATTGATTTCTTATGACCTAGAGGTATGCAGGAAAGGGTTTGAAGTTGCTTGGTAGGCTTATTTCTAAGTATGAATGTCAAAACAGTAATAAATGCTTTGGCGTGGCCTAGAAATGTTCCTAAATATGAAAAATACAATCAAGGATAAATCCTGGGCAAGAATGGATGGTGGAGTTTCAACCCGCACCAAATCAGATGCTCCACAGTGGTTCTGCAGTGAAAAAGAGGGAGCGGAAGGGAAGAAGGTGGACGAAGACGATTCGAGTTATGAAAATATGGTGAACCTGCATTCTGCAATCTACATCCTGAGATCGAATGGTCTAGGGAACTTCTTCCCAAATCAATGACGCAAAAAGGCACAAAGGGAGCAAAGTAGAAACACAACATTTCTAGGTATAAAAGGTTGAATACTCGCATTCCACGATCCATGATCCGACGGCTCAGAGACCTTCCTCCCAAATCAACTGGCTGAAAGAAAGAATAGAAAGGGAGGAAATTGGAAAATGGAAATACAAAGAATTTGGTCGTGAAAGTTCAAAGCTCTACTTTCCTCTTTCTCGAAAAGTGTAGGGGTAGAAAGGAAGAAAAGGAAAGACGAAAGCATAAAATTTAGTTTCTCCTTTCATGAGAAGTTAAAGTTCAGTTTTTTGCTGTCCAAAAATGTGTGGGGGTCGAAAGGCAGAAGCGGAAATACGGAAGAGGAAAAGTCAGCTTCTCCTTTCTCGAAAACTTAAAGTTCCTTTTTCTACTTTTTGAAAACATGTGGGGGTAGAAAGGTGGAAGCGGAAAGGTAGAAGTGGAAAGGAGGAAGGGAGAAACTTGATGGAGGAAAAGGTTGAAATCTTGCATCCCATTTTTTGCAGACCACATATTTGGTCTCAGATCAATGGTCTACAAAAATTCCACATCTTAGATCAACAGTCCAAATTGACCCTACAACAGCAAGGAAAAATAGAAGGTTGGAATCCAGGAAAGGACATAATTTCTGTCATAAAAAGAGTGGAATTTTTCTTTTCACAGAACCCAGATTGATGGTCGGTAATGTGTCTTTCTAAGACCAATGTTGGAGATTGATTTCTTATGACCTAGAGGTATGCAGGAAAGGGTTTGAAGTTGCTTGGTAGGCTTATTTCTAAGTATGAATGTCAAAACAGTAATAAATCCTTTGGCGTGGCCTAGAAATGTTCCTAGGTATGAAAAATACAATCAAGGATAAAGCCTGGGAAAGAATGGATGGTGGAGTTTCAACCCACACCAAATCAAATGCTCCAGAGTGGTTCCGTAGTGAAAAAGAGGGAGCAGAAGGGAAAAAGGCGGAAGAAGACGGTTCGAGTTATGAAAATATGGTGAACCTGCATTCCGCAATCTACATCCTGAGATCGAATGGTCCAGGGAGCTTCTTCCCAAATCAATGACGCAGAAAGGAACAAAGGGAGCAAAGTAGAAACACAACATTTCTAGGTATAAAAGGTTGAATATCCGCATTCCACGATCTAGGATCCGACGGCTCAGAGACCTTCCTCCCAAATCAATTGGCTAAAAGAAAGAATAGAAAGGGAGGAAATTGGAAAATGGAAATACAAAGAATTTGGTCATTAAAGGTCAAAGCTCTACTTTCCTCTTTCTCAAAAAGTGTAGGGGTAGAAAGGCAGAAAAGGAAAGATGAAAGCATAAAATTTAGTTTCTCCTTTCATGAAAAGTTAAAGTTCAGTTTTCTGCTTTCCAAAAATGTGTGGGGGTGGAAAGGCGGAAGTGGAAATACGGAAGAGGAAAAGTCAGTTTCTCCTTTCTCGAAAACTTAAAGTTCCTTTTTCTACTTTTTGAAAACATGTGGGGGTAGAAAGGTGGAAGCGGAAAGGAAGAAGTGGAAAGGAGGAAGGGAGAAACTTGAGGGCGGAAAAGGTTAAAATCTCGCATCCCATTTTTTGCAGACCACATATTTGGTCTCAGATCAATGGTCTACAAACATTCCACATCTTAGATCAACAGTCTAGATTGACCCCGCAATAGAAAGGAAAAATAGAAGGTTGGAATCCAGGAAAGGACAGAATTTCTGTCATAAAAAGAGCAGAATTTTTCTTTTCGCAGAACCAAGATTGATGGTCGGTAATGTGTCTTTCTAAGACCAATGTTGGAGATTGATTTCTTATGACCTATAGGTATGCAGGAAAGGGTTTGAAGTTTCTTGGTAGGATTATTTCTAAGTATGAATGTCAAAACAGTAATAAATCCTTTGGCGTGGCCTAGAAATGTTCCTAAATATGAAAAATACAATCAAGGATAAAGCCTGGGCAAGAATGGATGGTGGAGTTTCAACCCGCACCAAATCAGATGCTCCAGAGTGGTTCCGCAGTGAAAAAGAGGGAGTAGAAGGGAAGAAGGTGGAAGAAGACGGATCGAGTTATGAAAATATGGTGAACTTGCATTCCGCAATCTACATCCTGAGATCGAATGGTCCAGGGAGCTTCTTCCCAAATCAATGACGCAGAAAGGAACAAAGGGAGCAAAGTAGAAACACAACATTTCCAGGTATAAAAGGTTGAATATCCGCATTCCACGATCCAGGATCCGACGGCTCAGAGACCTTCCTCCCAAATCAACTGGCTGAAAGAAAGAATAGAAAGGGACGAAATTGGAAAATGGAAATACAAAGAATTTGGTCGTGAAAGGTCAAAGCTCTACTTTCCTCTTTCTCGAAAAGTGTAGGGGTAGAAAGGAAGAAAAGGAAAGACGAAAGCATAAAATTTATTTTCTCCTTTCATGAAAAGTTAAAGTTCAGTTTTCTGCTTTCCAAAAATGTGTGGGGGTGGAAAGCGGAAGCGGAAATACGGAAGAGGAAAAGTCAGTTTCTCCTTTCTCGAAAAATTAAAGTTCCTTTTTCTACTTTTTGAAAACATGTGGGGGTAGAAAGGTGGAAGCGGAAAAGTAGAAGTGGAAAGGAGGAAGGGAGAAACTTGATGGCGGAAAAGGTTGAAATCTTGCATCCCATTTTTTGCAGACCACATATTTGGTCTCAGATCAATGGTGTACAAACATTCCACATCTTAGATCAACAGTCCAGATTGACCCCACAACAGAAAGGAAAAATAGAAGGTTGGAATCCAAGAAAGGACAGAATTTCTGTCATAAAAAGAGTGGAATTTTTCTTTTCGTAGAACCCTGATTGATGGTCGGTAATGTGTCTTTATAAGACCAATGTTGGAGATTGATTTCTCTATTTGAATATGCTAGGATGAATAAAACTGTTGCAAAATGTCATTTTCAGCGAGCGAATCTGGGTTACAGTTATCAAGTTTTCTATTTTCATCCACCGTGTGCATCCCAACATGGTTTCCTGTTTTGATTTTTGTGATCATGGAGATTCCACCATATTATAAATTGTTAGGATTTTATGTGTGTGGGTTTGATCCCCAATATCTGTAAACTATATTTGGATCTCTTTCGAGGTTGGTCTTGGGAGCTTGTGTACACTATAAATATACCCTCAAAAGAAGAAGAAAGAGCTGAAATTTTTTATTCAGAAGCCTTATTGCTTGGGTTTTGTAGCTCTGTCATTTTCTTGGGAGCATTAATGAAAGCATAGCTTGAATGTCGGAGATTCATCATGGTGTTCACTCTTTAGTATATTTTTTCCTTTGTAAACTTCATTTGCATGTCTATGTATCTTCTATTAATGCATCTCTAGTTGTATGTGAGGAATTCTCTCTTTTCTAAGCGCTCTTCGCATCATATCATGCATTTTCTATGTGTTTCCGGTAAATGTCTTGGAATTCATCTTCTATGCACCATTGCAGTTACTAGCCTTTGTTGTTTATTTCGATAAAGGTTTTTTCAAGGGATTCATCTACAGATAGGTGCCTCCTGTTACATTGGGCTTCTTATCATTCCCCCCTACCATCTCTTCAAATATATTTTGTTGAATATTGATACCTATTTTTCCTCAGATTATGAAGGTTATTGCTGGTTATTATTTTTTGTAAGTCCTTGAATGTTTCAGGTTTTGACTCCATTTCCCAATGGTTCTTCTTATTTGTCTGTTTTAACATCCTTAAATATGCAAATATCCTATTACTACCATAATCTACTCTTCCGACTACTTATTTAAAGCTAAATTTATATGTGAATAACCCTGTGACATAGAGAGAGCTCTCTCCAACTGTAAGGCTAGAATATAGTCTAAATATTGGTTTGAAATGGTTACCCCTGTGACTTCCTACCAAAACCATAGGAAAATTATAGGGTGATAACATCTTGGCGCCGTTGTCAGGGACATAATTATCTCCTTGGGAAATGACATTGTTTAGCTCTGCGGCCTGGTTGAGTAGACAGTCATAGACACATATTGGTTGTACATGCTCTAGAGACTCCAAACAAATTTTGAAGGTGAATCCACTGGGAAATACTGGTAGCCAGAAGAATCGACAGAAAGAGAAATCTCGATGCAGAATCCTTCCAAGAAATATTTGATCTAAAAATTTTGATCCAGAGGGCCAACAGGCTGCAAAGGTTAGTAAAAAATATTTCCTTCCCCGTTGAAGGTGCTATTTTTGTTAGTGATATATCTGAACATTGTAATGAGGATTTTTGAATAACCTTCCCTAGAAATAAATCTAAGTCCAGCCTCTTTGACTTGCTTTCTGATACCTCTATGTTTGATTTTCCTTGCATTTCCTGGTCACCCCTAACCTAAGAGCCTTTAGGAGAGGATTTCCAACACCTTCCTGACCCAGAGTTCCCTACGCTTACTGCTGATTCAACCCTACTAAATTCCACTGTCATAAGTAAATACCTTGCCACATTTTTGTCTCCCATTGCTTCAAAGCTGAATCAACCTTCATCTTCCAACCTCATAATCCCTCCTAGCTACATAGTTCCTCACATCTAACTAATTTTTTTTGTCATACCACCTTCTATCTCTCTTGGAAGCCCCACTGTAACCCTAGGGATGGCTAGGTAAGCCCTTTTAAACCTCCATGTTTCTCTTCATGACCTTCCCCTACTTTATTCCCAAAGAATCAAACAACTTAATGGAGATAGGGGATATTCAGTTGAAGAACCCTTGGAGTGGTTTTCAGACTAGACAAATTTAGAAGAGGTTGAATATGATGATGTGAAAGTCAAAATATTTTCCCGGTCTCTAGATGGAGAGGCTAGAAGATGGTTCAAAAACCTTCCAGATCACTCCATCCTAAACTATCAAGCCTTTGAAGATGCCTTCAAAGACAAATAGGCATATTAGAAGAACTCTAAGATGTATCTGTCCCAATATCACTCCATGAGGAGAAAGAAGAATGAATCTGTCCAAGAATGTTTCGAAAGGTTTATGAAAGTATATAATGCCAACCCTGCCCAATTCAAACCTTCCATTGGTTATGTCCAACTCCATTATGTTGAATCCTTCAATAGTGAGTTCACCTTGTGGCTAAGAGAAATAAGGCTAGCCTCCTTGGTAGCTATGATGAAAGACACCATAGAGGTGGATGCAAAATTGACTACTGCAAGGAAGAAGAAAAGGGGCGAGGGAGAATGGAGAAGGGAGGAGGGAGAACAGAGAAGAGAGGAGGGAGAATGTAGAAGAGATGGGGGATAATGGAGAAGAGAAGAAGGAGAAAGAGGAGAGAGAATAAAAGATAAATAAATTGAACAACCCTCTACCTCTAGCTCACAAGAGGCCAGAAGAGACATGATGCTGAGAACCATGGAAAGAATGTTGGAGAGACTCGTTGTGGATGGTAGACCACAACCAAGGGAAAATCAGGAGCAACAAAACAGGAACTTGAATGCCAGAAGGCCTTCAATTCACCCAAAAAGGTAGAGGAACTAGAGAAACCCTCCTAGTCCTCCTATTCGGCCTGCCTTTTAGGAAAATTATATAGAGAAGGACAGAAAATATCAGGTAGAAGATGAAATCCATTAGCTGGACACCGACTCACCCTCCATATTTCTGACCAAAGAAGAACATGATAAGGCTTATCTTGAAAGGGGAGATATGCCTATTGGGGAAACATATGCCTTAAAAATGGGGTATCAAATTGTTGTCATGGAGGTACATAGATAGATTGGTCTGAGGAATAGATATGTTGTTGTAGTAAAAATTAAAGAGGCAACAAACAAAGACTCTACAATCAAATCAAAGAGCATCCCACCCCATATGGACACCTCCACGAAGGTAGCAGGGCACAAAGGGAAGGTGAAATAATAAGATAATCCAAGAGGGTTAGATTAGGGGAAGACCTTGTTCAGTCTAGAGGCTGAAATTGAAATGATAAAAATATTTGTCCCTCTAACTAAGATGTTAAAAAATTCTGAATATCATTCTAAAGTTGCCACAATGTTGAAGCCTCCTAGAAAAGTCTCTGCAATATCAGACTCCCTAAATCTCCAAGATGATAGTCCCACCTTCCTTTTGGGCCACGTGTAGAAGAGTCTACAAAGGAGGATACTCCCCCTTTCTATGCCATCTTGAACATCCATAACGCCATCTTACACAATACCATGTATGATTTAGGAGCCTCTCACAATCTGATGCCTAGGATAGTCATGGAGGAACCGGGTTTGGAGGTGGCCATAGCATACAAATATATTTTCTCTTTTGATTCCATCAAAGTAAAATGTATAGGGATGATCAAAGATTTGGTTGTCTCTTTGGCCCAAATCCCTACCAAAAACATGGTCATGGATGTAGTTGTAGCTGGAATTCCTCCGAAGTTTGGGATGTTATTATCAAGATCTTCGGCAACCAAAATTAAAGGTTCCATTCAGATGGATATTTCCTATGCCACTATCATTGTATTTGGAGGGAAAAGAAGGCTCTTTGGGGAGCAAATGTTAGCCTACATGTTGACCAGTGCTGAAAGTCCAAACAACGACCCCATCTATGCACTAGGCATTGAGATGGGATCAACTATTTTATTCATAGAAGGAGACACAGACGACTGTAGTGCACATAATATTTCCTTTGTACCCTATCAGGAAGAGATGGATAGAGTATGGGAGGTAAGTTTTGGTGGGGAAGCATGTAGAGAAGGGGCAGGAGATGGAATTTGGGCGAGATCGCCAGGAGGGAGAACTTTGAACTACTCCTACAAAATTTCCTTTGATTGTACAAATAATGAGGCATAGTATGAGGCTATCGTGCTATCCATTCATATCCTGATTTATTTTTTAGTATAGAGGGTAATGATACATGGAGATTCAGAGCTGGTCATTAAACAAATAACATATGAATATCAGGGCTGATACCCCAGAATGAGAAGCTACAGTAATTTTTCCCAGGACTTGATAGAATGTTTTGAAGAGTGCAAGTTTAATCTAATCCCTAGGTTACAAAATTATATAGCTGACTCTATGGACACTTTTGCTGCTGTTTTCAAGGTTCCCATGTACCTTGGTAGAAAATATGAAATTGAGGTTAGGAATAGGCCCTTTGTCCCTAATAATGTCAAAAGTTAGCAAGTTTTTGAAGATGATAGGAAAATACAAAAGTTCCTCACTCTCATGGGGGGATTTGATGGATTGAATGGTGATGAATAAAGTGAGCTTCTAGAGGAGGCTTCCTCCTCTCAAGAACCGTCTCAAGGCCATATGGATTATCCCAAATAAATACCCCAGGAGGAAGAGGTTGTGACTGTTAAAAATGTTGATGGTGGCGAAAATAAGGAAGCTTGGGAACTAGAGTTTCAGGAGGCTAATGGACAACAAGAATTTGTGAACAATCTCAGTGGTAAGGAAATATTGCAACTGAAAGGTAACTCCATCCCTAGGGGCCTGGTTCCTTTAGAAAAATGTTTTGTTCCTAATTATGTGGCCAAAGAACCTCAACTGGTCCTAATCCATGAAGATGTTGAAGATGTAAATATTGGGACAGAGGATCAACCCAAGTTCATCAAGATATCAGGAACTCTATCAATAGAAGCAAAGAAAAAATATATCTTTCTGATGAAAGAATATTCATATGTGTTTGATTAGAGCTACAGTGACCTGAAGGCTTATGATACAAGCATAATCCAGCATACCATACCAATTAGGAATGATGAGATGCATTTAAAACATAAGCTGAGAAGGATGAATCCCAAGCTGCTATCCTTGATAGAAAAAGAATAAAGAATTTATTTGAGTCCAAAATCATTGTGGCCCTCAGATTCTCACGCTGGGTGGAAAATTTGGTCCTTTCCGGGAAGAAGAATGGGGAAATAAGAATATGTATTGAATTCAGGAACTTGAACATATTTTATTTGAAGGACAATTAACCACTTCCAAAAATGGACCATATTTTGCAGAGAGTAGTGGGTTCACAGAGAATATCCACTCTAGATGGATTCTCAGGTTATAACCAGATCATGGTGCACCCAGAAGATCAAGAGAAGACAACCTTCACCACACCTTGGGGCATGTTCATGTATGAAAAGATGTCGTTCGGACTTATGAACGTAGGAGTGAATTTTGAGCCGGCTATGGACATAGCCTTCACTGATGAAAAGGATAAAACTATGGAGATCTACCTGGATGGAATCACTGTCTTTTCTAGATCCCATGAAGAACATGTTTCCCACCTATTGAGGATGTTAAAAAAATCCAGAAAATTTAGCATCTCCCTGAACCTGAAGAAATAATTATTTTCGATGAAAGAAGGGAAGACATTGGGGCATATAATCTCTGAAGAAGGCATCTAGATAGACCCAAAAAGGGTCGAGGCAATAAAAAAAAAGAGCTCCCTTGAAACAAATTCGAAGTTTAGTCTTTACTAGGGAGGGTAAACTTTCTGAGAAGCTTTATTGTTGCATTTTCCGAAATAGTAAAGTATATAACTGATATGATGGGAAAGGATAAATAAATCAAGTAGAATCCCGAAGCCAAACTTTCCTTTGAATACATAAAAAGGCTATTTCAAAAGATCCTGTGTTAGCTAGCCCTGATTTTTCTAAAGACTTCCTCATATTTTCATTTTCCTCAGAGAACACAGTGGTAGGGGTATTGCTGTAGAAGAATCACGAAGGAAAGGAACATCCCATTTATTTTTATAGAAAGACCCTGAGAGATTCTCCCCTAAAGTATAATATCTTGGATAAGAAAGCCTATTCTCTGGTGCAAGCCTTAAAGCATTTCCAGGTATACATACTACATTCCCATATCATTGCTCATGTCCCCACCAGTGCGGTAAAGGATATTCTCACCCAACCTGATCCTCAGGGGCCAAGGGTATTATACCCAAATTCTATCACCACCATGTGATAAGACCTTTTACTTACATATTTTCCCTTAATCCCAGCACTTGGAGTGGAAACCCATGTTGTTTGTCCATCTTACATAAAAATACTCAGCACCGCGCTTTCCCCGTTAACCATGATTGGTACCTTCCTCGTTCCATCTGTATCTTGTTTTCCATAAGCAGTTCCACTACTTATGGCCTTTGGTCCATGAGCGTTTCTAACCTAAACCGCTCTGTCATAAGAGGAGAAAAGCGGTACCTTGGGTAAAATGGGAAAAAGAGAAGTTTCTCGAGGATTCTAAATCATGAGCCTCTTGTCCTCCCTTATCCCTATCATAGTGGGTCAGTTGAGCTTGATATCCCCCATCATAGGATCTTAGAGGCCACCTCACCCACAAATATCTCAACCATCCCTATCCATTGAGCCTTATAAATACAAGCTCATGTCCATGGTTGAAGGGGAGAACTATAGAGGTATTGTTATGTTGTTGGATTTACCACTTGGCCCAAGCCATTTGAGAGCATAGAGAGCAAAGTTGGAGCTTATGGGGATGAAATTGTTGGTTTCATGGAGATGCATGTCGACACTAAGGCTTAATTGGTTGTAAAATTCTCCATACATCTTAATGCAAAGTTGATTTTCGTCCCACATTACTGTTGTTTTGATTTCGCATGTAAATGTTGTTAGATTCCTTAGTCACTAACATGGATCAATAGATGATGTTATGGTAGCTTTGATGTGTTTTTATGTTTGATCTGATTGCAGGTACACAAGTTCACTATCGAAGCAACATTCCAGGTGTCTACAACATCTAGGGAGGGTCTTCATCCTTTGTCGTTCACTCATTTGTTTTGGATCTGAACCATTTAGACCAGAGGAACAGCTTCTGTCCGCAGAAGGTGAAATATTCTTGCTTACAAATCTCGAAACTCCACTAGGGAATAGATATATATATCAATTGATCTGATATTCCTGAGTTCTTCAACTCTTGTCTGAATCCAGGCTCCATCTCTAATTCTCTCCAGTCAGATCTGCTATCTAACTTAGTGAATTTTGGTTTGAAACTTCCAGATCTGTCTAGATATGAATTATTTCAACCTTTTAATCTCTTTTTTATTCTCAATTTGTTAGTTTTTACCTTGATCTGATCTTTTTCTGACTTGATCTGTCGTTCTCCTTTGTTTTTTGGATTTATACAGGGAATCACGCTTATGCAGTTGGCGAGAAGTGGTGCCATCGCCTAAACCTAGTTACAAACACATGGTGCCACCTCATGAGTCCCATTGGTGAGAAGAAATGATGGTCCAGAACCACTCTATCAAGACCCCTGCAGTGCGGTGCCAGGTAGGCATCATTCCAAGACCTCTTTTTTCTCATTTTCTACAAAAAAAAATTTGAGTTGGTTTGCTTTCAGCCCTGCACTATCAGGCTTGTGTGTTAGAATCTGATGCTTGTGGTTTGAATTTTATGGTTAAATATCGGTTTGATTGGAAAATTCAAAAGATAGATTAAGCTTATTGATTGTTCATTCACTTCTGTGCTTGTTGGTTGTGATTGTGAAAGGACTTCTTGTTTTTTGAAAATCTTAGGGTGTTAGTAAGATCTCTTTTCATTTATGTTATATAAACTCAAAGAAAAACATTTGATTAGCATCTTAGTTTCATTTTTTGACTGAGATTAGGTTATCATCATTGAGCATTAGACATTGGGTCTGTGATTGGCGTTACAATATTTCAGGCTCTTTATGTTCTTTTGTCTCTTATACAATTAGTACTATCTCATCAAAATAAAAATATGGTAGTTCTAAGTTAGATTTATCTATGTTTTAAGAAAAATTGAAAAAATAGAGTGCGTATGCATGTAGTGTGCTTCTTGTTTTTATTTTAGGAAAAGAGACTCTTCCCCTTCTTATTGCTTTCAAAAAAGAGAAATAAGTTTGGAAAGTGATACTTGTTGATTTTGTGTTCAAGATTGTTGTTTGGAAATATTTTTGGTTTCAAAATAAAATAAAGTACTCTTTTTCTGTCTCGTAGGTAGGCATACCGAACGGCAAAGTGAAATATTTGCATACGCATATTGCATGGTTTTAATTTTTCTATCAAAACTCCATGCATTCACCTAACCGTCCACTTTAAAATTAACGGTAGTTATAGGTTAAAATTTACATAGCAATTTCAGTGATAGTTTAGAGACGTGTTCAGGCGTCATTAAGCATAGGAGCTATTGTTATTTGTTAGCATTACATCTCGGGACTCACGTGGTTCTTCCACGCACCATCTGTTAAATTTTCATATGCTTAGCTAAGACATCAGTATTTCATTTCATTTTCATGACAAAAGCATATAAACAGGATCACTAAAAGATATACAAGCACAACCATAAAAAAGGAACACAAAGATTTATCCTGGGAAAACCCTAAAGGGAAAAACCCAGCAAAATCTTCCTCAATATAGATGCCCCAAAAAGACAAAAGATAAAACCAGCAAGGAGATCAAAGCCTGGTCCTCCTCCTTCTCCAGCTACTTCTCTTCTCCACTAATGTGCTACACAAGTGAGAGTGTGTGTGTCACAAATGAGGAGCACTACACCTCTATTTATATTCATCCATTCACTTAAGTTAACTCATTTGACATGTAGGATCGACTTAAATCATGTAGGCTCGAGTTAGACATGTAGGCTCAAGTAACCACACTGGGGTGCTGATGACCCACCTTTACAATTAGAGGGGACTACCTCATGACTCTTATTAGTTATTCCGATTAGGAGCATTGGGGTACAATGTAATACAAGTGGTTCTCCCAGTAGGACCATCGGGGACCACAAAAAGATACATGTAGAATATTATTCGAAGTTACAATATTTCAACACTCCCCCTTAACGAGAAGGGTATTCTACAGCAACATCAACAACAACAAGAGTAGAGATAGGGGACATCATCAACATCAGCAGGGTAACACATCTATAAATAATTGGAATCTTTTCAACATCATGTAGTCTTCATCTTCAATCTTCATTCTTCATCATCAACAACATCTTCAATCTTTGATCAGCAACATCTTCAACATTTTGATATTTCAATTAGCAACGACATCTTCAGCACTTGGACCTTTCGATCAGCAACATCTTCAGTACTTTGACTATTCAATCAACAACAACATATTCAGCATTTTAACCTTTTGATCGGCAACATCTTCAGCACTTTGACTTTTCGATTAGCAACAACATCTTTAGCATTTTGTCCTTTTGTTCAACAACATCTTCAGCATTTTGACTTTTCGATCAGCAACAACATCTTCAGCACCTTGGGCTTTCGATCAGCAGCAACATCATCATCATCATATTCTGATCTGTCAATCATAATCATCATCACATTATGATCTTTCGATCAGAAACATCATCATCACACTCTGATCTTTCGATCAGAAACATCATCAACATAGAAACATCATCATCATACTCTGATCTTTCGATTATAAACATCATCAACATACTCTGATCTTTTGATCAGAAACATCATCATGATACTCTAATCTTTCGATCAGAAACATCATGATCATAGTGCGTAATCATCATACTCTGATCTTTAGATCAGTACGTCATCATCATCATACTCTGATCTTTTGATCAATACATCATCATCATACTTTGATCTTTCGATCAGTATGTCATCATACTCTGATCTTTCGATCAGTACGTCATCATCATCATACTCTGATCTTTTGATCAGTATGACATCATCATCATTAGCAACAACCTGCAATCCACAACTCAAAGACAAAAAGTCTTTGGATCATTTTTGGACTTAAAGTCCAGGGATGATACAATACCACCACATTCTTGACAACTGAAGTTACCGGATTGATTACGGGAGAATCAGTCCCTATCACTTTAGGACTAAGTCCAAGGACGATGCAATTCTACCACATTATCGAGGATCGAAGCCACCATATTGATTACGGGAGAATCAATCCCTATCACTTTAGGACTATGTCCAAGGATGATGTAATCCTACCACATTCTCAAGGACCGAAGCCACCAGATTGATTACGGGAGAATCAGTCCCTATCACTTTAGGACTATGTCCAAGGATGATGCAATCCTACCACATTCTCGAGGACCGAAGCCACCGGATTGATTACGGGAGAATCAGTCCCTATCACTTTAGGACGATGTCCAAGGATGATGCAATCCTACCACATTTTCAGGGACTGAGGTCACTGTATCTATTATGGACATATGTCCCAGGATGATACAATTCCTCTTCATTCTTGAAGAGCGAGGTCTCCAGATTGCTTTAGGGAAAGTGCCCAGGGATGATACAATCCCACCACGTTCTTGAGGACCAAGGTCACCGGATCTATTATGGACAGATGTCTTGGGATGATAAAATCCCTCTTCATTCTCGAGGACCGAGATCTCCAGATCACTTTAGGGAAAATACCCAGGGATGATACAATCCCACTACAACATCACTACTCCCCCTTTCGAGGAAGGCCTTTCTGAACAACACCAAGCTTGTCTTGAAAGTGTTCGAACTCTACTTGAGGCAGAGGCTTCGTCAGTACATCATAATCCAAACCATCATCATCTATATATTCAGTATCTGAATACTGATCTATCACCATCTATATCTCCAGTATGTTAATACTAAAAGCATCATCATCTATATCTTCAGTATATAAATACTGAAAGCATCATCATCTCTATATTTAGTATAGACATACGGAATCACCATCATCTATATCTACAGTATGTAAATACTGAAATATCATCTATATCTTCAATATGGGAATACTGAAATCATCATCATTTATATCTTCAGTATGGGAATACTGAAACATAATCATCTCTATATTCAGTATAGAAATACTAAATCACCATCATCTACATTTACAGTATCATCATCTGCATCTTATCTTGTATGTAGAAATACTGGATTTCTACGTGTTACGTCGGAACACAGGGTTCTTTGTCATCACAACTATGGTTATCACATAGAATCATTGTAGTGTCCATATTAAGTTCAAAGATACCTAATATCAGCTTCTAAATCCATATGGCTTCACAACTTAGTAGAACAATATGCTATGTATTCTTCTTCAACTGTGCTAAGAGAAACACTGGACTGTTTCCTGCTAAACCATGAACTCATAGCAGACCTCAAACAAAAACATATACCTGATGTGCTTTTCCTGTCTGAGATACTTCAAGCCCAATCTGCATCTATGTATCCATACAATCTATACTCATGGCTACCATCATACTATAGACCAAAGTCTATAGTCCCTTTCAGATATCTCATCACATGTTTTGTAGCTACTAGGTGAACTCGTCTTGGTTGAACATGATATTGACTTAAGGTGTTCACAGCAAAAAAAATGTCTGGTCTAGTATTTGTTAAGTACATCAATGACCCAATGATCTGTCTATAGTGAGTCACATCCACTAACTCTAATGAGTCATCAGCTAACAGCTTCAGGTTGGAGTCCATGGGTGTGGCCATGACTTTGCATTCCAACATATTGAATCTCTTCAATATCTCTACCACATACTTTCCCTGGTTGAGAAAGATTCCTTCTGAAATTTGCCATACTTTTAGACCTACGAAATAATGCATTAACCCAAGGTCTTTCATCTCAAATTATTTTGCTAGTTTCTTCTTGCTTTCCATGATCTGTTTCTCATTCCCTGTCAAGAATAAGTCATCCACATATAGTAATAGAATGACAGGTACATCTTATACAACCTTGTAGGAAAGGTTAGGATCGACTTTACTCTAAGCGAAGCCCATGCTCATCAGGAAACTATCTATTCTTCCATACCAAGCTCTGGGAGCTTGCTTCAGGCCATAGAGGGCCTTATTCAACTTGCATACTTGATTCCATCTGTCTTCAACTTCAAATCCTTGTGACTATTCGATGTAAAACTCTTCCTCAATCATACCACTAAGGAAGGCTTGTCTTTACTTCATCATGGAAGAAACTACCATGATAGTTTTGAAGGAAGTGTACCTTGCTTCTTGGAGTAAGTGTCTCTTCAGAATTAATTCCCTCTTTCTGATAGAAACCTCTAGCCACAACTCTTACCTTACTTCTATCAGCAACATATCTTATCTTGCAAATCCATTTGGAAGATACCACATTTATCATTCTAGTATCACAACATCTTCTATGAGTTTGTCTTCTCAGGTCATCAACATATCCTAGTCTTCTGCATTCAACCTTGAAGGTTGGAACCCACTTTACTCTTGGTAAAGTCTCTATCCATCAAAAAGCTATCCATCATGTTGTACCATGTCGAACTCAGATATAATTTTCTGTAGTCACTCCCCCTGAAGTGGAGTATCATCTTCCCTCTTCATTCTGTACAGGTTGTTCTATGCTTGATATATACTAGTCAATAGAGTATGTCATGTCATAGTCTATTCTTTCTAGGGAGAATCATGAACCTTGCTTTTTACACTTGTTCCATCATATTGTATGCATCATTCCCCATAATCAACTGTTATTCTTTGATCATATCTTCTTTCATAGCATTATATTCTTCATCTTGAGTTATCTCTTGTACCCATGGTGGCCTTCATCCTTCAAGGTGGATCTACCACTCTCTGAAGCTCTTTCTTCTGTCATGGTGTCTCTGACCCTGGGAGCTTCAGATTCATGTTTATTGGAGTGAATCTTGAATTGTCATCACTTGTATTCTTATGCATCATGCAACTGTTTAGTCAATACAACATTCATCCATATCTCACATAAACTTTCTAGATGCCTTCCATCTCCACCATGACATTATTGAGGTTGTGCACTAATCCAATATGTCAGCAAAGAGGTTTGATAAGTAGCAATGGAGAGTTGTACATGCATATTAGTAGTATATAGTCATTAATGCAAACAATCTATCATGCATAACACATCAACTGAATATAATCGAATGTATAACAAAACAATATCATGAAATGACAATTGAATGCTTATCTTTTATTTGTTTTATGGGTAGAATCCATCTTGATCATTCTGCTTTATCATCTTCTTCATTCATGGAATCATCATTTCTTATCCAAATGACAAGAATTGAGTTCTTCATATTCCTCATCGCTTGAGGGATCTTCTTTGACTGGTGAGAGCTTGATATTCAATTGCTCCCATATTCTTCTTATCTTCTTATGAGTCCAGCTGAAATCAATTACTTCCTTCTGGAATACATTCTTTGCGTGAATCCCATGATCCTGGGAGGCCATTCAAGGTGGCTATCACCACTTCTTCTTCTACTACTTCAAGTTGTTCTTCATTCTGGATCTTCACATTCTTCAACTGTTTTCTCAAAGCCATCTTTTGATTTAATTTCTTATCTTCAAATAGCTTGATCAAGGAATCAAACATCTTCGGTGTCTTTAGGGAAGAATCTTGTGGTACAAGTTGATGTATGATTGAATCAACAATGATCTTCTTGGCCTTGATCAAGTTCTTCTTGTGTAAGGCTTTGAGCCTCATCTTTGTATGGAATTGGAACCTCTATACTTATGTAGGTGTCGAGTTCATTTTCTTTAGAGAGATCATATAATTCCATGCTTGGAAGTTGTCAACTTTACCAAGCTTATCATCAAGCTGATGTGATAGATCACTTTGAAATGAGAACCTCAAATGCAAATAGCAAAAGATTAGATCTTACCGATTTGAGGTGTCCGTCCTGCTTCCAGAGCTAGCAGATTTAGGGTTTGTCAGAGAAACCCTAATTTTCAAAAATTGGAATCTTTAAGATATGATTAGATAGAAAGATATATATTTTCAAATGGAGCTGTCTAATGTACCCCTTTTCTGAAAATAGTGGAGGGAAGCTGCCGGAACAGGAAGCCCTAGTTTTCCAATTTCTTCTGCAGAAAGTCTTGTCACTGTTTCTGTGATATATCTGAAATTACTACTCCTATGTGTCTGAAATTTTGTACTGAGGTAACCTCACATGTCCCTGATCCAACACCATAGGTTTCATCAGAATTTGTTTCACCAATTGGGATTTATTATCCTTTTCCCACGATGACCTGTTACAGTACTGTTCAGAATAGTGAAGTTGTTTGCACTGCCACGTGTCACTGTTTCATCTTCTGGTTCTGAAATTCGGACCACAGAATGTATAGTCCATGATATTTCTGAAAAATCTTCAGGAATTCAATTTGGACCTCTGTAGCCTAAGCTATAGCAATGTTCCCTAGGTGTCCTATTTAGGAATGAATTCTGGAAGAGGCTAGAACCCTAACTTGGAGGGATCATATCTCCCAAAATATAGTCCATCCGAGGATGAATTTTGGAAAAAGTCTACATCAGGATTTTCTCTTCGGCCTCTAAAATTTTTAGCTCTTGAACCTTCTCCAATATGGGATATAGTGAATGTACCAAAACTTAGCAGTTTTAGTATTTAGGGTTTTTCTAGCTCGGGGTCAAACTAGGGTTTGACTTTCCCGGAGTTTCACCCAACCAAAAAAATTGATCCAGGTCTCTAGAATTCGATTTTGATGAGGAGATATATCTTATGCTGGGCTCACTCAAAAATTCTTCTTCTGCAAGAAGCCCTAATTTCTCGCACCGAAAACTGAAAATGCTTGGAATCAAATTCCGCTTCGACAGAAAGATGCGCCCTTCAATGGAGAGTCAGCCTAGCCTTCTTTCACTGATCAATTGTGGAGAGAGAACCAAAAATTAAGAAGCCCTAGATTCTGTAGCTACAAAATGTCTTCTTTTCAGGGTGGCTCTGATCCCATGTTAAATTTTCATATGCTTAGCTAAGACATCAGTATTTCATTTCATTTTCATGACAAAAGCATATAAACAAGATCACTGAAAGATAGAAAAGCACAACCATAAAAAAGGAACACAAATATTTATCTTGGGAAAACCCTAAAGGGAAAAACCCAGCAAAAGCTTCCTCAATATAGATGCCCCAAAAATATAAAAGATAAAACCAGCAAGGAGATCAAAGCGTGATCCTCCTCCTTCTCCAGCTACTTCTCTTCTCCACTAATGCGCTACACAAGTGAGTGTGTGTGTGTCACAAATGAGGAGCACTACACCTCTATTTATATTCATCTGTTCACTTAAGTTAACTCATTTGACATGTAGCCTCGAGTTAAATCATGTAGGCTCGAGTTAGACATGTAGGCTCAAGTAACCACACTTGGGTGCTGATGACCCACCTTTACAATTAGAGGGGACTACCTCATGACTCTTATTAGTTCTTTCGATTAGGACCATCGGGCTAAAATGTAATAAAAGTGGCTCTCCCGGTAGGACCATCGGGGACCACAAAAAGATACATATAGAATATTCTTCGAAGTTACAATATTTCAACACCATTGGTATATCGAATGGCCTTTCACGTACCCTTGAGGTATATAGAAAGGTACTTCACGTACTTGATTGTATATCGAAAGGCCCCTTGTGTATGGTTATTCATTAGACAACACTACTACCGATTTGAGCTCCCACGTACCTTCAGTATATCGGGAGACCCCACTAGGATACCTTATCCATCTAAGAAAAGGCCTTTGGATGTCTTTCCTGGAGCCATACACTGAAAACAACATTCAGGGAGATTACTATGGATGTACCCTAGAGGCATATCATGACTGGCACCTTCTTGACAATCCTGGTGAGAGACATGACTATCTAAACTCCTCCTGTCATTTTAAGTTTGCTTGTTTGACCTATAACTTGAGTAGGGAATTTTTTTGGTGTGTTTTCTAGTTTTTTAGACCCTAAGTTAGATAGGAAATGTACAAATAGGTTGAACTAAGAAAGTCTAGAAGAGTACAGGGCTTGCGACCTGATTTTATTCCCGGTTCAGGATAAAATCCAGTGGAATCTATCGACCAAGGAGCTGCTACCACCTCCTAGGTGGGAGATAATGTGGTTGCAGAAAGTGGAGGACCATATTCTTCACACTCACCTCGCTTGGTCCAACAACCTTCTTGGGGAAATACCTCATTCCATTCTCCCATAGAAGGTCATGTTGATGATACTACCCGTCCGGATTATGGTCCCAATGCTCCATTTTGGGACACCTATATAGGACAGGCCATTACCTCATTTGGCACCTGTTTAAACTCTTCTAAAGAAGTTTCTCCAGATGAAGAAGAATGTAGACAATACCATGTAGCCATTCTCCGTGCACAGGACATTGAGAGGAAAATAGATGAAATATTGGGCACACCACCATCACGTTCCGCAGCTGTTCCTGTGAGATATCGTTCACTTGACGATTATATGATACCCATTGAACCGATTATAGATCGCACAGTAAATCCACACAACCCACGTCAAAATACCAAACCTACCGTCTACTATGTTATGTCTGTTCCCAATCCTCCTAGGTCTTCTACACCTAGGGCCCAACCTTCAATTCTTGTTTCATCATTAGCTTCTAGTGACAGGGGGTGACTCTCAGCATGACCTACATTATCTGGAACCAGAATTGTACCTAGTCAAGGATAGACCTCTAATATAGAAAAATCTATAGTTTATGTCCCTCCCACCCACACTAATATGGTTAATCCCCCATCCAGTTCAGGTCACCCCTTTGGGGCACAACTTGTAACCATTCAATATTCTGGAGGTTATGGTTGTCAAATACCTATAGGAAATATTAATTATCCATCTAATCCTACAGGAATGACTTATGCTAGAATTCCATACCCTAGTAATAATTTTACGCCATGGGGGCAGCCTAACTAGTCTTACATGCCAGCTATGGGGGGGATACCTATACATACTGCAGGGGGTGCTGGAGGACCGCCTCATGGAGTTCCTCCCCCATGGGGGCCTAATGGTCCTGGAGGACCCGATAGCTTCCCTCCTTATGGTCTTAGTTGTCCCGGGGGGCTTGGTGGATTTCCCCCTAATGGCCCTGGAGGGTCTTGTGGTCCTCCTCCTACTGGTTCTGGAGGCTCTAAAGGTTTACCCCTCAACAGCCCTCGATGGTCTAGTGGTTTGCCTCCTAGTGGTCCCTATGGTCTTGTTGCTCCCAATGGTCCTGGTGGTCCTGGAGGCCCTGGTGGTCCTCCTCCCAGAGGCCCTAGTGGTCCTAATGGTCCTGATCCTAGAAATCAATGCCTTGTGGGTGGATTTTCCGGTAGTTCTTCTTCACAAAAACTTGTCTATCAGTATACTTATGGTCCTAATCGTAATTATATGCCATATCAATAATACGAGTATGTGCAACATAACCATCATTTACCTTTCCTAGAAAATTTGGACTTCCCCGACTTTTCTAAGTTGATTACTGACCCCATTCGACACAATCCCTTGTTTCCTCCCATTCCGGTAAAGTTGCCATCAAACATTCCAAATTTTGATGGGAAGCAGGGAGACTATCCAAAAAACCATGTCATGATATTCCATCTGTGGTGTTCTTCAAACTCCCTCATGGAGGATTCAGTTTCGTTACGACTTTTTCAGCAAACTTTGACCGGTACAGCCGCAAAGTGGTACATTGAACTTCCACAACATTCGTTTGTGGATTTAGGCTCCTTGGAAACTATGTTTCTTACACACTTTCAACTCCCTATCCATTATGAAATAGGTACTGATCTCTTAACTTCTCTATGACAGAACACCTCCACCCACGTATCTGATCATATCCATGAGTGGAGAAGGTGAAGAAGGCTTATTAAGGCCCCTATTCCAGATCAGTTATTAGCTGATTGGTTTACCAAATATTTGCTACCTCCAATTTCCCAAGATGTGTCTATGGGCAGTGCCGTTACTGAAGAGTAGGCTATTAGTCGAGCCCAGTATCTAGACTTGGTCTATTCCTATTCTGGAACTCTTTATAACTTGATTCCTCAAGCTCCTCGCCCAAGCACCGACCTTGCAAAACCACTAGCAAAAGTACCTGTTGATGGGATTGTTGGTTCAATCTAGTCCCCGTCAGTAGCGAAACCTACCAAGCAAACCCAGACTACCACCTCTACTCTTTAGACTCCTAAGGTTTCTTCCGAGGTAAATTCTATTCAAAGAACTCAAACCTCAGGTAATAATAAAAATAAGGGTAAAAATAATAACAAAAAACCTGAAAACCAATAGGAGAATCCAATATCAACCAACAATGATAACGATAAAGGGAAGAGAAAAGAAAAATATCCATGTCTACTATGCGGAGGTGACCATTTCACAAAAGAGTGTCCCCATCGAGACGAAATATCCCAATTTATGAAATCAAATCCTACACTTGCAGTACTCACGGTTCCTTTTTCCTCTCAACAAAAACTGATAGACCACATGTCTAATCAAGGAAATTCTAGTTCATCAAAGGAAATTCGTATGATGTCCTCGGATACCATTAATCTGCATACTCAAAGTCAGAATTATGAAAAACCCACAGACAAGAGAGAAGATCATTCTTCTTTAGGGAAAGCTCCCTCTACTAGTTCTTCGGAATCCTCGTCTACTGTCTCCCTATCCATCAAGAAGCCTACTATCGACATGATTTTGCGTCCACCCAAGAGTACTCTTCGGAAGGCTATATTTAACCCTAATGCCCGAGTTGCTCAATTTTATAATGTAGTTGAAGATCTCGCTCAGGCACCTTGTGCAATGTCTACCCTAGAAGTACTCCAAAGTTGTCCTACACAGTCCAAAAACTTATTAACGACATTAGGAGCTTTAGACCCGGATAATACTAATTTGATTCATTTCAATATTGAGAACTATAAGTCTAGTATGGCTCATACACTTTCTTTTCAGATCATTATGGAAGTAGTGGGAAAGAAGGTTTTTAGAACAATACTAGATGAAAGAGCTTCAACCTTGGTTTTGTCTCTGTCTTATTGAAAATCTCTCAACTCTCCCGAGCTAGTAACATCACCTATGACTCTAAAGGCCTTTGATGGATGAGGTTTCTATCCCCATGGTCTCATATCAGCCCTCGCAGTTGACCTTGGGGGAAAAACCATTTCTATTCAAGTAGAAGTGGTAGATGCCCCATTAGATTACAACTTCCTTCCAGGAAGAAATTGGTTTTATGCCATGACCGCTGTCACTTCAACATTATTCTGAATAGTCCAATTTCCACATCTAGAGAGAATTGTTACTATTTACTAGCTTGATTTCTATATGCTGGATGTTACTACCTCTATAGATAATAACATCCCCATGTTAGGCCAGTCCCCTTCTCCTTACCAGTCGATTGGGGTAGGCATGTTGAAGGATTCATCCCTTATGGGGATTTTTCCATCCACTCCTCCTAACATGAATTCCACAATAGTCCATATGATTGACTCATTTGATTGTGAGCCTAAGGGAAAACACATTGTTGATTCCACCTCGTTGAGTTCACACGATGTAATGTATGACACCATTCAAACCCTTTCCGATGATCACACTGATGACCTTCATCTAGTGGCTTCAGATCCTTACCATTTACCTTACTGGTTAGAACCATCTCTTCTTGTTCTAGATTAGCTCCTTGAGACTTTTCCTTCTGGCAAGTCTATTATGGAGATCATGAGTATAGATGAGTCGATTTGGGAGGATCACCATCATAGATCCATGTTCCTCCCCAACACCAGTTTGGTTAACCATGATTACGCATCCTTGTTTCCTGCTGATATTGTCAATATACCCCAAATTTCCATATTGTTGCAAGACAAAGATTCTAAAGGAAACCTTTGCAACATTACTCAAACCAATTCGATTGACATATCAGCCAAGCCTGGTACCATCGAGCATGTTCGTGTTGTGAAGAACTACTCAACAGATGAATCTAAAGCATATAGGGCACTTTTCAAAGAATTTCATGATATTTTTTCCTAGTCCTATGAAGAGATGTCGGGGATTGACCTGTTCATTGTGGTTCACGAGATTAAAACCTATCCCACAGCCAATCCTGTCAGGTAAAAACTAAGGCAAGTCCATCCACGGAAGGCCATAGCTATTAAAACTGAAATAGAGAAACTTCTCAAAGCTGGGTTTATTTATCCAGTACCCCTGATGGAATGGGTATCGAATGTTGTCCCTTTCAATAAAAAGCAGGGCACCTTTAGAGTGTGTATCAATTTTAGGGATTTGAATAAAGCTTGTCCCAAGGACAACTTTCCTACTCCACACATTGATTAGATTATCGACAACTGTGATGGAAGTGTCATCTTGTTTATGGATGGATTCCCTGGCTATAATCAGTTTGAGATATTACCCACCGATCAACACAAGACGACATTTATTTTCCCATGGGGAACCTTTGCATATAAGAAGTTACCTTTTCACTTGAAAAATGTTGGAGCCACATTCTAACATGCAATGTCCTATGCGTTTCACAATATTAAACATATTGTTGAATCGTACCTTGATGACCTCTCTGCTCATTCATAGCGATGGAAGGACCATCCTGGTCATCTTAGAGACATATTCCTAAGATGTCGTCATTATAATATATGACTCAATCTTCATAAATGTGTTTTCTACATTAAGACAGGACATCTGTTAGGCTTTGTGGTCTCTAAGGATGGCATCTGGATCAACCCTTTGAAAATTGCCACAATGTTAGCTCTACCAGCCGCAACTAATCTCCTTGAACTCCAAAGTTTCCAAGTGAAGGAAAACTTTCTTTGCCGTTTCATGTGCGATTTCGCAGAGAAAACGCATGGTTATATGCGTCTCCTTAAGAAGGACACTCCATTCTTCTGGGATGACCAAGACCAATGCAACTTTGATAATCTCAAACACGCTCTAACTCATTCACCCGTGATACACCCCCTAGATTATTCAAAGGATTTTATCTTGTATATTGCTGCCTTCGCTACTACCATTTCTATGGTTTTGGTGCAGGAAAATCCCAACGGTTAGGAGCACATGATTTACTATGCTAGTAAGAATCTTATGGATTCTAAAACCCGATATTCACACATGGAGAAGTTAGCATTGGCCACGGTCATTCCTGTACAAAAATTTTGTCACTACATTTTGCTCCACACAGCCACTGTGTTGGCAGACCAAAACTCTTTGTATTACATCTTGACTCGTTAGGTGCTCGGGGGCAAGTACTCTCGATGGATAGTCATACTACAAGAGTTTTATATAGAATTTTCCAAAGCCACATCAAAGAAATCCTTGGTCTTTTTCGAACTCATGTGTGATCTTCTCTATGCTATAATGGAACATGAGCCCAGAAATTCATTTCCGGATGAATTTCTGTTCCTGATTAACACTACCGATCCATGGTATGGAGATTATCTTATTTATCTCCAAACAAAACGATTTTAGCTGCATTTATCCTGTGACGATCACCGCAAAATACTACCTCATCTTAAATGATCCCTTATATAGACGTGGGATTGATATTATTCTTCGGCGATGCCTCACCCATTAAGAGGATGAACATGTGTTGAATGATTGCCACTCTATATCATGTGGCGATCATTTATATGGGATGGTTATAGCCCAGAAAATCCATCGCCCTAGCTATTTTTTGGCCTTCAGCATTCAAAGACTGTCATGAGGCTACTAAGAAATGCCCACCTATTCAACATTTTTATCCCAAAAAGCGCACTCATCCTGCTCCGCTACACCTCGTCATTGCTGTTTGCCCATTTTCCAAATGGGGCATTAACTTTATGCATTGTAAGCCTTCCTCAGGCAGGGGGCATGGTTACATCATCATAGCTGTTGACTATTTTACAAAGTGGGCTAAGGCCATGCCTACATATGTAGAATATGGTAAGACTGCCGCTCTGTTCCTATTCAATCATATCATATCTAGATTTGGAGTCCCGCAGTCCATCGCTACTGATCATGCATCACATTTCCGTAATCAAATGATGGATGAACTGAGTGCCAAGATAGGTTTTCACCATGAAAACTCTATGCCATATTATCCACAAGCTAATGGTCAGGTAGAGGCCATTAAGAAAGTTTTGAAAACTATGCTTCATCGGATGGTTGAAGATCATAAATCCAACTGTCACCACATTCTTTTCTCCGCTCTTTGGGCTTATAGGAATTCGGTGAAAATAGCTACCGGTTTCATTCCTTTCTAGTTTGTTTATGGATTTGAAGCTGTCTTAGTGATTCAATGTCAGATTCCATCTTTACAACTTGCCGTCGAACTCCTCCTAGACACTTCTGCAGAGGAAGCAAGATTTTTGTACTTGAATAACGTTGATGAAACTCGGAGGGATGCTGACTTGGCTAATGAGGCACATAAGAAATGCGTTAAGGTGCAATATGATAAATTTGTCAAACCTCGTGCCTTTAACAAGGGTGACCTAGTTTTGACTTACGACCAGAGATATGAAAAACTAGGGAAAGGAAAATTCAAGTCCATGTGGTATGGTCCTTTCGTCATTTCTAAATTTTTAGAGAAAGGGGCCTACGAGCTTGTTGACTATGATGGAATCCCTTTAGGGAAACCTCACAATGGGTTGTACCTGAAGAGGTACTCTTCCTAGGTCTTTCTTGGATAGTATCTTGTATATATGTATATTGCTTGAGTTTTACTGTGATTTTAGTATTTTCAATATGGTTTTGAGTTTAGTGTCCACATCTATTTATACCATGTTTCGGTCATGTAGAATGGATGGATTTCTATAGCTTTGCTGATGGTGCTTGCCGCCACACCTTGAATCTCACCTCATCTGCTTGGGTCCTCTATTCCTTGGCTGAAGATTTGGTCAGGTAAGGAGCTGTTTGTATTGGTCCCGCTACCAATAACATCACCAAGTATCAAGAATTCATCGGTCTACTAACTGAAGATTCCTCCCAAGATGTTCGCAATCTAGTAGTCTTGATGGAATCACAACTCGTGGTTTGTCATCTAAACCATGTTTATACCATTAGAAATCCTATGCTTCTCCATCTTTTCCAGAGGGTATGCTTGTTAGAAATATTATTTGAAACCATCACTTATAGGCATATCCCTAGGGAACATAATGTAGTTGCTAACTCATTAGCTAATTACATCCTAGATTGGCATATTTCCCATTCATGACAT
>LPNX010464386.1:222876-262719 GCA_001517045.1 Pseudotsuga menziesii
CATACAAAATCCTGAAGCTATCACCTTTCAGTAGATATCTCACTCACACAATATCTAGTGATGCTCATGGTAGCACATTACTGCCTAGGCTACTCTACATAGCAGCCTACTAAATCGACCCGGTACTCTCGCTATAGGTCTCTGATACCTCAAAGGGAGGTCATCAATGGAAGTGTCAGGGATGTCTAAGGTCAAATTCTCCAGTTTTTCCTCTAACTCCCTGGTGATATCATTGCCCTCCAGTACAAAGGAGGCTCCAACTCATCTATCTAATGGGGAAGCTTCCCCAGGTCGTGCTACTCCAATGTCTGCATGAAAATATCCAGGTCTCGTTACTTAACGTAAAAAGTATAAAAAATAAATTCATTCCAGCGAAGTTGACCTACAAGGCAGTATACATTGCTGATATCTTCTTGAAGGAGATATTTAGATTGCATGGGATACCTAAGGAAATTATCTCAAATAGAGATGCTAAGTTTACAGGAAAATTTTGGAGATATTTATTCTCCAGATCAGAAACATAGTTGAACTTTTGTACTCCTTATCACCCGCAAACACACGAGTAGACAAAAAGAGTAAAACAAATTGTTGAGGACATGCTTAGGATGTATGTCATGAACAACCCCACGAAGTGGAAATACTACCTGCATCTTGCAGAGTTTGCATACAACAACAATTACCAGACTTCCGCTAAGATGAGTCCCTTTAAGGTACTATATGGATGGAAGTGTAGAACATCGGTTACTTGGGATAGCCCGGTGGATCGACTCATGTTAGGGCATGATTTATTAGAGGACTTGTAACTGTTGATTACCAAGATCCAAGTGAACCTTAAAGAAGCACAGGACCTCTAGAAAATTTACGCGGATAAGAAAAGAAATGATAAATATTATCAAATAGGCGACCATGTCTACTTGAAAGTAAAAGCAAAACGGAGTTGGTTGAGCTTGGGAAAGTGCAGTAAGTTAGCACTTAGGTTTTATGGACCTTTCAAAATATTGGCCAAGAGAGGGCCAGTGGAATATGAACTAGCATTACCCACACACATAAGGTTCCATAATGTTTTCCATGCATCATTATTAAGAAATATGTTTATGATACTAAACATGTGGTGGATTGGTTTTTATTCTAAGTGCTTGGACCCTGAAGGGGAGTTTTCCCCTAAACATATTCATATATTGAAGAAGAGAGAGGTGCAAATCTAGAATCGCACTGTAGTCTAGTTGAAAGTGAAATGTAAGCACTTCAAATCCGATGAGGCTACTTGGGAGAATGAAGCCACCATGAGAAAGGCTTACCCCACCTTGTTTCATGATCTTATTCTGAGTGCCTAGAACAACATGGACGTTGTTGTTCTAAGTGGGGAGGGATGTAATATCCTAAATTTTGGACCTGACACTTATAGGTATGAGCCTATTGATTAGGATGATTATCTTAATGTTTTATTTTGATATACTAGTTCGAAGACCCCACTGCATATGAACCTAATTATTTGTTTTATATATTAGGCGTAAGCCAATTATGATGATATTTATATATGTGTGTGCTTATTTTCTGTTGGGCATGGACCCTAAAGCACATGATTGATGAGATGTTTTGTGTATAGCGAGGAGCTCTGGAGCAGATGAGTAGTTGATGTTTTGTGTTGAGGGAGGAGCTCTGGAACACATGAGTAATTGATATTTTTGTTGAGCGAGAAGCTTTGGAGCACATGCGTATTATATTTTTGTTGAGCATGAAGCTCTGGAACACATGAAAAGATAATTTGGAATTGTTGGGAATCAGCTGTGGAGCCTTCCATGTTGATGTTGAGCATAAGCTATGAAACATCGGATCCTTGGCCATTCTATCCTTGGGTGTATCATAAAAGTACATCCTAGAATTAGTGTTGAGAGAAGAGCTATGGAATTGCAATAAGTTTGTAACACCCTATTTTTAGCATTGAGTATGGGCTCTGGTAAGTGCTAGGAGTTACTGAAAATAATTAATGATTCTAGAGTGAAAACAACTAGAGAGAAAAATATTGATCTCATCTTATTTTTTTATAAGTGATTAAATGAAATTTTGAATTTTGTATTCTCATCAAGTACTGAATAACTACCATGTTACATGAGGGAATCCAACATGCAAGGATGTTTAGAGTTGCCTAGTCTAGTAGACCTAACCATGTACTTGATGACCTTAACGAAGAAAGTGTCGTAAGTCTAGGGATCAAAATATGTGATACCCCACGACAATTGTTAACAAATTATATATATATATATATATATATATATATATATATATTATACAGTGTATGTATAAAGAGTACACCTAGTAATAATATTAATAATGTAAGGAAGAAGAAAAAGTTCCATCTATTACTATTATCATTAAGATAAAATTAAATAGTATAATATCAATAAAAGTCCAATTAGGAACTCGTTGAAAGTTCCTAAGTTAAAATATAAAAAGTACTAAATTAAATAAAAATGGTTAAATCAAGAAATGAAGGAATTCTTGATTTAACTGCCCATTTGACTAAAAAGTCTGTCTATAAATTCCCAAGCCAAATAGAAGCTTGACGATCTCAGTATATCTTTTTGGAGTCATTTTATTCTTGCTAATTCTCAAGAGTGAGTTCTTGGAGAACATTTCCCTAAGAGGATGCAGGAGAACTAATCCACACCTGATATACAAACTAGGGCAGCCTCACCTTAGGAGCTCTAAGCTACTTGCATGTTGGAACTAGCTCAGGGGGATCTGGATTTAAACCGGGAATGGTTCTAGGTCATGGTTGGGTGGAACATGTCAGTTGCCAAGTGATTTAGTCATCTATACGGAGGCCATATCTGCCTATAAATTGTTAATGCTAGGTTTTTGAGTGTGCAGGCTTCAACCATTAAAGGAGCTTCAATTTTAGCGTATGATTTTTTGAATTGCCTATATCAATTCCTACAATAAGTGTTGGATATAATCTGCAAGTGTTTTGTTATATGTTCTAACCCTATGTATTATTTTTTTTGCCTCTCAAATTATTTTAGGGTTTACATATTAATTTATAAACCCTAGGTTGTAATTTAAATTCTGTGTTATAATTATCAAAGGGTTTTGTCCTTTCAGTTTTACTTTTGTCATTTAATTCATGTTTAAAGATTTACCAAGGGTTTTATTTATTTCCATTTTACTTCTACATTCTCTTTTATAGCTTAAAATCTGTTCTTCTAAAACTTAGGTTGTATTTCTAAGATTAGGGCCTATATATTTTAAATTTTGTAGAAACCCTATTGGCAAATTTCAAATTTCCAGTATAGCCTTGCTTAGGTATTATTGCCGCCTTTCACACACCTGGGTCACGTGGCAGAAATATTCAAGCCACTCGATGTGTCCTTGGGGGAAAGTCTCGAGTCAAGGCTGTCACCTTGTTCTTGACTCCTCCGTTTAGGTTCAACTCCTAATGAAGCCAAAGGGGGTAGACCCTATTAAGTTACTAAGGAGAATTACTTAGTGTTGTGATGTTTAAACTAACTGAGTTATTTAGGAGTTTATAATTTAACTATAGATAACCAAAGATGGCAAGATGTAAAAGATGAACACACGAAAGCACAATACTGAGACACAATATATATATAAAGCAAGAAATTAACCAGTGCCTTAGAATGGAGTCAAAAATATAATCAATATGCTTGCATGTGTTTGAAGTGAATGTTTTGCAATTGCATCTTGGTATGTTTTAAGTTAAATGTGAAGTATGAGTTGATTAAATTAGGAAAAGGGGGGACTCTAGATATACCTGAGAGTACTTGGAGTATGTCCAAAACTAAACCTTCACAACTACCCGCAAGGAATATGTGGGCTGAAATGGAGTCTCTGGGGCTATTGTTCATAATGCACCCATTAGGGTGTGACAGAGATCGGTGCCCTGAGTTCGCTTTTCAAAGGTTCTCACTTCCTTTGGGTATTTTGCCACCGTAGATGTTTGATCTAGGTGTTGGATTTTCACCTGATGGTTTTTCAATTGGGAGAGTGAGTCCTAATTATGCTAGTCACCCAAGTGATTTTGATACAGCTTGACTGATCGAATGAACCGCAGCCAAGTGCAAAGCATACACACTGGAGTCTTGTAAATTTTAATAAGTTTTAAACCGGATGTTCTTGTTTAAAAGGAAAAGCCTCCAAGAACCTCTTTCGATCCAAGTGGATCTCAATCAGGGAATCGAGGAGGGTTTAATTTTATAATTGCTGATAAAAAAATGATAGAAAAAAAAATAGATACACAATCCTAGTTTCTTAATTAATCCTACCACGAATCTCTTTCCCCTTTCGGGTCAATCGGGAAATCGTGGGGTAAGTATTACGATTACTTTGAAATGTAAGATATGGAGTATGGAATTAATAATGAATATATTATACTACTCTGTAGATTATATCAATACTAGTTTGAAAATAAATGAGAAAAAATAACAAAAAGGACACCGACACGAATTCCCCAAGGGGGGATGGGGAATGGGCTCGAAAGAGCCTATTCGAAGAATAATTTTATTAACAGTGGTTAAAATATCAGAGAACTGATATATTAGAAACTTCTTGGTCCTTATATAGGCTGAAACCAAGATCTTACAATTATACAAAAAAATTAATAATTTTGTGAAAAAGGGGAGACCCCTGGGGGGATTTGAACGCTCCAAAAGCCACTTCGCACATCAGCTTCCTTTATTTTCTGTTAGACCTGATAAAATATAGTGAGCATGTTATAATAAAAAATTCCCAAAATCACTCTAAGAGTGCCTTTGGATCAGCCTACCTTATCTCACAAAAAATGAAGTTAAAACTAACTAAATAGGCAGAAAAGGAACCAAGGAAAGCAAGATTTCCTTGGGATATTGGCTTGCTGTTTGTGCAGCCAAAAAATATGCACTGATATTGTAGAATATTAAATTTATAACAGGTAACATAAATCTAATGCATGTGATCTACAAGTTTTCTTTAAAATTCATGCAAAAAGGACGATTTCCCTACAGCTAGATCTAGGATGCTTATGAAACTTTTTTAAGTGAAAGATATAGGATATGAGATATAAAATATTAGATATATGTATATATTACTTTGATGAAATAGATCCAAATGAAATCACAGCTATGAACTGAAAAAGTAACAAGGTAAAGTGTTGATTTTTGAGGGAGGAAGAAGAGGAGAAAAGTGTTGTTTTCCTTGAAGATCCCCAGTGGAGATTTCAGGTGGAATGTCAAGGGACTATGCCTTTTGGAAGTTTTTGAAAAGAATGAATAAACAAACTAGATCGTCATCCTCTCCAAAGTGTGAACCTGCAACTCAGCTGAAATCAAAGAACTTCCCAAGAAACTTATGAGATCTGATTAGTACATACAAAGAGATTCAAGATAACATGCATATAAGCTTATAGGACATGCTAAATCCAGATCTCTAAACATGCATCAAAGGAGAGTGACATTCAATAAACCTATTGAACAACACCTTTCCTATCAAGATTGTAATAAGCTAATTACCAATCTTAACCACAGATCTACAAGACATTAGAAAAAAATGACCACAGATACAGGTTACCTCAGTAAAACAATGGCAATAATCATCCACACATGTAATGGCACCACACTGTATTTCCTCCAAATATTTTCTTTATTTCAAATCCAGAACTATAGAGTTACAATAGCAGCAGCACCTCCTTCCTAGTTCTAACTAGCTTGGAAGAGGAGGCTATGCCTGGATATATACAAAATACAGGAGATCTAGCCTAGGGGGGGTGCAAATCCTCATGGAATCAAATGAAATCAGTTGATGGAGTGTCCATTAATGCCTGATCCGTGTCTAGATGAGCCACATCTAAGTCTCACTGAGTGCAACTGTCAATCGGGGGGCTGATCTAACTGACACCTCAACCTATTGACTGAAGCATCCACCAAAAATTCATCCAGATGAGCCAAAAACGTGTTGAGGAGAGAGGGAGGGTGAAATTCCCCATAAAGGATGCTCAATATCAACTCTGGATCTAATTTGATCACCTCCTTCAGTAAAGGATTTGTCAGATCCAGTCAATCTGCTTCAGATCTGACTGATTTCAATCAAATCAGCTGAGAATCCATTGATTTATGATTTTGGATTTGCTCAATTATTCATCAATTTATGAATTAAAATAATCAATAATTTATTTTTGGGGCTTTCTAACCTGAGTGATGGAAAATCAATCAAAACTAGGAAACAATGGGTCCATGGGTTTACATGGTGCTCTTAGGATGAAAATGAGCACCTACATGACTGAAACCGATTATTTGGCCCACTTTTATTAAAAAATCAATTTTTCCAATTAAACTATTAAAAAATAGCCTAAGTTTTGGAAAATTTAAAATTTAATAAAAAACACTTAAAAAACTAAAAAATTGAAAAATTGAAAAACACATAGGGGGACTTAGACATGTTCATAGGACTCAAAAATAATGTCTAGCATGCTTATACATTGACACATAGACTCTAATAACCTCAATAGGCCTAAGTGCCAATCCAACCACCCCAACTTTGGAGGTATGGAGTGAAAAAATCATAAATTATCAGTCGTTTATTCAACAACCAATAATAACCAAGGGAAAAAACACCCTGGGATGATCGGATTGACAAATAAAGTCTAAGAGACTGAGTCTTTTACAGACACTATCATGCTAGAACATTTATTACAATTCCCCCATGGGGTATGGACATGTGATATGATACAACAAGCACTTCCCAGAAGTACTTCCAAAGGTCTTTTTGAAGTCCGAACAAGTCAACCCTGTCCGGTTCACCAGGCTCACTTGATAAAAAACCACTAAGTACAACTTAGGTGGTAACATTCTGGCTCCAACTGTGGGATGTGTGCTCGATCTGGTCTTTAAGGCAAGGAGAGGATACGAGAACACCAAAATATCTGGTTTATATACCCTGTAAAAACATCTCAACTTGATAAGAAAAACCTCAGTAGCACAAATTTTATAAAAAACCAAATGAACCATTAAGCTAATTTATTTAAACAACATAAATGTAACTAACTAAAAGAAGCAAAGTTTTATTATAGCTAAGTATAAAATAGAAATGCAGAAAGTAAATGCTCTCTTTCAAGGAGTTTATTTTCTTACTCTAAGCATGATATAAAAAAGGGTTAAGTGTAATCAGAAATCCAATGTAACCACCTAAGAATTTTATTAACATAATTTTTTTTTTCCTTGTCTTTGGTTACCAACCAATGTAAGGATACTTTATTCAGAAAATGCAAACCTGCGTGATGATCCGGAAGGGGTGGGATGGATGGGAAATCATAGGCATGAATAATGTCATAAAAATTCTTCCCCAACTTGTATGTGCTCATGTAGGCTCTTCTATCCATGACTGGATAGGATTGATATACCAATCAGAATGATGGGGCAGACTGAATACATCATCATACTGATCACCGGGGTTTATCAAATGATAACTCGTTGCACAAGCCCCAAGTAGCTCCAAATCATAAGAAACCTCTATATGTGAAAAAGATGGCTCAGACTGATTTTCTAATAATTGCATCACATCTGTCTTTTCACAACACTGCTTCTCCATGTATTCATTATTGATACCTTTGTGTGGTTTTGCATGATATGACTTTGAATGATCATATGGATAAATTGCATGCTCCTTTTTCATATCAAAGTTTCCCAAGGCCACATGGTCCATGCTCTCTCCTTTAGATATGCCATAGATAGAAAAATCAACAAAACCATCAAAAGTTTCTGGTTCATCATTTTCCTCTTTATTCATGTCACAGACTGGATTTTCCATGAATGTCCAGGACTCCTCATCAACATCTTTGTCGGGGATAAGGGAGTCTTCATCACTTGTATCATTCTCCAAGCTATACTTGTCCTCATTTTCATACTCATCTTCTTCAGAGAAAAGGTCACAAGGTAGTAAACCTTCTGGACTATCATCATTATATGGAGAACACATAGGAGTCCCATCATGTATATTATAGTTTTCATCATAAGTTTCACTATAAGATTCTGCAATGGTTTCATCCTCAGGCTTGTACTATTTAGATGGTGATTTCTTTTGTCTCATTTGATACAAATCCCCCTTGAACTTGTCCTCCTTCATTTCCTTAATTGCTTCTGGAGGAGGGATTACACTATAAACGTTAGATAGGAGATCCTTCTCGAAACCGTAATCCGTGGCCTGCTGCCAATGTTGGTTTGATAGAGGGTAGGTTCGGCCTACCATGTACACATGATCAGACTCGCCTGATGTTGTTTTCTGATTACTGACCTCTGCCATCCCATGTTCTATAATTTGGTTTGCTATGTAGCAAGTGTTTTCTGGGTGGAATTTCTCACAAGGTCTACACCATGGAATTACTTCATCTACCGGGTTAGTTGAGTCTAATTGGTTTGGAATCCTAGGCTCTTGCTGAGGAAACTTCTTTTGATACACTTGATTCTGTTTTGGATGAAAATTCCTAGGTCCACTATTTCTCTCCAGTGTGACTATTCTGTTTTGGATTTTATTCATTTGCACATATTGGTCTGCCATGAATTGGTCCTGACTAGTCATCACTTTTTCAAACATGATAATTATCTTTTCCATGGGGTCTTTAGAGGTTTCCTTTTCCTCTAATTCAACAGCCTTTCCCTTCTCTTTGTTGTATGAAGTGTTTCCCCTAGTGTAACCTGGAATGTTGGATTTTCCCGAAGACTGCATATTCCTTTCTATTTTCTCGGCCCGATCTTGAGCAGTTTTTAGATCGGTCGGCTCTTTGTCCCTTAACTGGTACCTCAAATCACCAGTGAAAGCTTCGATGTAATATATGAGGATGGAGGAATCCCTTGGCTTGATTTCTCTAGGGAGGTCCGCAACCACACGCCTGAACTTAGTATTAAATTCATCAATGGTTTCATTCTCCATCTTCTTTATGTTATGGAGGGCAGGAAGCAGATGTCTTGGTTCTTTCTTTTCCCCCCATTTCTTCTTAAAACCTACTAGGAATTCATTAAGGGTTTTATATGAATCATCATCAAGGTTTTCATACCATTCCATAGCATCATCTTCTAAAGATAAAGCAAAGAGCTTCATTTTGATATCTTCATGGTTAGAGGCAACATTATCGCAGTAATTGACTAGGTGCCTTTCAAAATTTTGGAGACAAGTCTTGGTAGTGGTAGCATTATTTCCCTCAAACCTAGGGAGCTTCTTGATAGCATCATTAGGAATGTTATGGGGAGCACCTGCTATCTGAGAAAAGTCAAGGGGTTTGTAAAGTTCCATCATTTCTTGAGATTAGTGAACATGACTCTCTACAAATATGTGATGGATATCTGAGAGGGATTGGTCTCCTAAATATTCAAGATTTCTATGAGAAGTTTTCCTATTCAATATTTCCCTAATAAACCTTTCGGGATCAGGGAGAGGATTGAATAATTGTCGCTGGTTTCTTCGGGTAGAAATTATTGAAGGGATATTAGACAGTGGAGTCGCCAGATGGATCGAGTTTTAATTTTTATGTTTTTTAAAGACTAGATCAATCAAAAGTTTTTTTATATTTTTAGTTGATTAGAAAAAAGTTAAGCTAAGTCGTACTCGGGCATAAAAATATTTATCCCCGGCAACGGTGCCAAAAGTGTTGCCGCCTTTCACACACCTAGGTCACGTGGCAGAAATATTCAAGCCACTCGATGTGTCCTTGGGGGTAAGTCTCGAGTCAAGGCTGTCACCTTGTTCTTGACTCCTCCGTTTAGGCTCAACTCCTAACGAAGCCAAGGGGGGTAGACCGTATTAAGTTACTAAGGATAATTACCTAGTGTTGTGATGTTTAAACTGACTGAGTTATTTAGGAGTTTATAATTTAATTATAGATAATCAAAGATAGCAAGATGTAAAAGATGAACACACGAAAGCACATTACTGAGACACAATATATATATAAAGCAAGAAATTAACCAGTTCCTTAGAATGGAGTAAAAAATATAATCAATATGCTTGTATGTGCTTGGAGTGAATGTTTTGCGATTGCATCTTGGTATGTTTTAAGTTAAATGTGAAGTATGAGTTGATTAAATTAGGCAAAGGGGGGACTCCAGATATACCCGAGAGTACTTGGAGTATGTCCAAAACTAAACCTTCACAGCTACCTGCAAGGAATATGTGGGCTGAAATGGATTCTCTGGGGCTATTGTCCGTAATGCACCTGTTAGGGTGTGACAGAGATCGGTGCCCCGAGGTCACTTTTCAGAGGTTCCCGCTTCCTTTGGGTATTTTGCCACTGTAGAGGTTTGATCTAGGTGTTGGATTTTCACCTGATGGTTTTTCAATTAGGAGAGTGAGTCCTAATTATGCTAGTCACCCAAGTGCTTTTGATATAGCTTGACTGATCGGATGAACCGCAGCCAAGTGTAGAGCATACACACTGGAGTCTTGTAAATTTTAATAAGTTTTAAACCAGATGTTCTTGTTTAAAAGGAAAATCCTCCAAGAACCTCTTTCGATCCAAGCGGATCTCAATCGGGGAATCGAGGAGGGGTTGATTTTATAATTGTTGATAAACAAATGATAGAAAAAAAACAAACAGATACACAATCCTAGTTTCTTAATTAATCCCACCACGAATCTCTTTCCCCTTTCGGGTCAATCGGGAAATCGTGGGGTAAGTATTACGATTACTTTGAAATGTAATATATGGATTATGGAATTAATAATGAAATATATTATAATACCCTGCAGATTATATCAATACTAGTTTGAAAAGAAATGAGCAAAAATAACAAAAAGGACACCGACGTGAATCCTCCCAAGGGGGATGGGGAATGGGCTCGAATTAGTCTATTCGAAGAATAATTTTATTAAAAGTGGTCACAATATCAGAGAACTGATATATCAGAAAATTCTTGGTCCTTATACAGGCTGAAACTGAGATCTTACAATTATACAAAAAAATTAAGAATTTTGTTAAAAAGGGGAGACCCCTGGGGCGATTTGAACGCTCCAAAAGCCACTTCGGACAGCATCTTCCTTTATTTTCTGTTATACCTGCTAAAATAGTGATCATGTTAGAATAAAAAATGCCCAAAATCACTTTAATAGTGCCTTTGGATCAGCCTACCTTATCCCACAAAAAATGAAGTTAAAACTAGCTAAACAGGCAGAAAAGGAACCAAGGAAAGCAAGCTTTCCTTGGGATCTTGGCTTGCTGTTTGTGCAGCCAACAAATATGCATTGATATTGCAGAATATTAAATTTATAATAGTGAACAAAAATATAATGTATGTGGTCTACAAGTTTTCTTCAAAATTCATGCAAAAATGACGATTTCCCTACAGCTAGATCTAGGATGCTTATGAAACTTTTTTAAGTGCAATATCTAGGATATGAGATATGAAATATTAGATCTATGTATATTTTACTTTGATGAAACATATACAAATGAAATCATAGCTATGAACTGAAAAAGTAACCGGGTAAAGTGTTGATTTTTGAGGGAGGAAGAAGAGGAGAAAAGTGCTATTTTCCTTAAAGATCCCCAATGGAGATTTCAGGTGGAATGTCGAGGGACTATGCATTTTGGAAGGTTTTGAAAAGAATGAAGAAACAAACTAGATCAGCATCCTCTCCAAAGTGTGAACCTGCAACTCAGCTGAAATCAAAGAACTTGCCAAGAAACTTATGAGATCTGATTAGTACATACAAAGAGATTCAAGATAGCATGCATATAATCTTGTAGGACATGATAAATATAGATCTCTAAACATGCATCAAAGGATACTGACATTCAATAAACCTATTGAACAACACCTTTCCTATCAATATTGTAATAAGCTAATTACCAATCTTAACCACAGATCTACAAGACATTAGCAAAAAATGACCATAGATACAGGTTACCTCAGTAAAACAATGGCAATAATCATCCACACATGTAATTGAACCACACCGTATTGCCTCCAAAGCTTTTCTTTTTTTCAAATGCAGAATTACAGAGTTACAATAGCAGCAACACCTCCTTCCTAGTTCTAACTAGCTTGGAAGAGGAGGCTGTGCCTGGATATATACAAAATATAGGAGATCCAGCCTAGGGGGGGTGCAAATCCTCATGGAATCAAATGAAATCAGCTGATGGAGAGTCCATTAATTCCTGATCTATGTCTAGCTGAGCCAGATCTGAGTCTCACTAAGTGCAACTGTCAATCAGGGGGCTGATCTGACCGACACCTCAACCTGTTGACTGAAGTATCCACCAAAATTCATCCAGATGAGCCAAAAACGTGTTGAGGAGAGAGGGAGGGTGAAATTCCCCATAAAGGATGCTCAAGATCAACTCTGGATCTAATTTGATCACCTCCTTCAGTCAAGGATTTGTCAGATCCAGTCAATCTGCTTCAGATCTGAGTGATTTCAATGAAATCGGCTGAGAATCCATTGATTTATGATTTTGGATTTGCTCCATTATTCATCAATTTATTAATTAAAATAATCAATAATTGATTTTTGGGGCTTTCTGACCCGAGTGATGGAAAATCACTCAAAACTAGGAAACAATGGGTCCATGGGTTTACATGGTTCTCTTAGCTTGAAAATGAGCACCTACATGAATGGAACTGATTATTTGGTGCACTTTTATTACAAAATTAATTTTTCCAATTAAACTATTAAAAAATAGCCTAAGTTTTGGAAAAGTTAAAATTTAATAAAAAACACTGAAAAAACTAAAAAATTGAAAAATTGAAAAACACCTAGGGGGACTTAGACATGTTCATATGACTCAAAAATGATGTCTAGCATGCTTATACATTGACACATAGACTCTAATAACCTCAGTAGGCCTAAATGCCAAGCCGACCACCCCAACTTTGGAGGTATGGAGTGAAAAACTCAAAAATTATCAGTCGTTTATTCAACAACCAATAATAACTAAGGGAAAAAACACCCTAAGCTGATCGGATTGACAAATAAAGTCTAAGAGACTGATTCTTTTACAGACACTATCATGCTATAACATTTATTACAATTCCACCATGGGCTATGAACATGTGATATGATAGAACAACCACTTCCCAGAAGTACTTCCAAAGGTCTTTTTGAAGTCCGAACAAGTCAACCCTGTCCTGTTCACCAAGCTCACTTGATAAAAAACCACTAAGTACAACTTAGGTGGTAACATGTATCAGACTAGGTTTAGTTCCAGTTTTAAACAAAACTAATTATAGATTTTAATAAAACCTTATCTTAGACAACGACCTAGGATCGAATCCTGTAGAGTCTCACTGCTTTCTACAAGCCACAATGTATCATTTACATGCAGGCCATATTTAAAACTTAAAACCTTTATAGAGAGCTCGTAAGACCCTTTTAAGTCACATATGCTATATTCTATGGCCTCGGCCTTTTTATTATAAAAATGAACAACTCTAATATAATATAAAACCTATCACAAATTAACCAACAGTCTTGTTTTCCAATGAAGAGCTTGCACCCATTTACTCTATCGTAGCCACAATGGTGAGTGCCAATGCCATTCACAGCGCAGGCCCAAAGACATAACGCTATAACTTAAGTCATCTACAAAACCAACGCTTACAACTAATGTGAAATTACACACAGTCCAAGCATAATAACCTTGAATTAAAACACAGTATTTATATATTGATTTTCAATGTAGCATAAAATTATAATCATGGTCACTACCATTATTCATTGCACCATTGCAAGCAATGGTGCTTCCCATGACTAAAATAGTAATCAAACATTAAATATAAAATGAACAGAGTCGGACATAGAGTCACCCCAGTCTCTTCATTACACAGAAAACAATATATTAAACCATGTACATCTAAGTGATTCAGGACCTAATTCGAATTAAAAACCCCAGCTTTTGAAACCTAGAGCCAGTGGCATTTTCCAATACGCAGAGCTCTCTCAAGTTACATACAAACCCCCAAAACCCAAATGCATCCATTGAAACAAGACGCAAACAAACCAAACCAACGATGGATGGAAAATCAATGAAAGACATAGTACCATAAGAGGAAGCCAATAATTACTTGCATAGTGGGCTTATCAATGGAATATGCCATGGCCATGGCCTTTCCCACGAACCACGACTCAACATTTTACTTGCTCCTCTGTAACCCTACAATAGAACGATAGCATGATGAGAAGTGAGAGATTATAAAACAAGATACCATAAGCAACTACTGTTCCAAACAAACCACATCTTACCTACTTGTTAACACCCTCAAAGTCATCCTACTTCACCCAAACCAAAGTCGAGAGAAAACCACAAATGAAGTGAAATGCCAAACCAAGGCTTCGGCCAAGTCGTAATATTTCCCACCACTTCTCCCAAGGCACATTGAAAGTGCCACCCTAGCCACCATTAATGTTCAACAACCCAATCGTCGTATAGTGTATGAACTATACCATAACCTTGCCACCCCAAATGTTAAACATAAGGTTTTTAGACCCTTGCATGTTGTGAATACATTAGGCTATAAGCCTTAGGACCTTGGGTAATGAATTCTTAGGCCTTAATCCCTAATACCATAGAATATGAAATATTCCATGGTATATATGTGTTAACCCAATATTTTTAACCAAATCAATTACAAATAAACATTTAAATAAAACTATATGTTATTTCCTTTAGTAAAACAAACATATAATAAAAATATGTCAGGCCATGAACAATTCTTAATATTTGCACCACGAATAATAAGTGCCACGTAAATAACAAGTCTCGGTCATACAATTAATAAATGATATGGTGACCTCATCACTAAGCCCAAAGTCTAAAAATAACAACTAGTGAATGTCTCTAGGACATAATGGTAAATGCGAGCACCAGTGATTCAATGCTCAACACTCCTCAACAAGTTTTGCATCGTTGTGTTTACTTGCACGTAAAACAAGATAAGAGCGTATTAGTTCAATAGAACTAAGTAAGCCCATTGCGTAAAGTAGAAACTGTTACCTCTCGGGTCGTTACATGGGAGAACCGGTCCCACCACTCCTCCCCTTTTTTCATTAACCAAGTTAGTTCAGAATCATTTTTACAACATTAAACTCAAGAGAAAATTCGTGAAGTACATAATCAAAGTATCTAACATTCACAACAATACATAACCATAAGAATAACATAGTAATCAACATTTTGACATCATAAGTAGAATTGTAATAACCATAACTGAAAGTAATGAAGCACGATGTAAGAACAAGTTATGACAAAAAAAATGTACAAAAATAGTGCGACACATTCCGCAAGTCTAATAATTTCCAGCATAGGTAGTTTTGACTGGCCTAATAATATTTTTTTATTTTCAATTTTTGGGGACATGACATTGACGTATCCTATGGTACAATTCCAAAGTAAACGTTCTCTCTCGTTGAAAATATGTTCTGGTTCCACTTGAAATTCTCCTTTAGGTTCCACTTGTATAACATTCCAGTCAACCAAATGAGCAACATCATGAACGTATATTTTTAAAATTGAAATATGAAAAATATTATGTACTTTTATAGTAGGTGGTAGTTCTAGTTGATATACCGTTGGTCCAACCCTTGCTAATAATTCAAAAGGTACACAATACCTAGATGCCAATTTTGCATATTTTTCCAATCTTCAGGAATGCTTTCTGGGTTTCAGTTTTACATAAACATGATCTCCTACTTGAAACTCTTGTAGAGTTGTTCTAAATTTGACATAACGTTTTTCTTATCTTGGGCCACCTTCAAGTTATGTTGTATCTGTTTCATTGTTAGTTCCATATCTTTCAATATTTTGGGTCCTAAAATGCATCTATCAATCAGACTTCTTTATGAAATTGGAGTATTACATTTTCATTCATATAGTATTTCAAATGGACTTAATCTAGTTGAAGCTTGAAAATGGTTATTATATGCGAACTCTACAAGATGTAAATAATATTCCCATTACCTAATTTATGCATTAAGTACATTATATGAATATCTTCTAAAATATGATTTACCCTTTTAGTTTGACCATTGTCTTGAAGATGATATGTAGTAATAAAATTTAATTGAGTACCCAAACCTTTAAATAAATCTTTCTAGAATTTTCCCATAAACTTTGCATCTCTACCAGAAATTACTTTTTTGGGTACACCATGTAATATGAAAATTCCTTCATAAAAATATTTGCAATATTTATAGCTTTATATGTATACTTCACTGGAATAAAGTGGGTTTCTTTACTGAGCTTATACACCACAACCATAATAGAATCGTTTTGTTTAAAATTTTTAGGTAACCCGGTTATGAAAACCATGTTGATAATATCCCATTTCCATTTAGGAATGGTTAATGGATGTAATAATATAAATGGATGTTGATGCCCATCTCTTACTTGTAGACATTCAATACATATAGCTAAATATTCTGCCACTTTATTTTTCATGTTATGACAAAGAAGTTTTTTCTTATCATTGTAATTATTTTCTTGTATCGAGGATGTCATGGATATGGTATTTTATGCAATTCATTCATAAAAATTTGTTTATATTCTTCCGAGTTAGGTATATATGGTCTTGTTTTATGTAAGAATACTTATTTTTTGTTCACACTAAATTATGTGTTTACATGTCCTTCTTCATTTTCTATTTCCTTTTCTTTCAATTTTTTTATAATCTTTATCAAACTTTGCTACATTTTCAATTTTATCCTCCAAATCAGTTTCACATCTACTATTCCAGTTACAAGTAACAGATTTTCATAATGACTTAAAGATCCCACTACTTTATTTTCTTTTCCTTTGATATGATTTATCTCAAAATCTTATTCGCTTAAGAAAGATAACCATGTAGCTTGCCTAGCATTAAGGTTTTGTTGGTCAAATAAATATTTTAAACTTATATTATCAGACATTAACACAAATATTCTTTCTATGAGATAATGTTGGCATACCTTAAGTGCATGAATGATAACAACTAATTCTAGATCATGAGTAGCATAATTCTTTTTGTGTTCTTTAAGCTTCACAGACTCATACGCTATAACACAGTTTTCTTGAATTAATACTCCTCTTATGCCTTCCTTGCATGCATATGAACATACATCAAAGCCCTTGTATGGATGGACAATCTTTAGGATAGGAGTTGTTTTGTTAATAAGTGTTTTAGTTTATTAAAAATTTCTTCACATTTTTCATTCCAATAGAATTTGTTATCTTTCTTTTGTAATGAGGTTATATGATATGCAATCTTAGAAATTCCTTCCATGAATTTATGATAATAGCTAGTAATCCCAATAAAATATCCTATATCGGTTACATTTTTTGGTGTAGGCCATTGTGTGATAGATTTTATTTTATTAGGATCTACTGATATCCATTTTTTAGACACCAAATGTCTTAAATATTGAATTTTATTGTTGAAAAAGTCACACTTCCTAAACTCAGAATATAATTCTTGTTCTGTATACACTTGTAATTTTTTTGTAAGTGCCCATCATGACCTTGTTTATTTTTCGAATAGATTAATATGCCGTCGATAAAGGTGACTACAAATTTATCTATATACTTATTTAGTATATTGTTCATTAGACACATGAAGGCTAGTGGTGAATTTGTCAACCCAAAAGGCATTATGACAAATTCATAATGACTGTACCTGGTTCTAAAAGTTGCTTTAAACATATCTTCATCATTGATTCATACTCAATGATATCGAGATCTCAAGTCTATTTTAGAGAATATTGTAGCTCCTCGAAACTGATGAAATAGATCGTCGATACAAGGTAGAGGATATCAATTTTCAATTGTCATTTTATTTAGTTGTCCATAATATATAAGTAACCATAAAGTACCATCCTATTTCTTTACAGATAGTACCGGTGTTCCCAATGTGGAAACACTTGGTCAAATGTATTTTTTTATCAATCAATTCTTGTATTTGTAATTTTAACTCATTAAGTTCCAAATGTTCATATGACATGGAGATTTTGATGATGGTACATCCCCCAGTACCAAATCAATTGTAAATTCTATATCTCTTTTCATAGGTAATCCGAGAATTTCTTCCGGAAATACATCTTTAAAATATTCTAGAATTGGTATGTCTTCTATTTTAACTTGATTATTTTTATCTATATATTCTATTATGTGAATTGCAAATACATTGCAACCTTTGTGAACAAACCTTTTCATTTGTAAAGATAAAATTTCTCTTAGAATGATTTTCATTGGAATTCCTTTTACAACAATAGTATTGATTTTGTCATCTAAACGTGAAAATGATTTATCGTAGAAGTTTAAAATAACTCTATGTTTCTCTAGCCAATACATTCATTTAAACAAATCATAAGATCCTAAGGGTATAATATTTAAATCAGCTTGTGTCTTAAAACCATTCATATCAAAATCGTGTCAAAATCACAAATTTTCACAAATCTAATTATCTTTCGCTTTGTTCCTATAGAAATTTGAACTAACCAATATTTTTAAAAGTTATTTAGTTGGAGTTTGCAAAAATCTACAATTCTTGGTGAGATATAACTTAAAATTGCACCTAGATCATTCAATATAGAGATTGGTTTATCCTTTAACATACCTTCGATTTTGACCATCAACATTTGATGATATGATTTTTTGTTCTCCAATGTTGCATTGATTATGGACATGCTCCTTGCTATATCTCCCATAGTAGTCTATTATTAAATTGCATGAACATTGTGAATATTTTTCCTCTTTACATGACAATATTTAATATAATGTGGTTGACCACATTCCCATCATTTCAATGGTTCCCTTTGTGCATTATTTTTATTATAAGTTGTGGCTACTTCCATTTCTTTTATCACAACATCTTTATGTTAAAAATTGTTTCCTTGAGAACCTCGATAACTATTTTTTAAATTTTTATAAAATTTTGTACCTTTCTTTTTATGTTCGAAACTTTCACATCTTTTATTTTTCCAATTAGGTATACTTTCTCGTTTTTTTTTTAAATTTCGATCATAAATTTTTTTATTTTCTCATAGCCTCTTCTAGAGTTTTCAGACTATCATATTTGATTCTTTCTTTAACATAATAGGTAAACAATTAAGAAAACACTGAATTTTTGTTTTTTCATCATTAATGCATGGTACTGAATGTAATAAACTTAGAAAGTTACTGCATAGTTATTTCATCGTCATTGCACCTAATGTTAATTCATAGAATTCTTTAGCTTTCTCATCATAAAAATGTTCTGATAATTATTTCTTTTAAAATATTTATTAAAATTTTTCCATGTTACATAAAGTTCTTTAATGCGTTTTAACTTTTTGATGTCCTACCACAAGATATCATATTTTCTAGCTAAGTTATCAATTTTCATTTTTTCTTTTAACTCATCAGAATAGTTATAGATCTGGAAGTACTTTTTCATTCCAGAAAGCTAAGCTTATGCTTCTTCTCCTTTTTCAATTTCCCCATTGAACATAGGAGGTTTAATATTTTTAAATTCAGAGGTAATTTCTTCATATGGATTATATTACTTTTTCGCTTGGTTAATATCACTTCTTTCACAAGCATCTTTGTACATTCCTTTACTTTGTTGAGCTGATTCTTCGCTTGAATATGAAGTCTCATTATTAGAAAATTTTAATTTTATTACCTTACGTTTATAAGATGTAGTCATTTCCATTTATAACTATGGTTCTTTACTATTTTCTTCTTGATTGTCATGTAATTTAGTTAATAGGACATTATTTAATTATTCTTGCACTTTTAATATGCGTTCATTATCTTCTTTAACACTTTGTAATTTTTCTTTTAAATAATTTACTATTTTTAGGAGTTCAAATTGGTTATCATTCCTACTTTCTTTGAGATTTACCCAAATATCACCATCTCTAATATTTACTTCTTCTATGTTTTATGGTTCTTTAGGATGGGATTCTCCTTCAACAGATATTTACACATATTCCATATTTCTTGCAAAATCAAGGTTATTTATCTCTCCATATTTGGAAAGAGAATCAAACCGTAACATAAATAAGTTTTTGGTTTATATTTGTTTAAGTGTTGGGCCTTTTTTCAGGACGAGTGTCGTAACTGTGCTCTGATACCATTTTGTCACAACTAAAAAATACAAAAAATAAAGTAAATTTTCTAGAACAATATCGCAACTCTAATATTCATTTTCGTTTATTATACTTACTCTTTAATCCTTCAATTCTAACCTTTAATGATACATGCATACTCGTAGGAACAATCTTGGTGCTTTTGATCCTTATTCAACCAAGGTAAAGACTCTAATTTTACTAAAGAGTCTCTAGACTATTTTAAGACTATGTTTTGGAATTAAGCCAATAAGGTTCAGGACCTAAGGTCTTAAACATAGTCCTAAACATGGGTCATATCACCTCATTGGTTGATTGTTATAACATGGAAGATGTTATGGGTTTTATGGTTATAATTTATGTTTATTTTCCTACAATGACAGCGTTGATAACATAGGTCCTTTGCAAATGTTGTTGATCCCTTTTTATAATTCTATGGTTAGGCATAACCAAATAATACAATACTTCCGAACTATGGTAAAAGTAATTTTGTGAATATCATGTGTTAAATAAAAATGTTGATTTGAGCTGGCATGGGGCATGGAGGGATTATGTAAGGTTTTGGACATTAATACACTTTTTGGAAACTAAGTCAATGATTTAAATCTTTCCCTTTTGTTTTCACACATGGCTTGCGACTTGATGTCGTAGCTATGGAGGTTGATTGCTTTTCTTACAGAGCAATAACTACTTGTTAGGTTTTGGGTTTTGTGGGTGAAATTTTGGCCCTCCATGTGTTCATACACTTTCTCAAAACCATTGAATGAGCTTTCCTTTTCTTTTGTTGATATTTGATAATGTGACATTTACCGTGTAGGTTGTTCACTATTTATTTGACATGTTTAGTTTCTTCCTCACATAGAATGGATGTGAGTTCCTTGCTCTATATTGCAATAAACCAATATGATCATACAAGCTCTGCATTAGCGTTTGATTTTTTTTTAAAACATGTTTAAACAACTAGGATCTTATCCTTTTACTAAATCCACGATTAATTAGGGAATCTTTCTATCTGTTGTTTATGGAAGGTTTAGATCTGAAACTTTCTTAAAATATTATGATCTAAGGGTTCACCTATACTCTCCTCATGGTGTTTTCAAGGAGAACTCTGGATATAAATTTGCTCTATAAACTCTATGGTCTTTTTTCCCTTTTTCATTTTTGAACCAATATTAAGAAAACAATCTATATGTTGTTGTGGAGGGTTTTATGATAGGGATTTTCCTTATTCATGGTATGGATAAGTGATTTTACATTCATAAGTGAGTTTGGGGTTCTATATTCTTGAGTTTTAAGAGAAATTCTAGTTTCAAAGATGATTTATGGGGGTTACACCTACATGCCTCGACTACATGAGGATTATCCCTTGGCCATGTTGTGGTTTATGGATGACTTAAGTTATGTAAGTGTGAAATACCCTATCACAACCTCTCTTTGTTCTGATAAAAAACAAGGTAATGACTTCCTGTAGTAAAAATGTGCAAGAGGAGGATTCTATTTTTAACTATCTCATGAGAAACTCTTACTGTGTGGTCTTTAATGGATTCCAAGAAGATGAAAGGAACTCCTTTGGTAATATTTTGTTACTCTTCTTTATGCACATTTCAATCACGGGGTCTTCACTTAGTGAAACCATGCCATAGCATGTTCGTTTGTGGCATATGAAACAATACCCCTATTTTCAAAAAATATTGGAAAATACCTCCCAAAATCATTTTTTTAACCCCCTCCCAATATGCCTTGCCGATTTTAAAAAACCCATATTTTCCCTATATATTGCATGTATCCCACATGTATCCATTTTTTCATTTACATTTTTTATACCCCTTTATATTTCTACCTAAGGGAAAAAAAAACTAAACACAAGAAAGGGCAACACTTGATAGGCACCCTTAGGCAAATCACTTTATTAGGAATTAAAATGTATCACATGATGTTAAAACAAATAAGAGAGGGTTTATTTGTACCAATCTCAAATAGTAGTGTGTAACTGCTTTAGTAACTGCTTCAAGATGTGGACACTAGATATATATCCAACTCCAGAGGCTGAGAGGCCTTTTCAGTTGTAGTAGACTTTTAAATGCTTTCATCGACAATCACGCATATTTTAGTGCTCCTTTGTTTAAGAGCTTCAACAACTTTTCTCAAAATAGCTTTAAAAATCTAGTTTGTATACATAATACTCTCATAGATTTCTTAGTACTTTGACTAGCATTAGTTGAACATTTATATTACATAGAGAGAAAATCTTAAGTGGAGAGCCTATCTCTACTTCTTTCACATTTGAACCAAAGCTTCCTCACTTTGCAAGTAATTTTAAGACAACTTTCAATATTCCAGGGGCTCATAAACTCCACAAGTAGAGAACAACTGCAATTTTTTAGGAAAGAATAACACACCCAAAAAGCTTCATTCACAATGCTCTCAAAACTACCACATCTCTACCCTCGTAAAAACTTCACTGCATGCATTCAAGTTCTCTCTCACAAAGGCCAACAATCCTCACAACCTAACAAACATCTCAATCCTACATAATCATTCTTCAAAACATAGTTCTTATGCAAATAGAACATCATTCAAGCAGACTCCATATACAAATCTCACCTCACTCATTTTCAACAAAGTTCCATTCTCATGTTCACTAATTTATATTTTTTCGTGACTCTCATACTTTCATGGTTCAGCTCCCATGGCTTCACATAGCCTGAAGAGTCCCTTCACTCAGCTTCTCACAATAGTTGCTAAAACAACATACACAAACAGGAGCATGTCAAACTTGCTCACTCACTCAAGTAGATTTCATATACAAATCTCACCTCACTCATTTCCAACAAGGCTCTATTCTCATGCTCACTAATTCATATGTTGACATGTTCTCATGGTTCAGTTCACATGGCTTCCCTTAGCCTCAAGAAGCCATTCACTTAGCTTTACACAACAACTGTAAAAAACAACATAAAAAAATAGAAGCATGTCAAACTTGCTCACTCACACATCTCCATGGCTCTAATATAAATTATGCATAACCATGTCACACATTATCAGCAAAGCATAAAAGATATTCAAGTAACTAGCACTCTAATTCATAAAAGGGGCATGAATTAATTACAGAGTACATGTGTTTATAAAATTCACTTGTCTTTGGCTTTTCCACCAGTTTTCCATATTTAGTTAGATTCCTCTACACCAAGTTCCATGGCATATACCTTTAGACATTCCTTAAATCTCTTACATACAACACCTTCCCTTGCAATATACTCTAATGATGTCCTATCCATATGTTGTACTCGATTCTCTTCATTCACTTGTATTCTATTTAGCATAGTCTTATATCCATGGCTCTGTTATTCTCCCATGTCATAGGGTTTACTAGTTTTTACAACATTCTAATATGACTCACACTCTTAAGGTGTCTACAACTAAACATTAATGTCAACATATCGACCAACTTGGCATGGTTTTAAGCACAGTTACCAAATTCATCCAAACTGGAGGTTCAGGTCAATTCTGATCAGCAGAATTATTCACCTCAGTTACAATTCAGTGAAGGCAATGAGTTTTTGACCAAATTGAACTAGACTGACTTTGAATTTTATGGCTGAAATTCTCCAAAAATGTATTTTTATTATTTAGATGAATACTCAAAAAAATTCCATGCTAGATTTTTTACACATTTTTTCCATATCATACCTATCCATATTTAAATTCAAATTCAAACTTAGTAAATATGGTTTTAAGGGGCATGCTCCTACATTATTCTTCAAACAACTTAACGATTTATTTTGCCTAGGTTAAGAGTTCATTTACTTCTCTTTCAATTTCTCCATTTTCCCTCTTGCTAGCCTTACAACCAGCATCCAATCACTTTGGACTCACAAGCTCTAAATTATATCATATATGAATACTTTTATCCAATTATGAGGGCATACACTTCAGCCTCTCTAAATATTTCCCCATTCTTGTAGCAAAAACTACAATAACTTGACTAATCTTGATTGAAGATAACTCCCACCAACTAGCCTTTCCTAGGTTTCATCAGGTTGGCATTTGTCTCTAGTTATGCCACTAGGCCTGTGATTACAAAATATCCTTCTTTAGCAGTGGAGTGTACTAGAGGATTGTTAATTAACAATAAAATCAATGGCAAGTGTATTTTGTACCTTAAATAAAGACAATAGTCATTCCCATAGGCATGGAACACCAACTAGAAGCCCCCTATCCATGCTCAAGCATTGAACAAATAATATGTCTGACAAAAGGTTTATGATTAAAATGGTTATATGTAATGCTAAAATCCAAGCAGTTTCAATAGACTTTAAATAAACAACAAAAACCAAAGATGTTTTTCTCTAGGAACACTTCTAACAAGATGACCTGAATCGCAATTACATAAGCTCCTTGGAGCAAAGGATCTGCATTATTTTGAGTGGCATGTGTCAGAGTCAATGCTACAATCAAACCATCTTTTCCATCTCCAAACTTGTATGCATCACTACCAGAATCTCTTAGATGGTTTTTTTTAGTCTTTTGGCAAGGTAGTCATAGGTTTTCTGTCAACAAAGACAAATCAACAAGTTTATATGAAGAATTGCGGAGGAATTAGTAATCCACTGATGAGACTTTGTGGTGAAAAAATGAACAATTGCTCAAAGGGTCCAAAATTAAGCAGCAATAGTAGATGAGATTCAAATAGTCCTCAAGGGAAATTCAGTACATGAACAAACCTGGTATTTTGTATATATGTATTTGTAGCACAAAGAAAGAGGTGGGCAAGATGTTTACATGACCCCTGTCGCAATAAGAAATGATTTGTTCTTGTACTTAACGAAGAAACAATGTGATATCAGAAATTTCCATAATCATTTTGCTAAAACATCTAAAATACAAGACAAATCATTAGACCAGAATGGGCATATCCATTAAACAATTAAAAACATTAGGAATGCACCATGTTTAACTGATGAAAAAAATAGGAGATATCCTCCATTAAAATGGAAGATCTAGAGATTTGATAAGCTGATTCTTCATGTTTCTTATCATATAAAGATTGTTCTTGATCATATATATGAGAACCCCAGAATCCATCCAGTTGTCTGTAAAAAAATTGGGGTCATAGTAAAACGTGATCCAAGAGTAGTACCTGGATAGTGGATTCATCATAGCAAGTTGAAGAGTTCTGCTGCAAGTAGGAAAAATAAATGAAGTATTAAAAAACAATTGATCTAAAATTGGAAGCTGTAATATATACAATGAAAGACATTTAGATGGACTCTTGTGGCATTAAAGTAATAAAACCCAAGACAAAATATTAAAAATACCTTCCGAAGAATTATCTACTCTGCCTGGTATTCACGATGTGCATCTCAAAACACTTGTACCCAGTCACTGCCCAAAACTACAATGAATTTCTCTCCACCTGTACATATTCTTGTACAACCTTATTATGTAAATTCAAACATAGCTCCTCTTCCAAGCCTACAATCAATCACAGAATTAATTTCACTTGCCATGATACCAACGACAAAGAATATACAAGAGTGGCCTATAAGCTTCATTTCATTTTCTCATTCTATTCCAGGAAGACCTTTTCAGTTTGTTAAAGCATACCATCTTCTTTTCATGGGTAGAAGATGCAGCCTTGTTAAGTAATTGGAAAATTGCCTCCTGAAACCTGCCATTCCACACCCATTACATTTCAGAAAGGGTCTGGAATTGGAAGAAATGCCCTGCTCTGTGAAGAAACCTGAAAGGACCTGCTGGAAAAAACGCCCTGCTCTGTCAAGAAACCTAGAAAACAAGAGTCAGGACATTCACATCTAATCTCTCAGTCATCTAAAACTGACCATAACAGGGTACACCCAACTAGAAGCAACATTGAAAAGACTGAAATTTAACAGAAAAAGGACTTACTGACTCGTTACACCGTATCCATGTTCAGCAGGTAGCAATATCTTCTCCTATATTCCTAAAGCATAAATTTTCAGTCTGTCCTTCCTACAAAAATATTGTTTCAACTACCAAGTGCTTCAGCATTTCTCTTGTCACATGGAAAATTCACTGACTCCATTAAATTCAATTTGCAGCATTAGGCAACTTTAGAAAGGTCCAGTAATTTTAGTGGCAACTATTTCCTGTACTTTTGTACTAATAAATGTAAAATAACTAATTGTGAACTAGTAAGGAAAAGAGAGCATTTACCTAAACTTATCAATAGACAAATACTGTCTTCTTGATCCAGACTGCAAAACTTCTCTTTCCTCAATGACAGCTACTTTATTTAAAATGTTCCACTTATGAATCGTTGCAACAAAGAAATGGGTAATTCGAGTGAGAGGATTACCACCAGGAATTTTATGCCTATAAAATATTGTCCCACACATTAAGACAAATAGTGCTATTGCCATAGTCACAGCAGGAATGCCAAATCCCAGACCCCATCCAACATTATCCTGAATATACATGACTAGAGTGACTCCTATAATAGTACCAATGCAAATACCAAAGTACCACCAATTGAAAAATGAGGTCTTGTGTTGCTTCTCTTCAGGGTCCTCCTCGTCAAACTGATCTGCACCAAATGATTGTAAACAGGGTTTTTACCCTCCTTGCCCCAAAGCAGCCAGGTAGATTGAAAAGAAGAAAACCCCAGTCTTGAATGGTGAAGATTTGGGGCAATATTCTGAGCCACTCTAGCATGGAGGGGGCTTGAAACTCCTTAAAGAGGATGATAAGGTGACCAAAATTAATCCATGTAACAATCCATTTCATGCAACGTTTTTAATTAGGGTTCTATGCATGAAGTAAAACAAGACAAAGAACAACCATTTTCAAATAAACGAGGGTTCAATTCACTGTTCTTCCATTTAAGTGAAAAATGTATATTTTGTTCATTGTTCTTCCATTTAATTATAAGCATCGATTCACCCAATAACCAGCAACCAGCAACTATATAGATACAATAACCAGTAAGCTGAGATTCTTTTCAATAACGAGTAAGTTGAGATTCTTTTCAATAACCAGCAATTATATAGATATAGGATTATCCATTTCTTAATGTTGGAAACATTAAAAAAGCCAAAGGGATGTCTAAAAGTTAGCCCATACAGGTCATCATCAACCCTGGTTTTGACAAAGGGTTTAATATTCAAGTTTGATTCTTTGAAAGTAAGCTCCACGATGGCTTTATTGATTTGGTCCAGACGTAGTCAATCCTCGAACAATCAGGTAAGATCATGTGCCAACAATATGAGGTTTACTATTCATGAATGTTAAAAAATGAACACCCATATTTCACACAACTCTATAATAAACAATACTATCATATAACAGTGTAAAAATTTCCCCACATGATTCACATGGAACCATACCTAAGAAAGTTTCATAGCACGATGTATTGTTAATGTTGCATATCTAAAATTATTAACATACATGGATAAGGTCAACTGTGTAGTGAAATTTGACCTGAAACTCATAACTATTTGTTATCAACAGTACATACCTTTAACAGAAGCAATTATTAAGCCACTGAAAAATAAATGTGTACATACCAAACTGAGAATTTGAAAACTCCTGGATTCCTCCTCCTGATTGCAATGAACATGAAAAGCAAATGAGTTTATTTTAGTCAAAATCATGTTACAAATTTCAACACTTTCAGGATTTAGGTATGGCATGGTAATTTTAGTCTTTTGGGGAAACTTTGACAGCTACATTATTTGAAATCCATGATTCATGAATGTGCAAATGGAAACCAGAGGATGTGATGCAATAGCTAGTTAAAGGAATCACAGGGCACATGAAGAATTGCTTTTCCCACTTTTCACTATATGTGATTGAAGTTGGAATCTTGCCACCAAGGCAAGAAAAGACTAATAACCCTGCTATATAGAAGGGCATGAAGTAGATGAATTTATATAGATCCTACCAATTTGTAGAGAGCTTTTGCATCACAAAGTCATTGCAATGACCCACTACTTCCTGTCCCATATGGTGTTCCATGAGGCAAGAGCATGCTCCATGTATTTGGAGGGTGAGATGTAAGAGAAAATATGAAATAGAAATTCAAGTTATATTATGTACAAAGAGAGGTCAATACCTTAACAGAAAAATATGCCCATACATTTGAATTGCTTTTAGAGTTGAGTTCCTGCAAATATTTCACAAATACAAGACAAATTTTAAGTACAAAATAACTATCCACAAAAGGTATCTATGTTTTAATTTCTAAAAAACAAATTCCAATTTATTTCCACCCTAATATCTCTCTATAAGTGTCCCTAATAGCATTGTTTCATACCTGCACTTTGCCACTGGTAGGCTTAAAACCATCATCAGGATATTCACTTGTCACATGGGCTGCTACACAGTGTCCTTTTGGTCTGACAGATTCTACCAAGTCAAAATCAAATGGAGTAGCTTTCACCGCTGTATTCCACCAAGCATCATAGCCTATTCCTCCTTCCTTTCCATAAAATCATCTTATTTCTAAGGCATACGAACACCAAGAACATCAGTGCATAGTAGGTTTCCATCAATGTCGTCATAATAGAATAAAAACATAGATAATTCAACCTGCAGCCTTACTAAGTGCATACCAGGAATCTTCCAAAGAGGAATGCCCATGCCTATAACAACTTGGGCTGCAAGTAAGTTCATTTCAGCTATCCACTCTGTAATAGGATGCTCGACCTATGAAGGCATGTCAACTTAATAAAGAAACCATTCTATTCACCTTAAGACAACTAGAAATTCAAATCCAACATTATTAGTTCCATGCTCATAATGCTTACTGAAGAAAATTCTATATACCTGTAAATGAGGATTCAATTCTAAAAAATAATACTTGCCAGAGTCCATGCTATAAAGATACTCAACAATTGCAGCCCCAATATAGTTTACACACTTTGCAAGTCTCCATGCACCCTGCTCTAATTGCTTCACAGTTTCAGGTGGAGCAACTGTAATTGGACCCTCTTCTATACTCTGCAAATAAAAAAGAACTTACATCCTTAACAAAAATTGCATACCCAGTGCTTAGTAGTAATGCTGAAATAATGTGCAGTGATAAGGGTAACAGGCTTCCTGATTGTACGTACGATATAATGTTACAGAGGATACTGGAAATCAAGTGGATTTGTACATGGTCAGATGGATGGCCAAGGATATTTTTTATATACATAGAATTTAGATAATAAACAGATATACCTACATATTCAGTATAAGTATGCCAAAAATTCTTTGGCAGAAGCAAGTAAGAGCATATCATATTGTCTCATACCAAAAAACACACCCTATCTTATTCCTATGACAAATATACTAAGTTCTTGATAAACTTCTCAAAATCCCTAGCCCTAGCATTGCTAAATACAAGAGGAAAGGCTAGAATAACAGGGCTTTAATAATGGCCACCCAAGGTAGCAAACTTGCCTCCAAGTACCCAGCCAATTCCTCTTAAGCTCATCCCAATGTGTGTTTCCTTCTCATTAGCAAAAGAAGAGAGCTGCAATTTGTAAGAATGAAGAGAGATTGTGATTCTGTTAAACTGGAAGGGCAAGTTGGATTGCCCTTCTTTTCCTTGGTATTTATTCAAAGGTATCATAAGTATAGAATCTAGGGAAGAACCTTAAAACAAATCACTTAGAAGGGGAATATGAGCCTCTCTCCCTTATTCCAAGGAGATTGATATATTTCATTAGGTGGAGGGAACAACAATGGAGCTATGAACTCAATAGAATTAGTGGAGAGCATTCAGAGTATGAAAGAACATGCTCTACTTTGCAAATCCATGGAATTATCACTTCCTACCAATGTCATTCTTGACTAGATCTCAAAGAGGTGGAGTTTTCATGAATCTGCAATAGTGACACTACTATCTAAATTCTAGAGGTTTTGTAGTTGCTTCTCGGAGTAGTAAGATAAGATATTTTGTGGAGGGAGGACCATGTTTGCTTGGGGACTGGACTGTTCATGACTCGGCTATAACCCACTAGGACACTCCCTCAACAACCCCTGTATGTGTGAGATTGCTGACCTTAACCTTATGACTCTAAAATGCATCCGTCTTTGGTATCATCAGCAACACATCAGGAAAAGTGCAAAAGGTTTTATAAGCCACAAACAATGAAAAGGTAGTTCATTATGTTTGGATCTATGACAACCTAACCTGGAACTATGATTACCTGCTTATATGTATCTGAACTCCTATAAATGGAAACATGCAGTAAATTATGAAAATATTCTCTTCAAATGTAGACTCTATTTTCTACATGGGCACTTGACAAGAAACTTCCCAAAATAGATGAACCAAGGGGTCCCACAGCTGTCTAAACAAGAGAAAGGGACTGAGTGGCCAAAGGAAAAATCCAGTGTTACAAAACTCATTGAGTTTGATCCAGACTCGCAGGTCAAGCCCTGTTTGTCACATAAAACAGGCCAAGTTAAGCCGCGGGCAAGTTTAAAGTTTGAACGCATGAATACTTACGTGTCAGCCTAGTTTTTCAGGAGTTTTCCCAAATAAAGTTATACTTTTTTTTTGTGTAATCTGAATTTGACCGAACCCAGATCAAACTCTTACTCTCTGGCCTCAATGAGTTTCTCCATGCCAAGTTTTGTAACACCAGATAAATCCCCTTTGAAATATTGCAAACATAAGAAGGGGATGAGAGTAAAAGAGTGAATAGGATGGTCCTCATTTTGAAGACAAATCAAAGGAATATGTAGTAAAAACTGCCTGAAAGACATTTAAAAATCATACTTGCTTGCAGCCAAAAATGATTATCTAAGGGAAAAAAGGCAGTGAGAACAAAATAAGGCATTCACTACAAAAAGCTAGAGAAACAAACAACCAAAGCACAATGGAAGAAAGTGAATATAAGGATTATCTAAGGAACCCAATGTGCCTCCTCCAGCACCGGAGAAACCCACCACAAACCCATGACCACAAAACGGTGAATAAACGCCCTCATTTTCCAGAAAACACTGCTACCACTGCAATGCTGCTGGAAAAAACGCCCTTTTATCCAGCAAACACGATGGAGAAAATGTGGAGAAAACCCACAGAAAACCCAAGGAGTAAAACGCCCTCGTTTTCCAGAAAACACTGATACCAGTGCTCTGATTTGAAAAAATGCCCTGTTATCTACCCACACGATGGAGAAAATGTGGAGAAAACCCAAGAAGCAACATGCCCTCATTTTTCAGAAAACACTGCTACGACTGCTCCTATTTGAAAAAACACCCTCTTATCCAGCCACACGATGCAGAAAACGTGGAGAAAACCCACAAAAAAACCAAGGACCAACATGCCCTTGACCACAAGCAAACCCAGCTCGCAGGCACCTCAGCTTGGTGTAGGTGCACTCAGACCAAAAGAAAAAGAGCTCGCAGGCACCTAGCAGGCAAGGTTTGGAGGACAGGTGAACGGTGCAGGCAAAAATGTTGAATAAAACATACCCCAACATATTGGATATTTAACTAGTAAAAAAAACCCTAGTTACCCCTAATATACCCCCAATATATTGATTTTTAATTTTAACCCCACCAATATGAACGGACGTGATATCATATTGGTCCCTAGGTGACGCCCCCATGATTTCAATGTTGTTTCCAAAAAATCTCTATTCATTTGTAGCTCGGCATGTGGTTCACGACTTATTTGGATACAACTCCTATACTATTCAGTTATGTGAAATAACTTCCTTGGACATTATAGGGCCTGGTATAAGGAATTTCTATGGTCAAGGGTTTGGTTCATGGATGGTCTTCAGTTAAGTTTGTAATCCCTGAATTTTGGTATGTTAGGTTAAAATCTGTAGTACTTGTTTTAAACCTAGCTGAGCTTTTTTTTATTTGAAGATAAATCTAATTCGAGGGTTAAAATTTGTGATGGAAATTGTTTAAATTATTTTAATGAAAGGAACTCTAGGCGAATTCGATATAGTGTATAACTCAGAAGAGTCTAGGTTTTTGAAATTTTTGTGGAAGTTTTTAATCTGGAAAAGAATAACTAGTTAACAATTATATCAATGAGTGCAATAAATTGTTAGTCCATCAATATGGACTCTTGTTTTCTTATTACGACTGTTTGTATGTAAATTTTATTTGAAGTATTAGTTCATTTTGTTGTTCGCGAACTGCTTACAATTTAATATGAAGAGCTTCTTTTTGGCATAACGACATATACATCGTTTTAATAGATAATATTTCTCTACCGAGAAAAATATGAAGCATCTCCGCTCTAATGCTTCTTCTCAGTTTCCTTAATTGATTTCCTTGATTATAATTTATAGATGTTTAAATTAAAATTTATTATGCTAGGATTTGTCTATCATGATAATGATTCAGTATATAAAAGAAAAACTAACATTTATGCTAGCTATAATACTCGATGCATGAAGAGATTATAAAGGTTGATAATCCATTTCTATAATCTAAATAACAAGACTATTACAGGAGATTAATGAGAAAGAAACTTGTCACCATTGATGGGAAAATAAAAATGAGGTTTTAGTTCCTCGCAACCAACTCCAAGAGGATCTAGATCCCCCAATACTGTTTGCTGAGCGAAAAGGAAAAATATTGATCAATGCTCACTCTCTCTACATAAGTTAAATCATTTCCCCTCCATCACAAGCCTCCTTATTCGATGAGATCAATACATATAGTATTTTGCATAGGGCTTGATCATTTATGACCCAACTACTCATTCATACTCCACAATGATTCTGGACCTGATTTTAGGGAGGATGCCTATACATCACTTGAGTTCTCATTCATGCATTTTTGTCATTCCTCGTTGTGGGTCAGCAAGTACTCTTTATGGGTGAATTCAGTTTGGTTTTTCGTAAGTTTTTCAATAATTAAATAATACAAATTATTTTACATTTATTTAAACCTCACTTGGTCAAAATATCAATAATAATAATAATTTAAAGTATTTAACAATTAATAAATATTAGATGTATACAGTCATGATATGATAGAACGGATTCCCTTTGGGCATGTTGATTCTATAACTAGCTAACTACACTCGGTGGAACTAACTAAATTCACCGAGTAGAACTGACCATTTGGTGTAAGAAAGCTATTAACAGCTCGGTGAGAATCAAACATGTTGAATAGCTACGCATGAGCAATAGGTAACTGAGATTATTTGGTAACCCGTTTATGAGAGAACTTTGGTCTGTTGGGACTTGGACGCCATGATTCCAATGGCGTTTTGATGGTGAAATATACAACCAGTATCATGTGAGTATGGGTAACTCAATATATCATGTATTGTGATAGCTTAGGAGAACAAATTAAATATTTTGTATGAACTTGGAGAGAAGAGATATTACCGGCTTGGGTTGGCACTTTCAATAGAACTATTTACCGCTACGCCTTAGGTGCCTAACTAAACTTAATTATTTCATTGGATGCTTTCTTAGGCATTTTGATTGGTCATATTTAGTTTCCAAGCCTACTTGATGAATTTTTGAAGATTCAGACCTAGTCCCTTTTTTTGGGTGCAGCATTTAATAATATCATAATGTATAAAGATTTCATGTTCGTTTGAAGAATATATATATATATATATATATATATANTGGGGTGGACTACCATGTGTGCATTTTCATCTACCTATGAGAGTGAGACAAGTGTACTATCCAAATTGATTCTATGGGTTCCACCCAAAACTAAATGAGAATGATACAAGTGTACTGTCCATATTGATTCTATGGGTGTCGTCCAAAATTAATAATTAATAATTTCAAAAAAATTAAAAATAACTTAATCAACATGTGATAAGTACACTTAGTGATAGTTCTAAAAATTAAAATTTATTTTCAACTATTAGATTAAGATACAAATACGAGCTTAACTCCATCGATTATTAGATACAACTATTAGCTTATCTCCAATAATTCTACAACTATTAGCTTAAATTCAACTCTAATAAGAGTTATTTTGGATAACTATTAACTTAACTATTAGATACAATTGTTAGCTTAACTCCAATGATTATACAACTATTAGCTTAATTTCAAATCTAAGCGCTTAAGGCTTATCCAACTGCATTTGGAATCTACGAGTCTAGGTAATGTGTAGTCATGTAAGAGTCAAAATCTTAATAAAATCATTCGAAATCCTAATAAAATCTTCGAAACTCCTAATAAACTCCCGCATCTTGTTACATCGATAAGCGTATATATCTTAGAATTTTGGGGTGGAATACCATCTATGTTTTTTCATCTACGAACGATAATGAGAGAAGTGTACTGTCGAGATTGATTCTATGGGCCTCGTAAAAAATTTATAATTAATAATTAAAAAAAATTCTTAGTTAACTTATGATAAGTACATTTCATGGTAGTTGAAAAAATTAAAATCCAACTTCGACTATTAGATTATTAGATACAACTATTTGATTAATAGATACAACTATGAGTTTAACTCCATTGATGATACACCTATTAGTCTAAAATTAAATCCAATCATCACTTTTACTTGAATTGCAATTGTCAATATATTAATTTTAGATTAACTATTAGTTGGAAAAATTAAAATTCACCTTCAACTATTTGATTATTAGATACAACTATTCAATTAATAGATACAACTATGAGCTTAACTCCATTGATGATAAACCTATTAGTGTAGTTTCAAATACAATCCTAACTTTTAATTGAACTCCTATTGATGATATATTAACTTTTAAATTAACTATTAGATACAACTATTAGCTTCCCTCCAATGATTCTACAACAAGTAGCTTAACTTCTACTCTAATCACATTTATATTGGATAACTATTATATAAACTATTAGATACAACTCTTATCTAAACACCAATGATTTTACAACTATTAGCTTAACTTCAACTCTAATCACTTAAGGCTTAGCCCAATTGCATTTGACATCTACGAATCTAGCTAATGTGTAGTCATGTAAGAGTCAAAATCCTAATAAAATCGTTTGAACTCCTAATAAACTCCTCCATGTGGAAGTTGGGAATCTAGCTAATTACTCTCATATGTGTTTATTATGTGGATATGAATATATATATTATAATTTTGGGGTGGACTACCATCTATGATTTTTCATCTATGAACGATATAAGACAAGTGTACTGTCAAGATTGATTCTATGGGTGTCGTCCAAAATTCATACTTAATCATTCAAAAAATAAAAAATAGCTTAGTTAACATCTCATAATTAGAGTTCATGATAGTTGGACAAATTTAAATTTAACTTCAACTATTAGATTATTAGATACAACTATATTAATAGATACAACTATGTGCTTAAATGCATTGATGATACAACTATTAGCTTAATGTGAACTCCAATAATGACTTTTACTTGATATGCAATTATCCATATATTAACTTTTAAATAAACTATTAGTTGGAAAAATTAAACTTCAACTTCTATTTAAAAGTTTGGGGTGGACTACCATCTACGCTTTTTCAACTATGGATGAAAATGAGACAAGTGTATTGTCGAGATTGATTGCTTCTATTGGCGTCCTCCAAAATTCATAATTAATAATTTCAAAAATAAAAAAACTTAGTTAACATTTGAATAGTAAACATCTTGATAATTTAAAAATAAACTTCAAATTCAACTATTCCATTATTAGATACAATTATTCGATTATTAGATAAAACTATGAGCTTAACTCGAGTGATGACACATATTTAACTTCAAAATCATGACTTTTACTTGAACTTCAATTGATGATATATTAATTTCTAAATTAACTAATATATACACCTATTAGCTTAACTCCAATGATTGTACAACTATTAGCGTATCTTCAACTCTATTCGGTTATATTCGATAACTGTTAGATAAATACTGTGTTAACTCCAATAACTTGATACAACTATTCACTTAACTATTAGATACAACTAATGATTCTACAACTATTAGCCTAACATCAACTCTAATCATGCTTATATTGGATAACTATTACATTAAGTATTAGATAAATATTACATTGACTCCAATAACTTGATACAATTATTAAATTTAATTTAGATAAAGTTGTAATAAGAAAAAATTAGATGAATGTGTAGTTCTATTCCAATGACTTCATCCCTACCTTCAATGCTCTTAAGATGATGTATTAGTAATTATTCTTTTGAAAACATATTAATGTTATTAATATGGTTGTTGGTAGTAAATTCTTCAAAGAACCATCAAATTTTTACATATCAATCAATATATATATAGAAAGAAAAAATATGTCATTATAATTATAGAAAAAACTTTAGATAGAAAAAAGATTATAAAAAGACATTTTAAAATACTTAAAAATTGTCAAAACTAAATAAATATAAACTAAATTTAACTATGATACATGGTATATGTGTAGATTAGATTTAACTATGATAAGTGGTATAGGTTTTTGGTTTGTAATTAAATAAATAAATGTTTTAAGTTTTTTTATAACTTAATTATTATAATGATATATTGTTTGTAATATTTATAAATTAATATAAATCTATTTTAAACGAGGGTTTACTAAGTATTGTGAGAGATATAAAATTTATTGAGGAATAAATTAATTACTTGATTTTAATTATTAATTTTTAAACTTTAATTACTTTTCATTTTTTATACATATTATTATCTCTTATGGAGTATCTAACTACTCTTATGTAATATATTAATAAATAAACATATAACTTTTTCAACATGTAACAAAATATTATTATTCATATCCAAATATATTATTCATTTGAGCTTAAAAGAAATAATGAATGGGGTACTGTTAAGATAGTCATTAAGTAAATCACTTGTTCAAAATTCCCTGATTGTAAGCCTCGATAAAAACGATAAAAAGATTCCAACCAATTTGTATAATTAAAAATTGCATATAAAATAATGTGATTTATATGCCCATAAACCTTCATTTAAAAATTGTATATAAAATGATGTGATTCATATGCCCATAACCCTTTATTAAAAATTCTATATAAAATGATATGATTCATATGCCATGTAGCCTTCAAAGAAGAGGAAATACAAAAATGAATGGAAAATCAAACTCAACCAAAATTTCAACCCATTGCTACAAACATTTATACACATTTTGATTTTTTTGCTTTCTTATGCCACATTTACTTGCTGTGAGACAGCTCTGAATACATGTCCCGGCGCTTTCAAATTGCAGAAACAGAGGCTGGGTTAGCAATAAAAGTTGGCGTAACATCACCCGCCATGATTACAACTACTTTTTCTTGCTGTTTCTCCGGAAATTCAGACGACATTAAAATATTCTTCATCATCTCATTCTTGTCACCTGATTCACGACTATGCTCTGATCTGCTATTTTCTTGCGAATTTGAACCATAGGAATCTTTCACGTAGGAGCAAGCCAGAAGGATAAGAGCAAAAGCTATCAATGTGATCATGGCACCAATTCCGCCCAGCAGAAACAGAACTGGTGACCTCCATGCTGAAGGTGCAGTCACATTATAAGCTGCTGTTTTATTTCTCATAGCTGTGTATTCCCCACAACCTAATTTCTTGAATATGATTGAAAGTAGAACAATTTGTGAGCCAGATCTGCAGATGTATATTGATATATATAGATATATATCCATATCCATATGGATGGCCTGTAACTGTTATTCCCTGTCATGGCGTGCAAATATAAAACTACTTTCCGCGCAATATATTATTCTGATACAGACCATATGTTTATGGAATATGCAACTTTTGTATGACAGAAACAATCGGACCAATCAATATTTTAGGTTCTGCTGAAGTGACTAAACTACTTCTGCAAATGTGTTGAAGACGAATAATATATCTATACATTAGGAAAATCCATGTGAAACGGGAGAATAACTTTAATATACTCAATAATTTCAGTTCGTCTTTTTTCCGAAGATGGAAAAAAAAATTGTCAAATCTTTTGATACACGTCATACAATGGTGCTCGCCATTATTTTATTTTGATACACCGAATTCAATGGTGGTCCGAATTATTGCATTTCCTCTGGTTGGCTACCTTAAAGAAAATATTAGTTGCGGTATAATCTTTTTAACATCTTATCATACTCTCTATTGGCGGGCCGGTGGTATGTAATGAGTCGAGGGCCATAGCTATACTCATCCAGTAAAGTATATGGTCAGATTACTGTCATGCGGATATTTAAAGACTTCGGAGTGGAATTTACTTGTAAACTTCATTATTTTGATAGATTTCGAGTTTGATTCTTCAGTATATGACTCATATATTCAGAGTGTCGGTCATTATATAAATCGGTAATCTCGGAGTGTTGGACCGACTACCGTAATTTCAAGGTTCTTGAGAATGTGTTGGATTCCCAACTGCAAACTCTAGGGCGTTCCTCGAATTTACCAATAAACCTATGGAGTCATTCAAGTTAGTTATGACATAGTTTGTAATTACAAAATGATAGATGGGATTGTATCGAAGGAAAAAATAAATAAATAATTAATTGAATTTCTATAAATTTTAAATTTGAATTTATAAAAAATTAAGGGCAATCATTTCTTTTAAGTGTAAATATTTTTAAAAATATCATTACAAAAGGTAGCATAGAATTATAATTATATATAAAGTAAAAATAATTTTTAATCATTTATTTATATATAATATTTTTTTATCAATATAAATTTAGTTATTTAATTTTAAATTGATGATAATGATGATGGTTAACGTCCACTAAGACCAAACTAGTGGACTAAACTTTGGTCTTTCCAACTCAAAGAAATGCATTATTTAGTTTGTTTTAAAATTGTATTTCTATGGTCAAAGAGCTTGGAGAGAAGACTCACTATAATTTTGACAAGTTAAAAAGCTATGAAGGTCGGAATTACAACATATATTATGAAATTGAGATCTAATGTGGGTGATGCCTCACATTCTAAGAGGATGTGTTTTTCATCCTCAATGTTCATATTCTCACAGAGATGACAGATCCTTTCTACCCATGGTGTTTTAGGAACTGCCCAACGACCAGTTTCAGTATGAAGCTCATGAGAGTTCGTTCTTATCTTGGCTATATTAATTTTTTTCTTTGAGCTAGTTAAAACTGAGAGATACTTTTGATCTTCTAGAGTAGGGTTGATGACCTCCTTATAATATCTTTATTTTCTTTTATCCCCTAAATCTTTCTCACACCACATTTTCTCCTTAAACTTAGAAGTGACACATATTTTTAACATTATTTATATTTTGCAGCACAACATTTTCGTCGATCTCCCAACAATTTAACCAATTCCTGGTATCTTTATACCAACCTCACTTGAGCCTTAGGTGGTTTTGGCTCGAATTTAAAGCTAGTTTAGGAAGACTATGGTCTCCCATGTTATTTATTTTGTGCTTGTACAAAAGGAGCCTAGTCATAGCTAGGCTCTCGATAGGGAAAAGAACCACTTCTATAAGGAGAATAGGGTAGGGCGTATTAACACTAATACAAAAGCGCGGATTTTTCCACGGAGGTTTTCCACGTTTCATACCTTTTGGTGTCGAATCGGAAGTAATAGGATCGAGCCGTCGCTATATCGACGCCTAGACGTCGCTATATCGACGCTTCCATTCTTCTCCGTCGCTATATCGACGTCTTAAACCGTAAACGTCGATCTATCCACGGAACTCCGTCGCTGTAGCGACGGCACCTAGATTTAGTTTTTTTTTGGCTTTTTACCCAAGGAATTTAGATTTTTTTTGGCTTTTTGCAACGGTAAATTTGACTTAGGGCGTAAAAATCAATGTTTGCCGTCGCTATAGCGAGTTCTATAAAAACGAAGACCTTAACGAGAT
>LPNX010464404.1:0-18148 GCA_001517045.1 Pseudotsuga menziesii
TGTCTTAAGCGTCGCTTTCCATTTTAAATAATAAACCAATTACGACAAATTATTAAATGATTGATAAGACATTAGTAAATGAATGACTAATTGAAGCGCTCTCGCTTAAGCGACGCTTAGGAGGATAGCCGTCGCTTAAGCGACGCTTATCACCACCATTTCAAAAAAAAAAATTATCTTCCTTATTTTTGGCACTGTTAAAATAAAAAATCCACGCGCCGTCGGAAAAAACCGTCGGATTTTGGATTGAAATATAGTAGTGAAAAAGATTCACTTTTATTACAGGACAAATTTGTTTGTTTTCCAAGACGACATGAAACACAATCAAATGACTGAAAATTAACTGAACCTAGATGACCTTAAGAGGCCAAGAACTGGACACGTGGAAGCGAGGCATGACCCAACCGGGAGTGCCATAAACTGGAAGTGACGGTGATAGCAGCAACGGAAGTCATTGTGCAAGAAGGAATTTGCAGATGTGAAAGCTCGAAAAGACATCCAACTTTACAGCCTGTCCCAAGTAGCTGACCTGTCTGTGAATCCTGTACATCAACACCCTTGTTAGAAAATTTCAACTCAAGACCCAACTCACAGAGTTGTCCAACGGAAAGAAGATTTAAGGATAACTTAGGAACAAGATAAGTATCACCAACAGATAAATTAGAGGTAGAAACAGACCATATGTGACTAACAGTCATATGAGAACCATCGACAGTGTATATGGCAGGATTGGGAGAGAGAGCAGTTTTATGGGAGAAAATAGTGGAATAAGATGTCATGTGATTACAGCATGCAGAGTCTATAATCCACTGAGATTTACCTGGGGTGATAGACAAGGCAGTTTATGATTGAGATAGAACCTGGTGAGTTAAATCTTTAACGTCTGCTGCAGTGAGAGAAGTGGACTGAAGTGAAGTCTCAAGTGCAGAAGAATCAGAAGAAGCGATCGCGGCTGTCTGTTGGGAAGCTCTTTGCTGCTTATGATACTGGAACTTGCGACATTCATTGATGGTATGACCATTACGTTTACACCATTTGCAAAAGCCAGTCTTGGAGGTGGATTGGGATGACGAATGTCCAGCAGAGGAAGAAGAAGCACCATGAGGAGCAGCAGCCATAGCCATGTCAGAAGATTGCATCTTCATTGTGGAACGTCGAGTTTCTTCATAGATAAGTTCAGCAACTGCAACTTCCAAAGTCAGAAGTGGTTGACGATGAAGAAGAGAAGCCCTAGTAGATTCAAAATCATCCCGAAGAGCCATCATAAAGTGCATAAACTTTCGTCGATCAAGCCACGTTGCAAACGTTTGAATGTCTTTAGAACATTCCAACTTAGGGTCTGCGGCAGATAATTGTTCCCAAAGATGGTTAGTTTGTGAATACAAATCTGCAATAGATTGACCTGGTTCTTGACGCATCTGATAGAGTTTAGCTTCCAGTTGAAATTCTAATGAAGCATCATAGGTGCAGTTGTATCTTTTTGCCAAAAATCCCCAGCCACTTTAGCATTTCCAAGTCGAGGAAGAAGACTATGGATGGAGGGAATGGAAATGTTAATGAACCAAGACAGGAGCTTGTAGTGAACACTGTCCCATTCTTCCAGTAATAATGCAAATGCGTCTTCTTTCTCCTCAGGTTTAGGGGCTGCTCCAGATACATAACGCCATAAGCGGCGTCCTTTTAAGAAAACCTCCATATTCTAAGACCACATACTATAATTGGACCCATCTAATATATGATCAATAGGGCGAACAATCGAATCAAAATTCGAGGCAGATTGCGACATATTGAAGCTTCAAATGCAAAAACAGACTGTAAAAATGAAATCAGTACAAAAAAATTGAGTAGGAAACACCTGATTCGAAAAAGTCAATGGTCAAAGTATTTGGTCAATGGTCGTTGACGTGGTAGTGAGGTGGCGACGGAAGCTGACGTGGACCGTGCAGTAGCAATAGCAAGGTCACCGGCACGTGGGCGCGAGAGCGGCTGCACAGAAACTTTAGGCGACGCGTGAGGCAGAGATCGGCGGAGTTTCTTTCACGGAAGGTAATTCCTGTACCTTGCGAATCTGTTTCTGGACTTATTGTTCCAGACCAGACTGCAAAAATAAAGGCTGAAAAGAACTCCAAATAGCGTCTACCGTCACAAAGAGAGAGCGCCAAAAACTCACCGGAATAACGCCGGCAAAAAAAAATATAACTTCCTAGGTTCAAAACCTATGCTTTGATACCATGAAGAAATAAAGAAAGAAAACAGAAATATTAAAAGAATTATGTATTTCACTGTGTATTTGAACTATACATAGGGGCTCCTATATATACGAGGAGAGTTGTAAAATATATGTACACATAAGCAATGTGGGACTCATTACAAAGAGTATTCTAACAGACACTTACAAAGTTTTATAAAGGGTAAAACAACATACAAATAAAATGTGTAACCATCATTAAATTTTGACTTAACAGGCCCTTAAAATTTGAAACTCGAGCCCTGTTCACACCCATTTATAAAGAAAAAAAATAAAAATTGAAATAAGCCTAAGGCGATGACGAAAAGAGTACACACGATTATATAGAACTGGGGAGATTGTGCACGAATCAGCAAGTAAACTGTACTCTACCAATTGTGTGATGTCATCAGTGGCTAAGGTGATGTCATTATTTATTCTTTTACGTTCACAATGTAGCTCGCATATATTTGAAGCCTGGCCTAAATTGAACTAACAAAGTAAATACAGTTCTGACTCCATGGCCCAATGGATAAGGCGCTGGTCTACGAAACCAGAGATTCTAGGTTTGATCCCCAGTGGATTCGTTTTGCCATTTTTAAAATTAAAACAGTTTCCATATGTCCTTGTGGTTAAGTGCAATCTTCAGAAATTTTCAGCATAATCTGTCAATAAAATTTCTCTTAATTGCATTGAAGAGGTGCATTTTACAGCCTAGTAAAGGAGAGAGAGATGTGTAACTCCTTCAGTGCTCATCTAGGGTTTTACATCAGCTAAGTGAAATAAAAAGAGGTTTTTATAATGAGGAAGTTAACAATGATTTTTTTTTTTTTTAATTTATGATGGGAATGTGGTTAATTATTATTTTTAAATAAATTAATAATTTTTAAAGACATTTGTGCATTATTAGGTTGATAAGCAAAGCAGCAAGGTAGTTTAGATAATATCTGAGATTTGGTTTTTTTTAAGCATATCAACAAAATTATCTTCCATGGTAAAGTGTAGAATTGATATTCATTTTTTAGTAGTCTTATGTTGTTATACTTAAATGCATTTTAATTAAAACAGATATCAGTTTTTATTTTTTGTTTTTTTTCATATCGGTCTTTGTTTTTTTGTTTATTAAATACATTTCTTTTATGTTTACATTAAAGTATAATGTTTATGTTATACCATAAATGAATAATTATAATGATATGGTAATTAGTTTAATGTTTAGCTTTTGTTTAATAACTTTTCATTTCTATAAAACTAAGTGGTTGGCTGCTCATCATTATCTCATATTTTGGGCATCTTTGAGCGGATCAACCTGAGTGTAACAAGTGTATAACCAGGATTCATTTCATGGTCATGATATCTTATTATGTTTAAATGCATCTTGATTAAGATTTAGATAAACTTCTATTAAGCAGTGGTTAAATAAGGGGTAACAATAATGTTTTTTTTGTTTTTGTTTTGTTTTATGTTTATATTAATTAGTTTAATGTTTTTATTATATCATAAATGGATAACTATAACGATCTAGTATTAGTTTAATGTTTAGTCTTTGTTTAACAACTAGTCATCTACTCAAAACTAAACTAAGTGGTCGGTTGCCCCTATCTTCACGTGCCACTTTATTGTGCTAATTATAATTTATTAGTCCAAAAATTTTCTTACCAAAATTTTGAATTATTAATAAAAACAAATTCATAAAACATTTCTAATTCAATTTATTATTCTAAATATATATAATACCCACTACTTTAAATACAATAAAACAAAATATCTATAATAGAAATAATAGCATAAGTAAAATGAAGATTCCACTACTCATCTAACTATGATGGTGATGGTTTTTAACGTGCACTAAGACTGAAATTTGGTCTATTGGATCTTAAGAGAACAGACAAGAGAGAGATTAATTGATTTACTTTAAAATATAATTCATGTCCTCAAAAATATTACAAAGGAGTGCCTCTAACTCACTATAGTTTTGAGGAGCTAGAAGGCTAGAAAGTTTAGCGTTAGAGCAAATATTTTGGAATTGAGATCTAATGTGGGTGAAATCAAGGCATTGTAAGAGGAAATGGTTTTCATCTTCAACGCTCATAGACTCACATAGATGGCAAATCCTTTTAGCCCAAGGTGTTTTAAGGATTGCACAACGTCTAGTTTCATGATGAAACTCATGATAGTTTGTTTTGATCTTGGAAATATTACTTTTTTTCTTTGAGCTCATTAAGATAGAAAGATTATTTTGATCCTCAAGATTAGGGTTAATGATACCTTGATTTACTCTAAATACAATACAACAAAATAATCTTAAAAACAATAAACTCTAAAATGGAGATCCCACAACTCCAAAATAATCTAAAAATCTATAGACCATAAAATGAAGATCCCACAACTCTAAAGTGAGGATCCATTTTAGAGAAAGCTCTTTAAACACTTCGAAGACAATTTTTTTCAAACTCGTTTTTTGTATGGGAAATATTCCCCTTTGCTCCTTCCCAATTTGGTAACTTGTTTTGAGATATTGGCTCAAGGGACCTTGAAGTTGCCCTATTGCCTTACACTCCAAATATGTTAATAGTGACTTCCTCCATTTCAATGGAAATTTCCATCGACTCTTCCCGCAATTACATGACCTCAACATAACTTAGTCAAGGTCAAATCCATCCATTAACAAAGTTAATAGATTTTTCAAAGAGGAGTTGACCTTGTGTTTAATGGATGTAAGTCATCACTCAACCTCCTACCCTAAGTGAGTTCAAGTGATATAAGAGGCACTTGCACCATCCATTGGAATAGATGAGGACATAAACATTTGAGCATATAGTTTCACTAACATGAGTTAATATGCAAATTCAACAAAGTATAGCCAAAACCTATGGATCTACAACATAGATTTATACATTTGGGAAGCTGGAAATCCAAGAAGAAGCCTTCATTTATCCCTTAGCTAAAGGGTTTTACATTGTGGAGTTTGACTCTTCAAAAGATCGATATTTCATTCTGAATATGGACCCTTCGTTTTGGGATATTGCTAGCTTTTATATGATACTATGATACCCAACTTTATATTCCCTCAAATTAGTTCCAATATGGCTAAGTCTCCTCAACCTTTCTCTCCAATTTTGGGGTTTTGACTCATTGAAATAAATTGGAAATCATCTCAACAAGTTTTACTTCAAGGATGAAGAAACATAACAATGACATATTACCACCTGTGCCCATATTTGCTAGGAAATGGATTCTCCAAGGGTTTCCCGACATAGTAAATATAGTGGCCAAACACTATATTTGGATGTAACCCCTAGAATTTGAGTTGGTGGCATTCTAATGCAAATTTGGATTTGATATCAAACACATTGCATTCCATTAACCGAAGGCCAACAAAAGAATCGTTGAGCAAAAAAAGAAGCCCACCTTGTCAGTGGGGGCATTCAAGTAACACCACTTAATCAACAAAGAAGATGTCATTTTTGGGCCTCAATAAGAATCCCTAGAGCCCCTAGAAGCTTCATTGACTTGCGATGTTGTAGCGGTCACAAGTCGTTAAATATCTATATCTTGAAGTAGAAGTGCTCACCTCGTCGAACATTATGAATTAAGTTGTTAAAGATCCAACTCTTGGAGTGGAAGTGCTCACCTTGTTAAACATTATGAATTAAGTTGTTAAAGATCCAACTCTTGGAGTGGAAGTTCTCACCTTCTCAAACATTATGAATTGACCAGTAGTAGAGCAATCCTATTCCATCGAAAAATTCACCAAGATGTAGAGATGGAGCTATAAGAGACCACCTTAGCCCGTAGTTGTTGGTTACACTTTAGTTTTGAAAAAAAAAGGCATTGGTCACACTTTATAAAAAACCAGTAAAGTAAAAACAGGTCAAGCAGAAGAAATCACAAAATTTCAAAATTTGGGTCTCAACCTATAGACTTGGCATCAACAACACAAACTTTACCAGTATTTATTGTTTTTTTGTGAATTAGGGGAGAGACTCCTATTGTTGTGTGGGGAGTAGTAATGTTCATGGTTCCCATCACATCAAGCACCCATAAATTGAACATACACTTTTCAATTGGAGTCCAGTAAACCAGCATAAATCCAAATCCTAGGCTCTATCAAGCGTTGAGAGGGATCAAATCTCTCCCCCATACATGGTTTTATAACCATGTACAAGGCCCTCCTAAAACCATGGGTTTTTTAGGAGGCCTTGCACATGGTCTTAAAACCATTTGCAAGGCCCTCCTAAACCATGTACAATTAAACCATGGGTTGTTTAGGAGGCCTTGCACATGGTTTTAAAACCATTTGCAAGGCCCTCCTAAAACATGTACAATAAAACCATGGGTTGTTTAGGAGGCCGTGCATATGGTTTTAAAACCATGTGCAAGGCCAACATTTCTTTTGTGGATAATTCAATTTTTTATTTTTTATTGTTTTGTTAGGTAGGAACATTACAACATCTCCCCCATATTGTGTTGTTTTTTCTTAATGACATTTGTTTTGGTGGATAATTAAATTTTTAATTTCCTATTGTTTTGTTAGGTAGGAGCATTACAACATCTCTCCCATATTAGTTTGTTTTTGTGGAAAACATTTATTTTGGCAGATAATTAAATTTTTTATTTTTTATTATTTTGTTAGTAACAAACGTTACAGTATCTCTCCCATACTCAACAATATTATTTTTAGCTGACATAATATTGACAAACGTTACAAGACATCCCCCATACGACAAACATTACAAGATCTCCCTCATACTGGGTTGTAGAGCGTCTCTCAGCACAACAATTATATTAAGTCATAAATATATATTATATTAAGTCCAAAATGGAGTCATTAGCTGAATAGAGAAACAACTAACAACATACAATCCCTTTAATGCCAACTGTACAACCCATCATGTTCAACAGAGAACCAAATATGTCCTTCCATAAATACCAAATCTAACAACTAAGAGTCCTATCCTGCTCAATGTACTAAGTACACCCTGGCCATCACATCATTCCCCATGAATTCTCTTTGAAGCAACAACAATAAAAAAGAAAGACATAGTGTTCCATCACCCATTACCACCTGCACACTGCAAGGGAAATAATGGTCAGCTTCTTGTCAAGGTTTCGTCAACAACATACACATCCAACTTCAATTAATGACACCCACCCACTAAAAATAGATCAAATCTTATCATTAAACTCTTCGAAATCAAATGAACCAGTTAATATGAATTCCTAGATATGCCCACTAACATCAAAACAGCCATTAATCAAGCTACCAGTTCTGTCCATAAAACCAAATCATCCAGTAAACGCTAATAAAGCACATTTATCAGCTAATACATATTTCCAATTGTGCCCACTAAATCAAGCCATCAATTAAACACATAAAAAATACTCACAGGTTAACCATTATAAAAGGAGACCCCATTAAATTTTACATATATGGATTGTGTAGGTTCTTGTAGCCATGGCAATAATCAATATTGCACCTCGTACAAGTGGCATAAGGAAGCGGGGTACACGAGGTTCCCAACTACGAATAACATCATCCGATGAGGATAGGGGCCATGATTCGAATGGAAACATTGTTCTCATAAATTCTTAGAATGGTCTTGTAGGAGAGGTAGATGGCGTGGTGCTGCCATCAACAGTGACAACCATCATCACCCATAGTGTCACCATCAACCATATTTCCACCATCTTCTACAGTGCAAGGTGCTAACTCAATGACGAAAATTAGTGCTATTAGAGGATGGGAAAAAGAAGACATTATGGCTGCAATTGATGGCATTGAGTTACAAGGGTATTCAATTAGAGAAGCTACAAAAAATGTGGGATTGCACCCACATCAATCCATTACTAGATAAATGGAATGACCCATACCAAGCGGAGAGGTCCTCTTACAATCATGACTGAAAAGAAGGAGGAGATGGTGGTGGTGTGGTGTAAGGAGATGGTCGAATTGGGACATGGGATGGAGTTGATACAACTGAAATGAACTGTTGCTCAAATTTGTCAGGGGAGGCCGAACCCATTCAAAAATGGGTTTCTAGGTAAATCATGGTGGGATGGTTTCAAAAAAAAGGCATCCAGAGCTAGTTTTACGAACAACATAGGGCCTTGATAGAGATAGGGCATTAAATTTGCACCCTACAATTGTGTCCAGGTTCCATGACATTCATACAAAAAATACTCTTAGGCTCCAAACCATATTTGGAACTATTACGAGACAGGGTTACAGGAAGGAAGGAATTGCGGTATGTGGGTAATTGCTAAGAGAGGTAGCCATAACGTGCCAAAGATTATTCCCAAGATCAGGGAGTGGATAATGATTCTATGCTGTGTGAATGCAACCGGCATGTCAATCATGGGATTTTATTTGTTCAAGGGTAAAATTTGGTTGCAAAACTATATCTAAAACTGTGAACCTGGGGCATGCATTGGTGCACATCCCCATGCATGGATGACCAAAGAACTTTTCTTGAATTGGATTCGTCACTTTGCAGAGTCTATACCAAACGATGTCTCCCCTAAAAATAGACACATGTTGGTTTTATATGGCCATGGAAGCCACATTGTTGTGCAAACAATCGAGGAGGCAAACATATTGGACATCAACTTGTTAACACTTTCTGCTCATACTACTCATGGGTTGTAGCCCCTGGACGTGAGTGTGTTTGGGCCTTTCAAGGATTTTTTCAGGTCAGAATGAGCAACATGAATGTTGAAGAACCTAGGGATAAAGGTAAATAGGTTTTAATTAGTTGATGTTGCAAGCAAGGATTTCAAAAGGTCTCTCACATTCTCGAATATCAAGGTTAGCTTTAGGAGAACATGCATATGGTCATTGAATTATGATGCTCTTGTGAATGACACTGGTTGTATTCGAGCATTCGATGTGGATGGCCAAGAGGATGTGGCTAATGAAGAGCCTTTGGAAGTTGAAGAGCATGTGGATGGCCAATAAGATGTAGATGTTGTGGACAATATCTTGTCCCTATCTCAAGGAAAATGTCGAGGATTTGGTGTTGATGATGAAGATGAATAGGTCAGCACTACACAATTTGATGATGAAGCAGCAGGATATAACACGGGGTTAGGTGGTACATGTGACACACATGTGGATTCAATAGCACATACTTATGTGGTTGATGGTTTTCGTAGTCCATGAAATAACAATGACACATTGACAATGCCAACACAAGTATCCTAACCATCATGGATAGCAGAGGCCATGATGAACTTGATGGGACAAATTGGTGGTTCCACCAATGATGAAAGCATGAACATACCTTTGTAGCTATCACTCATCCAAGATGAGATTTTCCATTTGTATGTTGATGGTGGGTCGATAGAAGAACCCCACATAAACAATGAGGATGCAACCGAAGAAAGTACTACATTAGAAGAAACTCTCCTAATTGATTCTCAACCACTATCAGGAAACACACCAAGACTTGGCCAATTCTTAAAGTTGCAAGTGGAAAGAGTGTGAACAAAAGGAATACAAGGAAAAACAGACATTATTCAATTGGGTCGGAGTTCACAAGTACTCACTTCAGACAACTACCTAAGCCTTTTGGTTGAATATGAACAAAAGAAGCATGCTTTGCAAGAGTTAAAACAAAGGAAGAAAGATTTCGCAAAGGAAAATGAGGAAGCAAGGATGATTGTTGTTTAAAATTGAGCACAAGAAAGGATTGCAAGAGAGGAAAATTGACAAGACAAAGAGCACCCAAATTAGTTGGCAAGGAAGGAAATGATGCAATAAAGGCACAATACATGATCCAAAATTCTGCAAGAGCAACCAATGAAAGCAATGTGATGGTCAATATTGTAAGAACAACTGAGGAAATGAAAATGATGGCATGATCATTAGAACAATTTTCAAATAGTGCATGGTTCTACCAAGATATTATTAACATTCAGATACCCCAATATAATCAGGCAAGCATACCCACCCCCTCTATTCCTACTAGTGCAGGGGGGAATTCTATGTTTTCCTATCCAACCCTTGCAATTATTCCAGGGGTATCAAGAACATGTCATCCATATGGATTTTCATCCCCTCCTTGGCTCCAAGGTGTAAATTGGCCTCAATCCAATGCCACCAAACACACCCATCCCAATGAAGCATGCTCGACAAGGTCACCCTACTTGGCTCAAACAGGAAACCCGACAAGAAATGAACGTGAAGGTACCCAACCTCATGAAGATTAGGATATATAGAGTATGTCCTAACCAAATGCATGGTGGATTTTATTCTCAAGGAATTTTCTTTTTGTGCAACTTAAATCAAGCATGATGAGGGCTTGACATAAACTAAAACATAGGCCATAGTTTAGAAACACACCACAGATCCTAAGCCGACATCTACTACAAATAGAGGCATTGTATTCCATATTACTATTAATATAAACTACAGTTTTTTTTGCACATGAGCAACTTTTATTTATGATTGTTTATTTTCCATTATATGGTTGTTTAATAATAATGACCAAAGGCATATAGGCTACAATATTAAACTAGGCTACAATAACCAACAATGTAATAAATAAAAAATCAGCTACCAATGGTGAAAGAAATGCACAATCAATGCCACTCTCTCACATCCACACATGTAGATTCGTTTAGGCACACACCATCTAATAGCTAGAATACTATTGGTAGATGTTATACAAAACAAATTGGCAGAGACTGGCTAGAAGACTACAATCTCTACATTAACAAATTGGTTTTCTTTCTCATTAAACTACAACTGACAACACATGTATCCTCTCTCAACAATGAAGTTATGTACATAAACAATTGATTCCTATCTCATAGCAATTATATAAAAAAATGGAGCATTATTCTCCAGCAATCCATCATATCACCTGCAAAGAGTTCCCAAGAGTCAACTGACGTAATAATGCAGTGTTTCCCTTAAGGGATATAGCCTCTTAATAGAACTTCAGGAGGCCAACAATACTCGAGATATCTCTGGTTTGAGTAGTAATTGGGAAAGGCTACAAATAGATTTCCCTCTTTGTAGCCTCCCAAGCTTTGATCATGGCATGTTAGTCAAGCTGCTCACAGTCATGTTGAGCGGCATGTCATTTCTCATGTCTTTGTTTCACATATTCCATACAATAAACAAATATTTAGTAACATAAACAATAATTTTTTGTGAAGAAAAACATACAACTAGTGCACCTGAATAACAAAAGCACAACATACACGGTGCTTTATTTTCACACATGCACTGCTTAAGGTGCTCTCCTACAATAATACCGCACCGATAATATATTTAACATTATTGAAATTAATGATGATGGTGCGTCAAATATCCAACGCACTGCTACAATTTGTAAAATGGACTTAACGGTGCGTGTAAATCATATTTAGTGCACTGATTCGTCCAATCTTATGAATGAAGCATTAACCATTTTCGATAAATTTAATTTTGATGCACCCATGACACATTAGAGCACCGACATCGGTACACTGATGTGGAATGGGCGCACTGACATTAAATTGGTCTAAAATGGTTAATGAATACGATGTCGGTGCATTCAGTTCAAGTAAGTGCAATGTCAACAATGTGTTTACTTCAACCAAATGCACCATTTATGCACACTTGTTATTTCAATTTAAAAAACTTCACAGCGTGCCTAACAAATTTAAGAACAATAGTGTTGCAGTTGCAACTATTTTCCTTGAAAAATTTTATTTTTAGGGTCCCCCCTTTTTTATTTTTAATATCTAGACGGCCTAAGAATGTTTTGTCTCTACCAAGGTTCACCCAGGGCTCGACTATTTTCTGAAAAAACTTAGTTTTTTTGCATGCCTATATTGGATGCTTAGTTGACTAGCCTTACGATACAGCGGAGGCATAGTTCACTATCTTTCCGATGTAGTTATCGGAAGCCTTCCAAATTCTGAGCTATTGTATCAGGAGTTGGTTTGTATGCAATCTCGGAGATGGTTGGCCGATGTTTCGGTGCTTTAGTGTAAAGCAGATACGATGAATTCGGTGTCCGTTCAACTATCGCTTTCTGATGTCCGGTGAAGTTGGGATTTTTCGTCAGCGGTTTTGTTTTTCGGAATGAACCAAAGGTTTTAGTTTGTCTGCCATTCGACGTTGCGGAGGGTTAGTGTTGAGTCAATCCCGAGCTTTATGATGTTCCCGACGATAGTGAAGAGGTTAGTCTCCCCAATTTTCGATGTGTCTTTCCCATGCGATAACCGGGTAAGTAGAATTTTTTTCGTCTGATGTTGCAGATGTCTTCAGGACTATATGTCCGGCTTTTGGTTAAGATCATTTCCCACCACGTTAGTTTTACTCCCGGTTGAGGTTTATAAAGCAATAGAGCTCATGTCACTTGTCATTTTCATGGTGGTAGCTATCCTGTCGATTGCACGCAGCTGTCAAGCTTCTATACGTTCTCCTCTACACCCATGGAAGTCATCTCCTGTCCAGGTCTCCCGTCACTTCGTTTCCAGGTAGGATTTGTTCATGATTTTGTTTTATGCTTGGTTTTTTGTTGTTGTTTTAAACCACCAGGGTGGATAGGGTTAGGTTTTCCGTGGTAGGGTAAAGTTTTATGCATTGTTATGGTTTTTATTGCGGTGATTTTTCCTTTCCCGAGGGTTCATCCCATTTTTCTATGAGTGTTTCATTTTTGATGGTCAAGTTTTTCCATCTCCGCTGTTCTACAACCATGAGTACGCCTGTGACAGTTTCGTGGAAGGTTAGGGCATGGTGCAGACAAGCATTTCACTGTTTGCACCGCCCTATTCTTTATTGTTCCATTTTAAGCCTAGGGCTAGACAATTGTGTCCTTGTTGACAGTATGTTTCCATGGGATATGGGAGGGCCGCGTAACTATAAGGGTTTGAGGATTTTTTGTTTTGAGCAGACAGGTGGTATGAGCCATTCGTCGGTCGAGAGTCACCTATAGAGTAATTTTGGGAGGTCGGGAAAGGTTAGGTTTTAAGCTAGCAGAGGTTTAGGGCAGAGGGATATTTTGCAGGTTCTCTTTATTTAGAGTCTCTCGCTCAGAAAGGCTATGGGTGTTAATAATAATTTTCAGTATGCATATTGATCAAATGGTAATATTTGGTTGTTTTATTGTTTTCTCACTACACTGCTTGCTAGAGATAAATAGACTGAGATCATGTTGTATGATGTTTATAGGTAAATTATCAACACAACAATATGCGGTGGAAACAGAAGAAGAAAGCCCAAGCAGCCGAAAAGGAACCTGAAGTGGAGGTGATAACCAAAGTCGAAGTCATCTATGAAGATACTAAAGCTATTACCGGAGTTGAGCCAGAATATAAATGGGGAGAGGTATATAGGATGATTTCAAGCCAGACTATTCCAGATGCTGGTTTTGAATATATGCACATGTATGCAAATATTGAGAGGTCAACCCTTATGAAAGTGGTTACCAGACCTGAGATTTTCCCATGTTCGGAAGTGATAAGTTGGGTTCTGCCTAGTGCAGATGTAACGCGAATGATATTGGCCGATACCATGAAGCAGGATTATGCTGCATATAGCCCAACTTATGTATCTATGGCGTATAATTTACCAACAACACAAACTTATCTGACTGAAAGTTGGTTAAAGGAGCTAAATTTAGACATGGTGGAAACAGTCAAGAAGATGATGATACCAGGAAAGAACTTCTGTAAAAAGCCTTCTGGAGAGTATGAAACATCAACTCTCCATACTCCATATAGGTTGATTGTTTTTATGTTGAACAGAAATTTTGGAAGAGCTAATAGAAAAAGTTTTAAAATGGGTTGGATACTAGTTATCTATTTTGTTGCTACACAAGGTACAATTTTTAACTGGGAAAGTATAGTATCCAACAGTCTGTCAGCTTGTATAAGCGCAGCATTGGGAGGAGTGTCCCAAAAGAAGCCAGAATTTTACATGAGTTCTATTTTGATTGATTGCATTAAGTGCACTCAATCATTCCCAGCCTTAAAGTGCCATTGGGATAAGGACCGAGCTCCAGTGTATGCATCTTATAAACTATTCTGGGCCCGCAAATATTACAGCTACTACAAGGATATTTGCGAGAACTTCATCATGCCATTGTACACATTAATATTCTTGTCCGAACGCAATTGTATGTCAGAAGAAGCTTTAAAAGTTGTGCAAGAACACAAAAGCTATTATTTGACAGAAGAAGGCATATATTTAAGAATGTATGGTGGTTTGAGAGCCCCTTCTCTTCTACCGAAGTATGCCATAGACTATGTAGTCCATAAAGAGGCTGTGAGACAGCTGTATATTGATGGAGTAGGGAATTTCCTTTTTGAGCGAAAGAAAGCAATCTATCTTGCAGTTCCCTTTTTTGTAGGAAGATACAAATTTTCCAGGGTAAAGAATGTAGCAGAGTTTGTCAAGGAATTAGAGTATTTTCACTTCGGTGAAATGAATTTCCATGGGAATGACTCTACGGGAAAAGTTGTTGAGTATTGCACCAAATCTGGAGTACATTTTGAATATACAAATTTCTAGGATAAGGATGAAGAGACCTTCCAAAATGATGAGAACATGACAGCTTTAAGGAAAAGATTCAAGCAGAAGATATCTATTGTTGGTGGTAAAGGTAAAGCTGTTGAGAAGCAGAAAAGGCAAGAAGAAGAAGAAGCAAAAAATAGGTGGGAAGAAGCTAACATACTAGTACAGGAGGCAGAAAACTGGTTGAGAACAGAAGAAGAAGAAAAGAAATGAGCAGCTGAAGAAGCAGAAAAGAAGATTGAAGAAGAAAAGAAAAGAAAAGAAGAAGATGAATTACAGGAAAAGCAGGCAGAAAGTGAAGGGTTCATATTAGAAGGTGTCCAAAAGGAAAAACAACAAACAGAAAAGACAGTGGAAGGATCGAAAATAGAGACATTAGAAGGACAAAACCCTACTGATCAAGGACAGGCTCAGTCTAATATTGACCCATTAGAGCCTATTGTTCCTTATAGTAGTACAGTAGGAGAAGGTTCAGTGTCAATTTCTGGATTTGAGTTAATTCCTTTCATCCCCAGTGAAGGGGAGGAGGTGCCGGATTTTAACACTATCTTTTACGACAAATAAAAAAAGAGAATTGTCAAAAGAACCAAGAAGAAAATGGACACTAGGGATAAGCCATGAATGATGGTGACTGATAAGACAGTGGTTCACAGTACACACAAAGATCCATGATTAATAGCAAGGGTTGGGGTAGCTCTAACCATAGGCACTAACGATAATGTGGACAGAATCATGACAGAACTAGAACAGTCTCAGAAAAGGGTCACACAGTTGAAGGAGACTTTGAATAAAGAAAGGAGTGAAAGTCAGAGTTTGAAAAGGAAGTATGAGGATATGATCGATGAATTTAAGGTATCAAAGGCATAATTTCAGACTCTACAGGTTGAGAAAGATGCTTTGGTAATATCTACATGAAATATAGAGAAGAATTCCTAGACAACCTTGTCAGAGTTTGGAAAGCTACAACAGAAATATCATAGTTTGGAAGCCAAGAAGGATGAGCTTAGGTTATCAGTTGAAGAATTGGATAAGGAAAAGGGCAGATTGGAAGGTAAAGTGATAGAGCTGGAAGTGCAGAAGACCACTACAGAAGGGAAGGCTAAGCTATATGAGACTCAGATAGCAGCCTTGGAGGATCAAAAGAATTCACTAGCAACTTCACTGAAGTCATCTATGGAGCAGAAGGTGTTAAATTTTCATATGCTAAGCTAGATCATTAGTATTTCATTTCGATTTCATAACAAAAGCATATAAATAGGATCATTGAAAGATAGACAAGCACAACCATACAAAAGGAGAACACAAAGATTTATCCTGGGAAAACCCTAAATGGAAAAACCCAGCAAAAGGTTCCTCAATATAGATGCCCCAAAAGATAAAAGATAAAACCAACAAGGAGATCAAAGCATGATCCTCCTCCTTCTCCAGCTACTTCTCTTCTCCACTAATGCGCTACACAAGTGAGAGTGTGTGTCTCTCAAATGAGGAGCACCACACCTCTATTTATATTCATCTGTTCACTTGAATTAACTCATCCAACATGTAGGATCGAGTTAATCATGTAGGCTTATTACGGAGAGAAATTGCTATGGCTTGGGGTACCACAACAGACAGCTTGACTCTAGAAATCAATCCTTTCCAATATGCAATAGAAATTAAATGTCTAACACTAAAGGATCAGACCTCATACCTTATTCCGGACGGTTGAAGTAGATCCCCGTTGAGCTTTCCAATATTCAGCTTGAATTGATCTGTTACTTCCTCAACAACAAGTAAACAATACAAGCATTCTATATATCATGGTGTTAGATCTATTCCAGCATATATAATCAATAATGTACAAGCATTTGACATAATCCCATGGATAAAATATTCATTCAAACACACATTATTGGATAGGAAAAGATATTTATATTAATATAAATCAGAGATTACAAGGTACAACCTTTGACGACACGTCTGCGAACCGGAGAAACTGAATCCCCCACTTGGGCCTCCACCACCTCAATCCTCCATCTCTTGATAGCAAGATCATAAGCAAAAGGCAAGCTTGGGAAGAACACACTAGTGCTCTAAGGGACAAAGGGATGCAGACTCAAGCATAAGTTCTGGCAACAATGGACTATAGTTTCTTTGCTCCTATTTCTCTCTTATGCCTTCAATGTACCAAGGGGTTCCTTATATAGATTTTCAAAGGGGTAATGAAAGGTCGAATCCGAGCGATCTCAAGGCATAGGGAATGCCAAGAGTCAAATGAGTCGGATCCATGTCAAGGAAAACTCCAAAAGGATTTGGATTATGCACACATCCCGATGTACGCGGTTTTAGTGGTCAAACCCGCGTATATACGCGCTTATAGGTTTAAAAGTCGCGTATATCATTTTTCATATGTTTTTAGGGATGATCAAGGAAACATCAAAGGACAAAAAGTGGTCCATAGGGTCTAAGGAGTCTGCAGCGGGACAAGGGAAGGCCATACAAAGTGTGATTCACCTAGAGTGGTGAAATCCGCTATAACAGATGCCCCCTAATGTGTGAGGTCAGAGGGGTCATACGATGGTGGAAATACATTATAATTCCATCCCAGAAGTGGAGTGATGAAGGATCCCAAATGGAAGACCAGCCACCTAATCAGCATAGTACAATAATACAACTCTACATACAACTGCAAATACATATAGCAGTCCCGGATACATAAGAGTATAATGGCCATGAATAGGCATGATACATGATATCACATATGTGGTCATTGCCACATACAATATACATAGGTCAGAATCTCCATGATGAAGATATAGAAAGGACCATGATCTCCAAAATGGCTGAAGATATATAATAGATCAAGATATCCATAGTGGCTGGAAATATCTGACATATACTGGAATCAAGTCACGAGAGCTGAAATCTCATGAACACTGGCACGATCAAGGAGGTAGCATATAAGAGATGCCACCAATTTGGAAATTCTTCTACACAAACTGCTACGAGTACATGTCCTACTATGCGAATAGAGGTGTTGAGGTCGAACATAGTAGTCCATCGTCTGATTACCGGTCATTAATGTATACCGTTAACAGACACGAGATCACCCACCGATAATGAAAATGGGAATCAAGGTACTAGAGTGCAAACTAACAAGTGTGAATAAATGTGTTGAGGTAGAACACTTGAAAGGGTCCATCGATCAGGGGACATTGATGTATTCCCAAGAAACTGTCGATGGCGAGAGAACCTGCCACTGATGGCTGCAAGTCTCAAGGCACTCAAAATGACTCTAGACTCCAATCCCAGAATAAATGATATGAATTCGATGGGATGAAATCCGCTGGAAGGAGGGCATTAAGGCATCCCCCATCATCCAACATGAGGTACTCAGCAAAGCTGTATAATGTGGAAGGACTCGATCA
>LPNX010464404.1:20354-43972 GCA_001517045.1 Pseudotsuga menziesii
GGGTGCAGAACTTTGGGTTCAGCAGTATCTTGAGCACGTTTTTCTTCGAGCGTGTTCCAAGATTGAGCCCTAGAGTGGATGTTCCTCTCCACGGGGTTCGAGATCCAGCCCAACAGCATTGGGCAAATGCTATGCGCAGACTAGGGGGTGGTAGGGTGGCCAACCCATATCTAGCTGACTTCTTTCCATGGTGGCGATGATAGATAGTTGCCATTGATGACTACCCCTATGCAGGGATAGATTTCCGAGGGGACCCAGACATGCCATTGCCACCAAGATCGGCATACGGCGATATAGGTAACAAATCTCGATCCTCACTCTTTTTTAAATTTTTTGAGTTATTGAATTTTTTTGTATTTTCTTGATTTTATGGAAGCAAAAAGATATGTTTTTGCGCGACAACACATAGTGACATCTACCATTTGTGTGCAGATGTGGGACCATGGCGGCCAGAGGGCTTCCCTCGTCATAGACAGAGGGGAAGAGGAGATGACATCACGGGTGTGGATGCAGAGCGAAAGCTCCAAAGCATTCATACCAACTTTGTGAGACTGACTCATAGAGTTCCCATGGCGCAAGTCGAGGACTTGCCTGAGGCCATGCAGCGGCAGGTGGTGGGTGTACCACGCACATGGGTGCGTTTATTTCGACGGCTAGCTAGAGCCGTAGTGACGTTCCATGATCACAACCCTCCTCCTCCTCCACAGGATTAGACACCTGGGAGTGTATACATTTTGTACGACCATGTATGATGGTGGCTTAAAAGCCCCAATTTTGTATCATGACACTATGTATTATCACATTTTTATGTATAAAAAGTTTTATGGTGATCGATTTATTTATTTACATGTGTAAAAATTGTGTTTGTGATTAATTTATTATGAATGAAACAAATGCCAATCTAACATGTAGTTAGCATATGAGTCAGCAACTTGATTATTATTTCTTGGAATGTGTATATATGTTATATTGTCAAATTGTCGTTCTAACAATCTCACACGTAAGAATATTCTAAATAATGTCGGATCTCTAACATGGTACAAACCATTGAGCTGTGACACTACTAACTCTGAATCAAGATGTACCTCAAGAGATAGAACGCCATGTATAATGGCATCCTATAGAAGCTCAATAACGGCGCTATATTCAACAACATTGTTGGAAGATAGCCATAGACATACACCTCTTGAAGACAGTACCTGACCCATAGGAGTATAAATCACCCAAGTAGCAGAGGTTGAGTGTTGAGTGTGACAGCTTGCACCATCCGCGAATCCTATGTAGGTGGAATATTCCATTAACATCTGCCAAAAGAAACGGAAACTAATCACAAACCCGATCACGATAAGAAAAATACCTAACTATGCAAAGTTGTACAATAATATACAACAAGTATCCTTGGCTAAAGATCATGCATAGTATTTTTTGAGATAGAGCCCATTTCTAGGCTCCACCAAAGCTATTCCTTCGTAATCCACTAACTCATAAGAACCCTTCTCTAACACACGCTTGACCACGTAAGGACCATGCCACATAGGATTAAATTTCCCTGCCCCCAAGGGTTCTTTCAGTTGATCCCACAAAAGGACCAAGTCTCCTTCACTAAACACTCTTGGATGGATAGAATTATCGTACTGGACCTTAACGCGACGCTTATTAACCTCTAGAGCCACCAAGGCATCCCGACGCTGCTCATCGAGTTGCTCAAGGTGAACCAAACGCTCCTCCAAAGGTGAAGTGTCTGGTAAGAGATCCACAGCTAGCTTCAATGAAAGAATTTCGCATTCAACTGGAAATATCGACTCCACTCCATGTACAAGCTAATATGGAGAAAAACCAGTGGAAGTCTTAACCACGGTTCGATATGCCCACAAAGCACGATATAACATAATGTGCCAATTATTCTTGCTTTGTGCGATGGTTCATTGGAGAATGGATTTGAGTGATTTATTCACTGCCTCTACCTGTCCATTCACTTGGGGGTAGTAAGAAGAGGAGTGCTCTTGCTTATACCCTAACTTAGATGCCAACTCTTCCATCATACAGTTCTGAAAGTGCGAGCCATGGTCAGTGACAAGCTCTTTCAAAATCCCGAACCGAGTAATAATTTGGTTGAATACAAAGTGAGCGGCTGTCTCACCATTGGATTTTACTGTAGGCATAGCCTCAGCCCATTTCGTGAAATAATCAATAGCCACTATAATGTGATGGTGCCCCCGAGCCGAAGCTGGGTTTTAATCCATAAAATTGAGCCCCCACTTAGTGAAGGGACCGACGATGATAATGGGATGTAACGGGGTAGGTTTCGAGCGCATATTATATGCGAACACCTGGAAAGGGTGGCACCTCTTGACCGCATCAACACAATCCTTAAAGATCGACGGCCAGAAATAACCCGCTCTCAAAATCATTTGAGCTATAGAAAGCACAGATAAATGACCACCACACGCCCCTCTGTGGCAATCATTCAGCACAACCTCAGCCTCGTCATGAGTTAAACAACGTCGTAAAATGGAATCTACCCCACGGCGATACAAAGTATTGTCCACTATGAGGTAGTTCTTAGAGATGTGATGTAATCGTCGTCGTTCATATCGCGAGAGGTGAGTAGGGGTTTGTTGCAGCTGCAACAATTTCCCAAAATTCTAAAAATTTTAGGACCCTCCTTTGCTTGAATCAGTTGGATTTTCTTCTTGAAATTGGTCTAAGAACTTTCAGAAAGGATTTGCTCATGCTTGGATTGAGCTACCCATTGTTTTGATTCCTCCTTTGATGCCTTAAGCAATCCACTTTTGATCAAGTTCTATCGCTTCCCTTAAGCGCATTTGAAAACATGCTGGAATCGGAGGATGTTTTGTTTTGATTTTCCACCGTTGCGAGTGGATCTTGGCTTTGGTATTCCACAGTTGCGGATGGATTTTTGTTTTGCGGAAAGAAAAACCTTCCAACTTCCGACCCGTTGGGTTTTTCACGTCAGACGCTTTTTTGTTTGGCATCGGAATCTTTTACGATCATTTCTTCCGCCATTGCAGATGGGCTTTCGATTTTGACTTTCGGTTTTCTCCCGATTTGAGTGATTTTTTCGACTGCTTTTGTGTTTTGAGTCAAAACCTTTTATCATGTCAGTTTTCCCCGTTGCAGAAAGATTTAAACTTTCGTCCTCCGATTCGAAAACCTTCCAATGTCCGATCTCTCAACTGCTACCTGATATGTATAACCAAAACAGAAGGCTTGGTGCTTTGATCGTCCGCCGTAGCAGAAGAACGTTCACTTTCATCCTCCGATTCGAAAACCTTCCGACGTCCGATCTTATGATTATTTTTTCCTGCCATGCGTGTCTCCGCGGCTGGGTCTACGTTTTGGCCGTCCGCCGTTGCAGAAGAGAGATTACTTCCAACCTCTGATGTAAAAGCTCTCCAATGTCCGATTTTTCTCACACGAGCGATCAAATATATATACGGGGATGGTGTATTGTTTTTCTATTGTTATTTTTTGCGGAGCACTGTTGCCATCGAGCTGTCATTTTATTCAGGTAGCGAAGGTCCCTGCTGTCGGTGTACCTACATCTAGGTGACAACTGCGGAAGCTTAACCGTCATCGACCTGCCATACTCGCCGTATTGCCAGGTAGGCTCCTTGTCGTTTTTTCCCGTTCCATTTGAACTGTTAGTGGTTTTCCACGGTGGTTTTAGGTCCCGGGCCGTTTTCTCATCCCGCTAGGTTATATGCCTATATAAGTGGAGATTTTATCTTATTTGACCATGGGAGGGCATTTTAACCATCAGAGCAGCTTTTATTTTTCCACCACCATTCATTTTGATACCCTGCGCATAGGGATTGAAGGGTTTCGGTGTAGACGGCCGTTACGCTGTCTGTGCCAAACCGCCCTGCATAGTGATGATAGGTAGGAGGTAGGTCTGCCATGGACTGCTTTGGAATTTTTGGGGCTATTTATCCTATGGTGCGCTACCCATTGTTGAAGCCCTAGACGTTTTCACCTATGCGGTTCTGCGCGTTCTCGGCGAGCATAATGTCGAACCCATGGCCTGCTGGAAGGAATATGTCTTTTCTATTGGTGTGTAGGCATGGCGCCATTGAGAAAGCCTCATAGTTACTACTGTTGTTTCCCGCACCGCTTAAAACCCAGCCGTTTTTTATCTCTATACTTCAAGCTACCCCGTAGAGCTCAGCGGTCAAGCCTCAGCCTGTGGGAGGGAATATATATATATTCTTAGTTGTTGACCAGAAGGGCGTAGGTTTGCTAAGGCACCGTTGAAAAAAACCTGTGTGACTGCTACTGTCTTTCCCTCGCAGCGAAAGGGCCATGGCATGCATAGAAAGTAGAAATGTGTTGCATATTAATGTAGATTTTTGTCTATCTTGAATATGATTGATAGAATTGTTTAGTATCCTACAGCAGTGGTAGATGGCACATTTTTTTTACTGTATATAACTTGTTTTCCACTGCCCATTGGGTTTAATAATTCTGTAAGTCAGGATAGTTCAGTCCATACATACATATTTTTAACAAATTGCTGTCATGATACACATAGAAGAAGTAAAACGCTGCACACTGTCATATAAATGTCTGCACCTTGAATTTATCAATGTTACAATGTTATATATGGCAGGAAGAATTCGAATCCACCATGTCCAAGAGGCAGAAGAAGAAGGCCCCTGTGATCGAAGAAGAGCCAGAAGTAGAGGTTGTCACGAAGACCGAATACATATATGAAGACACTCAATGTGTTTCTGGTGTTGAACCCGAGTACAAATGGGGTGAAATATATAGATTGATTTCCCACAGAGAGGTTCCCGACATGGGCCTCGAAGAAGAATCCATCTATGCTAACATAGAAAAATATTCTCTCATGAAAGTTGCCACCAGACCAGATCTGTTCCCATGCTCTGAGGTAATTGGATGGATTCTGCCCCAGGCAGATATAACCACAATGATCCTGGGGAACGTTGAAAAGTAAGGCTATGCTGCTTACAGCCCTGGATATGTGGCTCTAGCCTATCACTTGCCAAAAGCTCAGGTGTTCTTATCTGATAATTGGTTAAACAGCATAAGAATGGACCTTATAGAGACCATGAAAAGAATGCTACTAACTTGTAAGAATTTTAGGACCAGAGTAATAGGCAAATATAATACTGCAAGTTTAAGGGTTCCATACAGATTCATAGCCTTGATGCTCAACGGAATATTTGGATGAGCTCATGGCAGGTTTTTCAAACTAGAGTGGATACCCATCATATTGTTGGAGACATTTACCATCATACTCACTCTTTTGATCAAATTGGCCTAGTTAAACCACTATCCTAAGTTTAATTGACATCAGTGGAGCATTAATTACCATCATCCCAGTCACTCCCACGCCTACCAACAGTCAAGGAGGCTAACTTAGCCTTCTCCTACAGTCAAGGAGGCTAACTGGAGCACTCCAGGGGTGATCTGTGTGACATTAATGCACCTAACTGCTAACTAGTGGTTACAATCAGTTCAACCAATCAGTTACAGTCAGTTAAGGTGCCTCCATTCATTAAATATATTATGTAATGATTATTTAATGATTATTTTATTATTATTTAATGAACTGGAGTCAACAAGGCGCCTCCACCAACTTCTGATGCTCAGTTCAGCTTCAGTTGACCTCATCAGGGTTCATTGGAGTCATGCAGGACTAGCACTTGATGGTTGGATTGCTATGACATGTGTTTGATCTCCTTCAATTGAGATTCAATCATTTATTGCACTCCAACTTCAGTTAGGGTTTGGTGAGTCAATTAGGGTTTTGGTCAAGTGGTTAACTGAGTGAGATTGCATGGCAAAGAGTCAGTTAAGCTAGACTCACTCACTGAATTCGAATTGTCCCTTAGGTATTCGAATTCTTCATGGAGTTAAGCCATTGCTATGCATGGAAATTGTAATCTTTTATTGTTTATTAAATATACAGAGAGGAAACCATTCTGGTTCCAGTTATTTTCCAATTCATGAATATTTGTTAATAATTCTTTGATGATTTTGATTCCTAGTTCCTAGATCATGTGCAAGAATTAATATGGTATTAGAGCATGCGATGGGACGAAGAAAAATCTCTCAAAAACAAGATTTTTGACAGATTTCTCCATGGAAAGTGAGAAATAGCTCAAAATTCCAGTACTGCACCAGAAGCCAAAGCTTACCACTCAATATCCCAAGTAAAGAACTTGTTGATCAAGCTTGCTTGATTGACTATGCTGGGTGTGATGAAAGCCTAGAATGTGCAAGTTGTCTGACCTTACAGTGCCTTTTTTTTGTTTTGATTTGCAGGTCTTAACAGGTACAACTTCAAATGGACTCATCAATCCCTCCTCTCACCCCATTCACAAGCTATTTGGAATGGAAGTTGAAGATGATTGCATATCTCAAGAGACGAGGTCTCTATGAGGTGTCTATTGGAATTGGAAGAGAGACTTATGAGAATGAGAATGACTAGCTAAATGACATTGACAAAGCTTTTGGATCAATAGCTCTGGCCCTTGATGATGACTTGTACTTTGTTATTGATTCTGCTGAATACCCAAAGGATCTCTGGCAAGATTGGAAAAAACCTTTGGCAAGCACAATGAGGATCATAATAGTACTTTGGAGATCATAGTCAGCACCACAAGAGTTCTTTACTCAAAAGTCTCAGCCTCTACTCTCTCTGATGAAGTTGTTCAAGATGAAGATGAAGTAGAATCTTCTACACATTCAATTCGAATTGAAGAAAGTCCCCATGAAGTGACTCCTTCTCCTGATGCTCCGGAAGTTCACGAGATCTCTGATATCTCATCTTCTCATATTGCTGAAACAGAAGAAGACATTCAAATCTCTGATATTGAAGAAAAATACTGCTGCACTTCCATGCAAACATTCACTGGTGATTTTCCTTTGAATTATGTGCAAAATTTACCAGTAATTGCTTCCGAAAGTGAGGAGAAATTTGAATTTTCTTCCTCTAATGTTGCTGCTGGCGTGCAAATATGTGATACCTTGGATATTTTGGAAGAAATATCAGATTACCAGAGTGATCCATTCGCTCCCCATGATCTAGATGTTCCAGCAAATTCCTGCAGGATTGCATGCACCAAAATTCAGAATTTTGAAGAAGAAGAAAACTGTGCATCTACCGTCTCGGTTGACCATAATTTTGGATCTGATATGAACCTTATTGGATCTGATATGATCTTATTTGGATCTGATCTGATATTGCTTGGTTCAAAATTTCAGGTTCATAAACCTTCAGTACTGCTTGTAGCTGTTCTCATCAACGATGTGAAGAAACAAGTACCGCAAGTCTCCTAAAAAACTGCTGCTGGGGATTTTATTTCATTTCATAGTTTTGGATATGTTGTGAACTTATTTATATCTGATTTATATTCTGATCTGATATTATTTTTTTCATATTTTAAAATTCATGAGTATTTGTTAATTATTCTTTGATGATTTTGATTCCTAGTTCCTAGATCATGTGCAAGAATTAATATGATCATGTGCAAGAAAGGATCTCTGGACAAGATTGGACAAAAACTTTGGAAAGCACAATGAGGATCATAATAGTACTTTGGAGATTACAACCAGCACCACAAGAGTTCTTCACTCAAAACTCTCAGCCTCTACTCTCTATGATGAAGTTGTTCAAGATGAAGATGAAGCAGAATCTTCTACACATTCAATTCGAATTGAAGAAAGTCTCCATGAAGTGACTCCTTCTCCTGATGCTCCGGAAGTTCATGAGATCTATGATATCTCATCTTCTCATATTGCTGAAATAGAAGAAGACATTCGAATCTCTGATATTGAAGAAAAATGTTGCTACACTTCCATGCAAACATTCACCGGTGATTTTCCTTTGAATTCTGTGATAAATTTACCAGTAATTGCTTCCGAAAGTGAAGAGAAATTTGATTTTTCTCCCTCTTATGTTGCTGTTGGTGTGAAAATATGTAAAACCTTGGATATTTTGGAAAAAATATCAGATTATAAGAGTGACACATTCGCTCCCCATGATCTAGATCTTCCAGTGAATTCCTGCAGGATTGCATGCACCAAAATTCAGAATTTTGAAGAAGAAGAAAACTGTGCATCTACCGTCTTGGTTGACCATAATTTTGGATCTGATATGAACCTTATTGGATCTGATATGATCTTATTTGTATCTGATCTGATATTTATTGCTTCAAATTTTCAGGTTCATAAACCTTCAGTACTGCTTGTAGCTGTTCTCATCAACGGTGTGAAGAAACAAGTACCGCAAGTCTCCTTCGAAACTGCTGCTGGGGATTTGATTTCATTTCATAGTTTTGGATCTGTTGTGAACTTATTTAGATATGATTTACATTCTGATCTGATATTATTTTGTTCATATTTTAAAATACAAGAGCTTTCAGCCATGCTTGTAGCTGCTCTCACCGATTCTAGTGTGAAAAATCAAGTACCGCAGTTCTTCTTCAATTTTGCTGATGGGGATTTGGTGTTAGTTTCCTCCTGTGAGGTTGATGATATTTTATTTTGTGATTCATTAGCTATTTTAGAATCTATCTCAGATTATGGAGCTCAATCATTCGCTCTCCAGAGTCCCAGGGATTCTCTACCTTTGGTCACAAGCTCATCTCCTCACAGAACTAGTAAAGAGGAAGACATTCTGCATCCGCATGGACACTTGCTCCTAAGATCTGGGGGTGATTTTACCACTCATGGTTTTCTGTTCAAGGCTGCAACATATCAGTTTCTTGAGTGTTCCACACATGGTTTGAATCCTCAAGAACCTTTGCTCTCTCTTCAGATGATTTCAGTTGCTCTACAAGGGTCCAGTTTCCACCGTGCAGCTGTTTATATTTCTGATTCAGTTGAGTGCATTGTTTTTCTTCCAAAGTGGAAGATTCCTCCAGACATATTCATTTAGTTTGGATTCATAGGTTCACATGCACAGTCTCAGGATGCTGCTGCATAGAAGAACCAATTCTTGATTTACTGCTTAGTTTGAGGGGGGGTATTTTTCCCATGAGGTTTTTCCCATTTCCTTGGTTATATTAAGCAGTTACTTTATTGTACAGGGTGACCTATGGCCTTAGTTTCCAGGGACCTAGCATTTTATGCATCTATGTTTTTTAACTCTTCCTGAGTATAGCTTAAGGGGGGGTGTTGGAGACATTTACCATCATACTCACTCTTTCGGTCAAATTGGCCTAGTTAAACCACTATCCTAAGTTTAATTGACATCAGTGGAGCATTAATTATCATCATCCCAGTCACTCCCACGCCTACCTACAGTCAAGGAGGCTAACTTAGCATTCTCCTACAGTCAAGGATGCTAATTGGAGCACTCCAGGGGTGATCTGTGTGACATTAATGCACCTAACTGCTAACTGGTGGTTACAATCAGTTCAACCAATCAGTTACAATTAGTTAAGGTGCCTCCATTCATTAAATATATTATTTAATGATTATTTTATTATTATTTAATAAACTGGAGTCAACAAGGCGCCTCCACCAACTTCTGATGGTCAGTTCAGCTTCAGTTAACCTCATCAGGGTTCATTGGAGTCATGCAGGACTAGCACTTGATGGTTGGATTGCTATGACATGTGTTTGATCTCCTTCAGTTGAGATTCAGTCATTTATTGCACTCCAACTTCAGTTAGGGTTTGGTGAGTTAATTTGGGTTTTGGTCAAGTGGTTAACTGAGTGAGATTGCATGGCAAAGAGTCAGTTAAGCTAGACTCACTCACTGAATTCGAATTGTCCCTTAGGTATTCAAATTCTTCATGGAGTTAAGCCATTGCTATGCATGGAAATTGTAATCTTTTATTGTTTATTAAATATACAGAGAGGAAACCATTCTGGTTCCAGTTATTTTCCAATTCATGAGTATTTGTTAATTATTCTTTGATGATTTTGATTCCTAGTTCCTAGATCATGTGCAAGAATTAATACATTTTTCATGTTGCAACCCAGGGGACAGTCTTCAACTCGGCCAGCGTTGTATCGAGCAGTCTTTCTTCTTGCTTGGCCACAGCCTTGGGAGGAGAATCCCGGAAAAGGTCCGAATTCTATATGAGTTCAATACTGATAGACTGTATATTGTGCAACCAGCCTTTCCCTGGTCTCAGGTGCATCTGGGACAGGGAAAGAATGCCTGTTTATGCTGCTTATAAACCATTGTGGGCACACCAGTACCACAGCCATTATAGAGAAGTCTGTGAGCACTTCATTATGCCACTCTACACGCTCATTTTCTGGAAAGAGTGTGATTGTATGTCGGAGGGGGCCATGCAAGTAATAGAGGATTATGCAGACTACTTCTTGATAGAAAATGGCATGTATCTTAGAATGTTTGTTGGTACGAGAGCACCTTCTCTGCTACCCAAATACGCAACTGATTATGTCATCCATAAGGAGGCAGTCAGACAAGTGTTCCTGGATGGAATAGGCAGTTTTCTATTCGAGCATGAGAAGACTGCTTATCCTCCCTTGCCTTTCAAACTAGGAAGTTACAGGTTCACTAAGGTGAAACAAGCTGACGAATTCGTACAAGAACTGGAAAAATTCCATTTTGGCGAGATGGCTTTCCAGACAAATGATACTCACGGGAAAGTAGCTGAGCACTGTAAAGAGAATAAGGTGCATTTTGAGTATACCCACCATTTTGATAGGGAAGAATATGTCTTCCGGAACACCTCGAACATAACAGAACTGAATAGAATATTCAAGAATAAAATCACTACCATAGGCAGGAAAGGGGATGAACAGGCTAAGGCTGAGGAAGAAGCCTAAAGGAGAAATGAAGAAGCCCAGAGGTTAGCGAAAGAAGCTGCAGAAAGGCTGCATACAGAAGGAGAAAGAAGAGCTGCTCAGGAAGCAGTTGAGAAAGCAAAGGAAGCAGCCAAAGAAAGTAGTAAAAAAGACAAAGGGATTATGCACCGAGTTTTTCAGAAGACTTCTTATTACCTATAACCGGTGCCAGATAGAAGCTGAAGAGAGGCTTGAAGCTTTCCCAGATCACAATGCCTTTGTGGAGCTATTGCAGAAGAGATTCCAGGAGGAAGAAGCTAAGGTACAGGATATCAAAGCCCTGGATGATCTGATCTTGAGAAGCGAAGTAGATCATCCAGCTGTCAGTGTACAGCTTCTAGAAGATCAGCTCCGATTGAGTACATCCAGGGTTGAGGCTATCAAGAACCAAGCTGAGAAGTTTGAGATAAACATTCAGTTTTTGGAGCCTTGTGCCTTTGATTCAGGCATCGTTACTGAAGCTGCAGCATGGAAGAAGTTTCTCGACAGCCAAGTGGGGCCCTCCTCCTGAGGGGTTGGCCACCTTTGTATTTTGTAACATTTTGTAAAAGCATTTAGGGAAAAATAAACAATGGGAAATGAAGAGTCGGGAAGCCCAAAGGTTACCTTTGGGTAGCCCAACAGTTACCCCTTTTTTTGTATAAAGATAGAAAGCTTAGAATGGAAGAGGAATTTTTCCCAGCGAGACTGGTGAAGAGATATTGTAAGAAGAACTGTTTCTTTTTGCAATAATAAATTACAGTTGGCCTGTTGGAGAAAGCTTTGTGGAATATTCTAATGCTGTGCTATGGATTTGTTGAAGATGAACTATTTCGTTTTCAGCTTTATGTCCATTAACCGTGAGACCGTTCTAACTCTTTGAACCTACGTTCTTGCATGAATGTTTTCCGGTTTATTTTATGAAGATTTCCACTAGGAGTAATGAATGTTGTTCATAAACAATTGGCTATCCGGTTGTGAAATAGCTTTAATTGTTCATGCGAAATGGGGAAGAAATATCAGCTAACTGTAGTTTCTCTTATGTTGCATGCACGCTTTACATTACTCATAAGTAAATCATATTTTGGCTCCTCGGGGATAGATAGATAGGTATTTAGTTTCATTTCATGGCTGCATATGTGATTTAGATGTTTGTGGGCTTAAGACGAGAGGTAAGAACCTGCACATCACATTGTGATTGTTCCTTGCATCCTAATCACCCTGCATGGTTAAGTAGGCATATGCATCTCATACATAAGTCAAAAAATACAAAAATATACACGGTGGACCGGGCCGCAACTGGTAAAACCTTGTTTTGTTACTTTGACCTATGGTAGCCGGACCGCAAACCGGACGGATTCCCTATACCAAATAGTCAACGGGCTAGTTGGGAACATTGATTGGGAAGAATCCCTTTCTGTTGTTGCCTGCGAATATCCAGGCCTCAATAGGGTCTTCAGTGTTTGTAAATATATTATGATATCCCCATACCATGGGTCTAATGTTGAGATTAAGAAGATGTGTTCATCGACAAACGTATCTTCACAAACCAACTCCTCGGCCTCGCTCAGAAAATCCAATATAAGCTCTGCAAAGATTAAAGACTTCTTTGATTTTGCTGAAACAAACTCAAACCAAGACCTTACCAATCGTCTTGAACCAAGACCATACCAATCATCTCTAAAGACACGGACACATATAATAAGAAATCACGGCTATAGTTCAGGGGACTAATCACCGAGGCCGATGCTAGGGCTTGCTTGAGTGCATCGAAGGACTCTTGGGCTCGCTCATCCCAATAAAAGAGAGTATCCTTCTTCAAGAGATGCATGAAGCCTCTAGTCAAATTGGAAAAGTTGACAACAAATCTTCGTAAGAATTTTGCCATGCCTTGCAAACATTGAAGATGACGAATATTCTTCGGGGGAGACAACTAAAGTATTGCCTCAACCTTCAAAGGGTCGACTCTTATACCCTCTTTCGAAACGATGAATCCTAACAAATGAACTGACTTCACACAAAAGATGCACTTATGAGGATTTAATATAACTGAATAGTGTTGGCATCTTTCGAATACCAATCTCAAGTGATAGGGATGACGCATTCTCATACGAGAATGAGCACCGAGGTCATCCAAAAACACCTCGATAATTGACTTGAGATCGTGGAAAATCAAGGTCATTGCCCACTGAAATGTAGCTCCGGCATTTTTAAGGCCGAAAGGCATTTTCTGATATGCAAATGTTCCCCAAGGACAAATAAATGCAGTATTATGTTGGTCCTCAGGTTTAATTTGTATTTGATTATACCCGGAAAAGCCGTCCATAAAGGAGAACACCTCGCTACCCGCACACTCATCCAAAATATGATCTATAAATGCTGTGGGGAAGTTATCCTTAGGACAGGCGTGATTCAAATCATGGAAATCAGTGCATATGTGGATCACTCCCTACTTCTTATCCACCGAAACGGGGTTTGAAACCCACTCCGTCAAGGGAACGGGATAGATGAAACTGGATTTCAATAGTTTCTCTATCTCTGCCTTAATGGCGGGTGCTTTCCTAGGATTCACCGGACGTAAATGTTGTCGAACAGGCTTAACATTGGGGTAAGTCCTAATCTCGTGCTCGACAATACGAGGGTCAATACCTGGCATCTCGTCATAATACCAAGCAAAAATATCACGAAATTCCTTGAATAGATCGGTATATTCCAGAATCTCAGCATGGGAACATTCCACCCCAATATAGACATTCTCTATCATGCCAGGATTACGAGAGATGTTGATAGGAATCGTTGAAGATATGTTTTCCATGTTTCCATCAACCATCGGACCAGGAGATCTTAATGGAACGACAGGACTACCAACTCTCTGACTAAGAACCGCCCTAAAATCCTCACGCTCCAAACGGTCAAGCTCTGGAAGAAAGTACGATCTCTGATCAAGTTCCTCCCATGGTGGCTCAACTCCCGACATAGCCTCAATAATCGCTTCATCCGAAGGGAAAACCGTATCAAGGTAGTCGTGGGCATGAGAAGACTGTACTGCCCATGCTGACAGCACATATGGGTCCTCCTCCTCCGTCCGTGAAGAGGAAGGACTAGGCTCTGCAACACTCTTGAGATTAGCTTGATAAGCTATCATGGCTGCAGGCAACGACACGCTCGTCTCGACAGTCTCACTCGAAGTACTCGGTGTAGGAAGAATCCAAGGGTCTTCCATATGACTCATGCGAAAAGACACCGATGTCGTAGAATTCGAAGCCTCATTGAAACTAGATCCTATCATGAGGATCGGTGCAGGACAACTAAAGCTTCCCATGAGGGATGGATACATGCCTACACCCACACTCCCAGTTGTTGGTTGAGAGTGCTCAACTATTGGGATCGAAGCTCCTGAAGATGTGGTAACAGACGGATTCTTGAATGCCATTTGATCAATCATTACGATCTTCCCGTTATGTGGAAAGCATATAACGTAGAACAAGGAAGAAGCAACGGCTTGCATACTATACATCCAGTTCCTACCCAGCAAGAGATTATAGTCAAGGGGTGCATCAAACACCTTAACCTCTATCGCAACGGTCTTCCCCCCCAAACGGACTTTAAGGGAAGGAAGGATGTCATGCGGCCTAAAAGATCTCCCATCGAATGTAGTTAACATAGTTGCTGATTTAGACAACTCAGGAGAATCGAGACCCTTCCAACAGGACAAAGACATCACAGAAGCAATAGCGCCCTCGTCAATCACAGTACGTTTGACGGTCATACCAAGACATTCTACATGCACCAAAAGAGACACATAGTAGGGCAAGCGAGGCTGAAGTCCTGCGGTTTCAAATTTGATCACAGAGGAAGAATCATCATCGTTCACACCAAGGGCAGAAAGCAACGCCTTCCTTTGCGAAGGACAACTCTGAAGCACTTCCAATGCAGACATCGCACAAGGAGTATGGCCCAAATCCTCGACAACTGAATAATTATGGGCGGATCAGGCATTTGGATTATGCCCTAAACGCTTAAGGACTCCCTTAGGAATGCGAGGTGCAGCCTCAGTTTTATCCATAGGTTTCTCAATGTGCAAAGGGGACCCTGGTGGATCAGGCTCTTTGCCTGGGCTAGGTTGTGACGAACTATAATATTTCACACGAGTCACAACTTTCATAGCACGGACCATGTTAATGCACCCATGACCACTACCCTCTGATGGATCATCATCACTAGACTGGTCATGGGACTTTGAGTTCATATTTTGATTATGTGGTAAAGGGTTAGTTAGCACAGCTGGGCCTTGTGCTAAGAATCTCGAAGCTTCTTCAATCCGAGGGCACAAGTAAGTGAGGAGATCATCCTTACATAGCTTGCAAGGGAACTTAACCTTATGTTTTGCTTGCTTGTCCCCCCAGCATTTCTACCATTCTTGTCACTATTGTTAGCATTCTCATTCTTATTCCCACCCTTTCGATTATTATTTTTACCCTTTTTTCTATTCCGTCTGGGCTGCTGGTTACCCTTCTGGTCCGACAATTGCACAGAAAGTACATTCGATGTTTGGGTGGGTTGAGACGAAGCCGTAGCCTGTCCCGAAGCAGATTGGTTGAGTGATAATTGACCAACTTGTTTTGCAACCGAATCTACAGGCTTCGCACTTGCACAACCCACAATGCCATCGGCATGTGGTCCAGGTTTGACTTTGGGATCGAAACTGGAACGAGGAGCATTGGGAATAATCTCATACAACAAACCGGACTAAGCATAGATCAAGTCCAGTTCCTGTGCCCTAAAAATTGCTTGTTCCTCGTTCTACACTCCGGATGTGGAAACATCCTTCGCTATATATGGAAATAACGACTTGAGGAACCACTCGAGGAGGAATTCCAGCAGTATAAAAGCTTTAATTAATCTCTTCCATCTACGCCACTCTTGAAAATGATCAAAAATATGTGTGGCTTTATCTTGCCAAAATTTCGACAAGAGTTCAGTACCAACGTCATAGCACACTGGTAGCTGGAAGTGATTAAGAAAAGTCATCGCAAGGTCGTCGAACAAAGCGAAAGCTCCCTTAGGTAACTCTATATACCATTTCATAGCAAGCCCTGTGAGGGTGCGTTGAAATAGTCTCAAATGGACTGAGTCCTGATGTAATGGATTCGAAGAGCACCATAGGTGAAACGTAGTAACATGTTCGCTCAGATCCTCTCCTGGTTTGCCTTCGAACTTAGGTATGTCCAAAGGAAGCTTGGTAGGGACAGCCGACCAAGCCAGGTCATGAGCCATAGGATCGTTCATCAGTATCGATAAGTCAGGAAGATTAAGCGTCGCAAGGAAAGGGAGCCTAGGATGATGAGGTCGATGGACCGCTCCCTGGTTCATATAGGGTTGATTACCACCATGGCCTTGGCCATAGTGTCCTCCTCCCGTCTGACCCATATAGGGTGGCATGGAAGTACCATAGTATGGTGGACCTTGACTAGTAGGAGCTACAAAGCCATAATTAGGAGAGTAAGTAGGTTGTTGATACCCGCCTCCATAAGGTGAAGAAACCTGTCCATACTGCATCCCATAATAAGGTCCATAGGTCATCGCATGCGATGCGCCATGAGACACTCCGTAGGTAGGAAGATATGCTCCGGAAGTAGGGATATACTCCCCGGAAGTAGCAAGATGACCTCTAGAAGCATGAACATAGCCTCCCGAAGTAGCAGGCAGTATGTGAACTTGAGACACAATCGGTCTAGTAACCCCAGTACGGACCTAACTCGTAGCCATATACCGGATCGAAGGACCACGTGAATAAGGTGGAGGATGTACATTTGAAGAACTAGGGACCGAGGACGAAGGAATTTGAGTAATAATATATGTACTACCGCCTATCGTTACTCATCTCAGATCTGGTATCCTAATCAGATCGCTAACCCTAGACCTAGGAGGGAGATACGATGTAGCTTCCACCACTTGGACGGAAGGTGCAATGTGACTAGTGCTCCCAAACCTCTCCGCATGGTAAGGAATGAGAGTGCCCCCAGGCATAGTGTTAGGCTCGAAATCGGATTCGACATGAAATGTCAAATCATGTGTAGGGAAACCAGACGTAGCATAACTACTGTAGCTAGTGCTGGCAGGTTCAAAATGAGTCTCGGAATCCTCCGGCATTCCATATCGGTAACGCGTTGATGGGGAATCAGACCTGGAGTGAGTAGGCCTATCGTGCAAGGTTCCTATCTCAGAAATCACAGGACCTAACTTAGCTAAGTCGGGTGAAGGATCATAAGTAGGAGTAAATTCCCCATCGTCTACACGAATGGGAGGAGGTGGTTCAGGAATATCCTCTAACCGGTCTCCTATGGTGTGTGAATCAATGTGTGAAATAGTCCACCTGGACTGTTTAGGTCTCTCTCCCAAAGGAGGAGGAGAAGTAGAAGGCGGAAGTCCTGCTAAATGACGAGAACGGCGAGGAACCGCACTCGAATCCACAATGACTCAAAAAATAGCAAAGACTCTCTATTTACATAAACCCTAGGCCAACTATCGTGCATAGAGCAATCAGTAATAAAATCTAAAGCCAAATGCAAGCAAACAAGGGCTGGATAAGTGAGCTCCCGAATGAAGCAGGTATGTCTCGCCTAGGAGAGGCTTGAGACTCCCATACACAACAAGCAGAGGTACGTAACCAATTATTGTGGCCCTCAGCTTCAATGCGTAAAGCGACTGTGTTGTCCGACCCCAACCTGGCCAGGACACTTGCAGAATAACCCCTGCAAAGTACCCCCTTGATATCCTAGGTAAGGCCACTAAGGTCACCTCAATATAATCAATGCTCAGGCGGACAATCGTAGGAAGGATTGACTGTATGGGTAGGGTAGCAAAGCCCAAAACTCTCGAAAGAGCCCCCAGATACGAACACAATCTTGGAAATATCTCCGGTGCTACTCAGTTATGACTAGGGGTCATCCCAATCAATAACCGCTCACACTGCCTCGTGCTTAACTCCCTTTTGAGAGGAGGATCCTGAGAAACACTGGTTATACCAAGGATTTCACACACTCCCCTGGACAGACACCTAGATGTTGTTGTTTAGTGATCTTGGAGAATTGACTTACAATGAACTATTCCAAGATCCTAAAACCTAAGCTTGTTGGTGCACCCTAGAAAAGAAAAGAGTGTAATTCATTTTATTTAGCGTTGATTTTAGTTGGCTTTATTACTCAAAAAATGGATATCATCGTGCAACTAAAGGTGTTATGACGCAACATGAAGTAAAATGCACACCTAACAATCAATGCAAATGCATTGTGTCCATGAAAACAGGGTATGCTACTACGTGAAATGCACAATACTTCTTCAAATGATAAATGAAAATTTTCCTATATGAAGTCCTAACTAGTACTCCAAAGCAAATCTAGTGCAAGTACAATGCAAAGTGCAAAATGCAATGCATGATGATAAACAAATGTTTTTGGATTTTTTGAAAATAACAGAGATGCAAAAAGCAAAATAATGATCCTACGACCCCTAGAATCTGCAAGCACACCCAAACAACACTCAAGCAAAGCACTAAGGTAAAAGAACTCTAATACTCTAATCTCAAACAAAAAATCGAAAACTCCATGACAAGAACCTTCTTAAAAAAGAAAAATTTAGCCTAAAAAAAATGTTTCTGGTCAGAAACAGAGGTCTAAGCAGACCCAAGCAGTGCCAAAGGAGACTCAGCAAATATTAGAATTCACCCAGCAACCAATTATCTTCCCCAAAAAGTAAAAAATAAATGGCATACACGACTGTTCACAGTAAACCCGCGTGTATACGCGGAAATCGCAGGGGAAACAGCGCATATATGCGACTGTAAGTCAAAAACTCACGTACAAGAAGAAAGGTGCATAAAATCATGGCAAACAGACAAGTTGAGACAAACTTCACACCCATCAGACTCTACCAGGCATACATGCCCCCATACCCGACACAGAAACAAGAGAGAAAGAGCAATTCAAATTCATTGAATGCTGAGAAAACAACCCCCAAAGGACAACTACTAGGAACTCCCCAGCGGAGTCGCCAATTCTGTTACAGAGAGAAATTCATATGGCTTGGGGTACCACAACAGACAGCTTGACTCCAAAAATCAATCCTTTCCAATATGCAATAGAAATTAAATGTCTAACACTAAAGGATCAGACCTCGTACCTTATTCCAAACGGTTGAAGTAGATCCCCATTGAGCTTTTCAATCTTCAGCTTGAATTGATCTGTTACTTCCTCAACAACAAGTAAACAATACAAGCATTCTATATATCATGGTGTTAGATCTATTCTAGCATATATAATCAATAATGTACAAGCATTTGACATGATCCCATGGATAAAATATTCATTCAAACACACATTATTGGACAGGAAAAGATATTTCTATTAATATAAATCAAAGATTACAAGGTACAACCTCTGACGACACGTTTGCGAACCGGAGAAACTAAATCCCCCACTTGGGCCTCCACCACCTCAATCCTCCATCTCTCGATAGCAAGCTCATAAGCAAAAGGCAAGCTTGGGAAGAACACACTAGTGCTCCAAGGGACAAAGGGATGCAGACTCAAGCATAAATTCCAGCAATAATGGACTATAGTTTCTTTGCTCTCAATTCTCTCTTATGCCTTCAATGTACCAAGGGGTTCCTTATATAAATTTTCAAAGGGGTAATGAAAGGTCGAATCTGAGCAATCTTAAGGCATAGGGAAGGCCAGGAGTCAAATGATTCGGATCCATGTCAAGGAAAATTCCAAAAGGATTTGGATTATGCACACATCTCGATGTACACAGTTTTAGTGGTCAAACCCGCGTATATACACACTTATAGGTTTAAAAGTCACGTATATCATTTTTCATATGTTTTTAGGGATGATCAAGGAAACATCAAAGGACAAAAAGTGGTCCATAGGGTCTAAGGAGTCTGCAGCGGGATAGGGGAAGGCCATACAAAGTGTGATTCACCTAGAGTGGTGAAATCCGATAACAAGGCTCGAGTTACACATGTAGGCTCAAGTAACCACACTAGGGTGCTAATGACCCACATTTACAAATAGAGGGGACAACCTCATGACTCTTATTAGTTCTTCTGATTAGAATAATCGGGGTACAAGATAATACAAGTGGTTCTCCCAGTAGGACCATCGGGGACCACAAAAGATACATATAGAATATTCTTTGAAGTTACAATATTTCAACACTCCCCCTTAACGAGAAGGGTATTCTATAACAACATCAACAACAACAATAGTACGAGAGGACATCATCAACATCATCAAGGTAACACATCTATAAATCATTGGAAGATTTTCAACATCATATAGTCTTCGTCTTCAATATTTGACGACAGCAACTCTTTAATCAACATCAGCATCTTTTGACCTTTTGATCAGCAACATCTTCAACACTTTGATCTTTCAATCAGCAACATCTTCAGCACTTAGACCTTTCGATCAGCGGCAACATCTTCAACACTTTGACCTTTCGATCAGCAACATCTTCGGCACTTTGACCTTTCGATCAGCAACATCTTCAACACTTTGACCTTTCGATCAGCAACATCTTCGGCACTTTGACCTTTCGATCAGCAACATCTTCAACACTTTGACCTTTCGATCAGCAGCAACATCTTCAGCACTTTGACCTTTCGATCATCACCAATATATTCAGCATTTTGATCAACAATATCTTCAGCACTTTTATCTTTCGATCAGCAAAGACATCTTCAGCATTTTGACCTTTCGATCAGCAACATCATCACATTCTGATTAGTAACATCATGATCAGCACCATCATCATACTTCAACTCTCGAATAGAATCATCATCATCATATTCTGATCCTTTGATCAGTATGTCGTCATCATCACTTACTGATCATCATCATCGTCACACTCTGATCTTTCGATCAATACATCATCATCATCATACTCTTGATCGTTCGATCAGTACATCATCATCATACTCTGATATTTTGATCAGTACATCATCATCATCATCATAAAAACATCATCATCATGAAAACATCAACATCATTAAAACATCATTATGATCAAAACATTCAACATCATCAAAACATCAAAATATCATCATCATCACACTCTGATCTTTCGATCAGTACATCATCATCATCATAAAATCATTATCATCAAAACATCAACATCATCATCATCAAAACATCAACATGATCCTTCCTTTCGGAATTACGGGATCAACATGTCTGTGGTACTCAAATGATCCTTCTTGTAGGAATTACGAGATTTAGGTCTTTACAGAGTTACTAACGATCCTTCCTTTCGGAATTACGGGATCAACACATTTGTGGAGCTCAGATGATCCTTCCTTTCGGAATTATGGGATCAAGTCTTTACGGAGCTACTAACAATCCTTCCTTTCGGAATTACAGGATTTAGATCTTTACGGAGTTGCTAACGATCCTTCCTTTCCGAATTACAGGATCAACACATTTGTGGAACTCAGACAATCCTTCCTATTGGAATTATGGGATCAACACATCTGTGGAACTTAGACAATCCTTCCTGTTGGAATTACGGGATCAAGTATTTACACAACTACCAACGATCCTTCCTTTCAAAATTAAGGGATTTAGATCTTTACGAAGTTACTAACGATCCTTCCTTTCGAAATTATGGGATCAACAAATCTGTGGAACTCAGACAATCCTTCCTATTGGAATTATGGGATCAATTCAATGATCCTTCCTTTAGGAATTACGGGATTTAGGTATTTATGGAGTTACTAATGATCCTTCCTTTCGAAATTACGGGATCAACATAGTTGTGGAACTCAGACAATCCTTCCTAATGGAATTACAGGATCAACACATGTTCTCAAGTACCGAAGTCACAGGATATATTCTGAACCAAGGTTCAAGGATGATACAATCCTACTACCTTATCGATGACCAAAGTTCACCGGATCCGTTCTAAACCAAAGTTTAAGGATGATACAATCCTGCCACCTTCTCGATGACCGAAGTTCACCGGATCCATTTTGAACCGAAGTCCAAGGATTATACAATCTTGCCACCTTCTCGATGACCGAAGTTCACCGGATCCATTCTGAACCGAAGTCCAAGGATGATACAATCCTGCCACCTTCTCGATGACCGAAGTTCACTGGATCCGTTCTGAACCAAAGTCCAAGGATGATACAATCCTGCCACCTTCTCGATGACCAAAGTTCACCGGATCCATTCTGAACCGAAGTTCAAGGAAGATACAATCCTGCTACCATTAGAGGAAATTTGGGGTCTAAAATGGGCCTTATAAGAAAACGTGCCAAAATAAGTTTTTGTGAGTTGGAATTCAAGAACCAATATAATTTCAATAAAATAAGTCAACCATAATGGTTGAATTGACATATTTGTCATTAAAAAAAACTACTCTTTTTGTTCATATTTTCGACATATCTCATTGTGTTTTTACTCAAATTTCGATCGGGAGATCTCGTTGGATGCATAATTTGATTCCGCATCCAACGAGTACCCACACTGCATACTTTTGATGGATCTCGCTACCCCAAAAACAAGAAATACCTGAAAAAATGTGATGATGACATCATCATCATGTTTTTTCAGGTATTTCTTGTTTTTGGGGTAGCAGGGTCCATCAAAAGTATGCAGTGTGGGTACTTGTTGGATGCGGAATCAAATTCCACATCCAATGAGCTCTCTTGATCAAAATTTGAGTAAAAACACAGGGAGATATGTCGAAAATACGAACACAAAAAGTAGTTTTTTTCTTTCTTCCTCCAAAATTAATCAATATTATTTTATTATTTTAACTATTATTTTACTATTTTAACTATTATTTTATTATTTTCCTTAGGAGGCCCATTTTAGACCCCAAAATTCCTGTAATGATTCTCGATGACCGAGGTCACTGGATCAGTTCTGGACATATGTCCCAGGATGATACAATCCCTCTTCATTCTCGAAGACCAAGGTCTCCGGATCACTTCTGGACATATGTCCCAGGATGATACAATCCCTCTTCATTCTCGAAGACCAAGGTCTCCGGATCACTTCTGGACATATGTCCCAGGATGATACAATCCCATTGCAACATCGCTACTCCCCCTTTCAAGGAAGATCTTTCCAAACCACACCAAGCTTGTCTCGAAAGTGTTCGAACTTTACTCGGGATAGAGGCTTCGTCAGCACATCACCATCTAAACCATCATCATCTACATCTTCAATATGTGAATATTGAACTATCACCATCTGTATCTCCAATATGTGACTACTGAAAGCATCATCTATATCTTCAGTATGGGAATACTGAAACATCATCATCTGCATCTTTATATTGTATGTAGAAATATAGGATTTCTATGTGTTACGACGGAACACAGGGTTCTCTATAATCACAACTCTTGTTATCACATAGAATCAATGTAATATCCATCTTCAGGTCAAGGAGACCTGCTATCAGCTTCCGAGGCCATATGGCTTCACAACTTAGCAGAGCAATCTGCTATGTATTCTGCTTTTGTTGTTCTAAGAGAAACACTGGACTGTTTCCTGCTAAACCATGAACTCATAGTAGACCCTAAACAAAAGCATCTACCTGATGTGCTTTTCATGTCTGAGATACTTCCAACCCAATTTGCATTTGTATAGCCATACAATCTGTAGTCATGGCTACCATCATAGAATAGACCAAGGTATATAGTCCCTTTCAGATATCTCATCACATGTTTTGCAGCTACTAGGTGAACCCATCTTGGTTGAATAAGATATTGACTTAAGGTGTTCACAACAAAACAAATGTCTGGTCTGG
>LPNX010464404.1:45675-79452 GCA_001517045.1 Pseudotsuga menziesii
TCCATTAGGAATCTGCCCATCATGTCGTATCGTGTCGAACTCAAATATCTTCTGTAGTCACTCCCCCTAAAGTGGAGTATTATCTTCCTTCTTCATTCTATATAGGTGATTCTATGCTTGATATATACTGGTCAATAGAGTATGTCATGTCATAAACTATTCTTTCTGAGGCAAATCACGATTCTTGCTTTGTACACTTGTTCTTGCAGATCCATATGGAAGATACTACGTACTTCCCTTTATGTCTCAAAATCATATCATATACATCATTCCCCATAATCAACTGTTATTCTTTGATCATAGCTTCTTTCATAGCATTTTTTTCTTCATCTTGAGTTATCTCTCATACCCATGGTGGTATTCATCCTTCGAGGTGGATCTACCACTCTTTGAAGCTCTTTCTTTCGTCATGGTGTCTCTGACCCTGGGAGCTTCAGATTCATGTTTATTGAATTGTCATCACTTGTTCTTTGGAACAAGTCTCATCCTTCTTTTATTATATGAGGTTGTACAGGACCTTTCCTACAATTCAAATGCACCAGTTGCATGGTTAGAACTACATATGCACAACGACAAATTCTTATGTATCATGCAACTATTTAGCCAATACAACATTCATCCATATCTCACAGAAACTTTCTATATTCCTTACATCTCTACCATGACATCATTGAGATTGTGCACTAATCCAATATGTCAGCAAATAGGTTTCATTCTAGATAAGTAACAATGGAGATTTGTATAGAACCATGAGCTACTTACCCATCACATGCATGCAAACAACACATCAACCGAATATAATCAAATGCATAATAAAACAATATCATTAAATGACAATTGAATACTTATCTTTTTTTTTTTTCGTGGGTAGACTCCTTCTTAATCATTCTACTTCATCATCTTCTTCATCCATGAAATCATCATTTCTTATCCAAATGATAAGATGGATAAGAGGTTCGTCAAGAATTGAGTTCTTCATATTCCTCATCGCTTGAGGGATCTTCTTTGAATGGTGAGAGCTTGATCTTCAATTTGTTCCCATCTTTCTTCTTCTCTTCTTATGAGACGAGCTTCTTCTTCTTCCCAGAGTCAGCTGAAAGTAATCACTTCCTTTTGGCACACATTCCTCACATGAATGAATCCCATGATCATGGGAGGCCATTCTCTGCTTCTTCTTCTACCGCTTCAAGATGTTATGCATTTTGGATCTTCACATTCTTCAACTGTTTGCTCAAATCCATCTTCTAAATTATGTTCTTATATTCAAATAGCTTAATCAAGGAATCAAACATCTTCGGTGTCTTTAGGGAAGACACTTGTGGTACAAGTTGATCCGTGATTGAATCAACAATGATCTTCTTGGCCTTAATCAAGTTCTTCTTGTGTAAGGCTTTGAGGCTCATCTCCCTCTAGAACTAGAACCTCTCTACTCATGTAGGTGTCCAATTCATTTTCTTCAGAGAGATCAAATACTTCCATGCTTGGAAGTTTTCAACTTCACCAAGATTATCATCAAGATGATGTGATAGATCACTTTGAAATGAGAACCTCAAATGCAAATAGCAAAAGATTAGATCTTACCGATTTGAGGTGTCTGTCCTGCTTCTGGAGCTCGCTGATCTAGGGTTTGTCAAAGAAACCCTAATTTTAAAAACTTCAAATATTTCAGATTTGATTGGATATAAATATAGATCTCTTCAAATGGAGCTGTCCAATGTACTCCTTTTCTGAAAACAGTGGAGGGAAGCTCGCGGAACAGGAAGCCCTAGTTTTCCAATTTCTTCTGCAAAAATGCATGTTACTGTTTCTGTGATATCTCCGAAATTACTACTCCTCTGTGTCTAAAATTTAGTATTTACGTAACTGCGCATGTACCTAATCTAAAACCATAGGTATCATCGGAATTGGTTTCACCAATTAGGATTTATGATCATTTGCCCAAGATGACCTGTTATAGGACTGTTCAGAACAGTGAAGTTGTACAACATGCCACATGTCACTGGTTCATCTTCAGGTTCGGAACTTTGGACCACAGAAAGTAAATTCCATGATATTTCTATAACATCTTCATGAATTCCATTTGGACCTCTGTAGCCCACTCTACAGCAATTCTCCCCAGGTGTCATGTTTAGGGATGAATTCTGGAAGAGGCTGGAAGCCTAACTTGGACGGATCATATCTCCCATAATATAACGAATCAGAGGCGGCATTTTGGATACAGTGTAAATCATGATTTTATCTTTGGTCTCTCCAATTTTCAACTCCTGATCCTTCGCCAATATCAGGATATATCGAATGTACCAAAACTTATTAGTTTTAGTATTTAGGGTTTTTCCAGATCGGGGTCAAACTAGGGTTTGACTTTCTCGGAGTTTCACCCAACCAAATTTATTGATCCAAGTCTCTAAAATTTGATTTTGATGAGGAGAACAATCCTATGCTAGTCTCACTCAAAAATTCTTCTTCTATAGAAATCCCTAATTTTCCACACCAAAACTGAAAATGCTCGAAATCAAATTTCACTTCGACAGAAAGATGCGCCCTTCAATGGAGAGTCAGTCTAGCCTTCTTTTGCTGATCGATCATGGATAGAGACCCAAAAAATAATAAGCCCTAGATTCTTTAGCTGCATAATGTCTTCTTTTAGGGTGGCTTTGATACCATGTAAAATTTTCATATGCTAAGCTAGATAATTAGTATTTCATTTTGATTTCATAACAAAAGCATATAAACAGGATCACTGAAAGATAGACAAGCACAACCATACAAAAGGAGAACACAAAGATTTATCCTGGAAAAAACCTAGCAAAAGATTCCTCAATATAGATGCCCCAAAAGATAAAAGATAAAACCAACAAGGAGATCAAAGCCTGATCCTCCTCCTTCTCCAGCTACTTCTCTTCTCCACTAATGCGCTACACAAGTGAGAGTGTGTGTGTCTCAAATGAGGAGCACCACACCTCTATTTATATTCATCCGTTCACTTGAATTAACTCATCCGACATGTAGGCTCAAGTTAATCATGTAGGCTCAAGTTACACATGTAGGCTCAAGTAACCACATTGGGGTGCTAATGACCCACCTTTACAAATAGAGGGGACAACCTCATGACTCTTATTAGTTCTTCTGATTAGAAGCATCGCGGTACAAGATAATACAAGTGGTTCTCCCAGTAGGACCATCGGGGACCACAAAAGATACATATAGAATATTCTTCGAAGTTACAATATTTCAAAAAAAGGTTGATATTGAACCTTTAAAGAAGCATTCCCTTACGCTTCGAAAGAAGATTCATCAATTGCAGTTGCAGATGGTGGAAGAAATATTTAAATTTCAACAGATAGACATCAAATTAGAGGAAATTGTAAATGTAGCTTGTTATTTTTTGGATAGAACACAGGATATCTTAGAAACTCTGCAGGGAAGGATGACATGGGTAGAAACGAACAAGGAATCTCTCGCAGATATATCTGTCAAATATCTAGAGACGTTAAAGATGGAATACGAGCTGATCGAGTTTGCTAGCAAAGCAGCATAATAACTAAAAAAGACAGTGAATAAAACAAAGAATGCCTGTGTTGAATTCTGTAGGAGAGTGCTCCTAACTTATAATCGGTGTCAGACCTTTGCTGCAAAGAAACTAGAAGTGCTGCCAGAGCATGAAATGTTTTTGAAACAATTACAAGAAAGATGCAACAAAGATGAACAGGCCATTCAACAAGTCAAGGAGTTAGATGAAAAGGTACTCAAAACTAAAATAGCGCATGCAGCTGTGAGTATCCACTTGTTGGAAGACCGGTTGCGCTTGACCCCTGCCAAGGTAGTGGGTGTAAAATCCCAGGCTACTCAGCACGAAATCGCTATCAAATTTCTCGAACCCTCTGGTTTTGAGAACATAGCAGCAGATGCAAATGTATGGAAGAAGTTTATGAACGAGCAAACTTGGCCCTCTTAGTTGGACTGTCTAGCATTTTGATCAATAATGTAATATTTTGTATTTATCTTTTTGTTCACAAGCTAAAAGACAAAATTTTGTAAAGGAAAGTGTTAGGATATTTAGACACTTAGGAGTTAGTTAAGATCAACTTGTGTAATATATCCGTTAGGTAAAAGTGTGTTTCTTTAGTATGCATTTGTAAATATTCTAATCTGATGGTCACGATATAAACTAGACATAAAGTGATCCGATGGTTCAACTTCTTTTAGATCATACCTACCATTGATCCATGACTTAACACCCAATTGGTCTATGATTTCTATTTAAAGAGCATAGAGGGTCCTTGTCTAGTTGATCGATTATGAGAAGCTCATGTAATTTTCTTTCTTTTGCATAATAAATTGCTTCAAGTAGCTATTTGGCTGGGGTCGTGAACTTTTTCCCTCTCAAGCGTTTTAACCACGTGACAAACATCAGTGTATTGATCTGTGATCTATTTGTGTCAAGTGGTTGCTCAAGGTGTTCAGTCTTTTGGGAGTACCCTGTGTACCCGAACATGGTATCAGAGCGTTTATGAAGAGTTGCTTTCAGTTTTGATGAAGATCTGGAACCGGTGTTGTCGAAACTTTAAAAATGATTATGGTTCTGGATTTTTTGTGCATTTGTGGCCTATGGGATCTTTTCCATTGTGTCAGGAGCATTGTTTCCATTGGGAAATAGTTTTTGTTTCATCGAAAACTGTTTTCGTTTGTTTCAAAAACAACCATTTCGGCAAATCTGAATGTATAATGTTATAGTGACGGTTTTTTTTAAATCTCTCATATTTTATCAGTTTTATTATTAGATATTTACTGTTTTAGTCTCAGACTATTGCCTTCCCTGACAGCATATGCTCTTTGTCGTGCACCTTGCGCGATCGTGGCGAATCAGAAACAGTAAGGGAAAGTTTTTTTCTTGTCTTCTTAGCTACATATGCTCTTTAACGTGTACCTTGTGCGATCACGGCAAATAAAAAACAGCGAGAAAACTTGAAACGGTAGACTTTCTAGGTAAGCTAACCAAGATCTAACCCCATTGTGTGAAAACAAAAAAATTGGTTTTTGTTTTTCATTTTTTTGTGATTTGCAGGAAAAAAAGGCAAGCACAGAGAACGAGAGAGAAGAGTAAAAAAAAAATACCCCTTCATCTTTTCATTCTTTTACATACCTTTTAAACTTAGGTCACTTGGTCCAAAGTTGCTTTATTCCTTAATAGGTCTTGAGTTCAAGTCTTATTAAGCTATTTTTTAGTGCATGCAATTTATATTTTCAAGTTACTTTATTGTAAAAGTGCATCTCACATAAATAAAATAAAATAAAAAGTGAGTCACTTAAGTCTTTTAATTTATTGCCGTATTATTTAAAAGTAACATTATTGTAAAAGTGAACATCACTTATTCTATAAAAGTGATTCACTTAAAAACAACTTTATTGTAAAGTGATTGTCAAAGGTTGATCTTGAGAAAAGAGGGGTTTTTTTTTTAGTTGGTCAAATAATATTTGCCACGTCACTATTGGGGACATCTTCAACATTTTCTTTGATTAAGTATAACTTCATCATTCAGAATCAGTTTTTAGTGTCGTTTGTTTTAAAACCGCATATATTTTCGAGCTCTTTGCATCCAGACAGTTAGTTTCTGCTCTTTCAGACATTATTTTACAGTATGGCCGCCCCTTGTGATATTATACTTACAAGTTCTAACTATTTCTCATGGAAATATCGTATGGAGGATGTTATGCAAAGTAGGGGACTTTTCAGGATAACCTCAGAGAAAGAAACAGAACCCACTGATGATGATAAGAAAATTAAATGGGCAAATAGATGTGATGAAGCTCATAGATTGGTTGGGATGTCAATCTCTAATGATTTGTGATTCCACATATCTGAAATTGATGAACATGATATAGCGTGGGAAAAGTTGGAATCTGTGTTTGGTAAACACAATGAAATTCAAGGTCATCAACTTGAGAATGAGTTGATTTCCTTGAATCCAAATGATTTTTCATGCATTCAAGACTATTTATCTAAGTATAAAACTCTTAGACTCTTATGTGCAGAATGCAAGATTAAGAAAGAAGACAAACAATGTATTTATCATATTCTTTCCAAACTTGGACCTACTTATTTTGTTTTTGTATCTACATTCTACTCCATGAAAGAATCCTTGACTGCAGCTAGCTATCAAGAGCCTAGTCTTGAATCATTTTGTGATTCCTTAATTAGAGAGCAAGATAAGCTCATTCATCTTGGAATAATTAACAATGTAAATACATCTGGAAAAGCCTTATTGTCCCAACAGAAAGAAAAATCCAATCCTCCCAAGAAACAGAATTTTCACAACAATAAGCCAAACAACAAGGGTCCCAAACCCTCTCAATCAGCTCCTTCGTTAAAACATGACAAAGAATCCAAGCCAAAAGGAAAGAAGACTGAGCGTCATTGCAATTTTTGAGGGAAAGATAATCATGATGAATCTAAGTGTTTCAAGAAGATGGCAGCCTTGGAAGTAGCAATGAAGAAGCACCACATCAGCTTAGATTTGTCGTCAGAATCTAACCCTCATGGACATGCAATTTGTGCTTCTGGTTACTCTTATACTGCATCTTCTTCTTCTACTTCAAATTAATGGCTCATTGATTCTCGAGCATCTTATCATATGGCTAAAGATCAAGCCATATTTTCTACTATGCATGAATATAACACCAAATAAATATTTGTTGGCAATAATAGATCTCTAAGTGTTGTAGGATCTAGAACAGTTCCAGTAGAAAATGGTCATTTCGGTGATGTATTATGTGTTCCAAAAATTTCCTGCAATTTGTTATCAGTCTATCAAATTACTCATTCGAGTGAAGGTAAAACTGCGACGTTTACACCTCACCAAGTTGTAATCAAGGATTTTAAAAATCCTCAAAATGTCCTTGCTACTGAAACTATTGATGATATTACCAGGTTGTACAAATTTAACAAATTTGGGTCATTACCTTTTTCTTCAGTTTTTGTTGCTCATAGTGATAACTTGAGCAAACTTTGGCATGAGCAATTTGGTCACTTAAATTATTGCTCATTGCAACAACTATGTAAAGACAATATGGTGACTGGTCTTCCAATGGTATCTTGCGAGGATGGTGTTTGTTCCAGTTGTGTACTCGAAAAACATAATCGGGATAGTTTTGACAAACGTGCCTCTTGGCACGCCTCGATTCCCTTGGAGCTTGTGCATAGTGACTTGTGTGGTCCTCTTCCATCTGCTTCATTTTTTGGTTTAAAATATTTCTTAACTTTCATTGATGACTACTCCAGATGCACTTGGGTTTACTTCCTAAAACTTAAGAGTGAAGTATTTAACATGTTCTTGGCTTACAAGGCCCTTGTTGAAAAACAATCTAGTCATCAAATTATTAAGTTAAGATCTAACAATGAGGGAGAATATGTTAACAACAAGTTTACTACTTTCTACACTAAACAAGGAATCCAACAACAGCACACTGTTCCATATACACCACAACAAAATGGTGTAGTTGAACGGAAGAAACGCACTTTAAAAGAAATGGCTAGTTGTATGATCCAATCTAAGGGACTAAGTCTTCAATATTGGGCTGAGGCCATAAATTGTGCAAATTACATAGTTAATCACAGACCCACTAAGGTTTTACAAGGTATAACACCAGAAGAAGCATGGAGTAAAATTAAACTAGATGTAAGTCAATTTCGTGTGTTTGGTTGTGAAGCATGGGCTCACATTCTGGATGAAAAGCGAAAACCATTGCAGCTTAAAAGTGAAAAGCGCATATTTGTTGGATATTCTGAAGATGTAAAAGGTTATAGACTTCTTCAGCCCCATTCACATGATATAATCATTAAAAGAGATGTTAAATTTGATGAAAATATCTTGGCTTGAGAGCCTAACTTGGCGGGTGTGCCGTCTTTGGCCTGCAAGCCTGATTCGGCGATTGTGCCTTCTTCTTCTTCTTCTTCCAACTTCCTTGACAGGTTTTCCACTCCAATTTCTGATGATGACAGCGAGGATGAAAATCCACCTCTGCCTGCTCATGTTACTCCAATTGCACCAGCACCAATGCTTCCTCGATGGGTCCGTTCAACATGTGAAGTAGCTCGTGATCTTGTCGGTGATCCTAGAGATCAACGTCAAACACGTTCTCAGTTTCAGCGAGCTTCTTCTCTTTTGGCTCAAGTTTTCGAGAATTATGATCTAGAAACTTTTGCAGAAGCTTCAAGAAATCCAGATTGGGATGCAGCTATGGATGAAGAATGTCGTTCCTTAATGGCGAACGATACTTGGGATCTTGTTCATCTTCCAAAAGGAAGAAAACTTGTCAGACGTAAATGGGTCTACAGAACTAAGTATGCATCAGATGGAAGTGTTGAAAGACTTAAGGCAAGGTTAGTTGCCAAATGTTTTTCCCAAGTTGAAGGGATTGACTACAATGAAACCTTTGCTCCTGTCGCAAAAATGAATTCCATCCGCCTTGTTCTTTCCCTTACAGCCCTACATAACTGGGAATTCCATCAAATGGATGTCAAGTCTACATTTTTACATGGTGATTTACAGGAGGAAATTTACATGGAACAAACTCCTGGATATATTCATGATAACTCTAGCCTTGTTTATCTCCTTAAGAAATCCTTATATGGCCTTAAGCAAGCTCCTAGAGCTTGGTATGCCAAAATTGATAGCTTTCTCCTTGACACTGGTTTTTCTAGATGCCATTTTTACCCCAATGTCTATACCAAGAAAGTAGGAAACCATCTCATCATACTTGTTCTTTATATTGATGATCTTATCCTTACTGGTAGTGACCCTAAACTTATAACCCATGTGAAATCCAGTCTTAAGCAAAATTTTGAAATGTCAAACTTAGGACATTTGTATTGTTTTCTTAGTATCCAAGTCTTGCAAACCAAAGAAAGAATCTTTCTTTCCCAGTCCAAGTATGCTTGTGACCTGCTTCATCGCTTCCACATGGAAGATTGTAAACCAGCCCCTTCTCCCTTCCAGTCTGGAGTCAAAATTTCTTCCACTTGTACTTCCCCTGAAGTATATGCCACCTTGTATCGTCAGCTTGTTGGTAGTATTTTATACTTGACTCGTTCCCATCTCGACCTTTCCTTTGCTATTGGTCATGTTGCCCGTTATATGCAAACTCCTCATGAAATTCACTGGAAAGCAGCAAAAGAATACTTCGATATTCAAGGTACAATTCAGTTTGGGATTCATTACAGTACAGGGAGGACACCTTTGTTGGTCGGTTTCACTGATTCAGATTGGGCCGACGATCCTAATGATCGAAAGTCTACTGCAGGTTATGTTTTCAGTCTAGGATCTGGACCTGTCACTTGGGCTTGTAAGAAACAACAAGCTCTTGCTCTTTCTTCAGCAGAAGCAGAATATCAAATTGCAGTTAATGTCAGTCATGAAGGTTTATGGCTTCGACAGATCCTTTCAAAGTTTGGATTCGAGCAGCAGCAGCCTACTCCACTTTGGTGCGACAATCAAAGTGCCATCAAGCTTTCCAAAGATCTAGTTTTACATCAACACAGCAAACACGTTGAGCTACACATGCACTTAATCAGAAATCTTGTTCATGATCGTGTTCTTGAAATTCTTTATTGCCCTACAGATGATCAAGTTGCAGACATCTTCACCAAGTCTCTTACAGAAGCGAATTTTTCTAAACTTTGATCTATGTTAGGAGTTCAGGAATGTGCCTTTAAGGGGGCATAGGCTCTAATGCCTCCTTCCTTCTCCTAATAGTGTCACTTTTGTAAATCCTTCAATCCTATCCCAAGTTGTTCTTAAGGGGGCATGTTAGGATATTTAGACACTTAGGAGTTAGTAAAGATCAACTTGTGTAATATATCTGTTAGGTAAAAGTGTGTTTCTTTAGTATGCATTTGTAAATATTTTAATCCAACGGTCATAATATGTTCTAGACATAGAGTGATCTGACGGTTCAAATTCTCTTAGATCATACCTACCCTTGATCCATGGCTTAACACCCGATTGGTCTATGATCTCTATTTAAAGAACATAGAGGGTCCTTGGCTAGTTGATTGATTATGAGAAGCTCATGTAACTTTCTTTCTTTTGCATAATAAATTGCTCCAAGTAGCTATTTAGCTGGGGCCGTAGATTGTTTCCCTCTCGAGGGTTTTAACCACGTGACAAACATCAGTGTGTTGATCTGTGGTCTATTTGTGTGAAGAGGTTTCTCAAGGTGTTCGGTATTTTTGGAGTACCCTGTGTACCCGAACAGAAAGGTTGGGGAAGCCTAAAAGGCAATGAGGGCAGCCCAAGAGTTTTGCTTTTTGCATAAATGTAGGAAAACTTTATGCATCAAAGGACCTTTTTTCAGACTATCTTTGTGCAAGATTATTGTAAGAAGAACTATTTCATCTTATAATAAAGAATTATATTTTTGGGGGGCTGGAGAAAGCACTATGGGGTTTCAAATGCTTGACATGGACTGGTTGGATTTGAACTATTTCTGTTTCAGCTTGTTTTCATGAACTATGAGATCATTCTAACTTATGAACTCTTTCATGTTATGAATGTGCTCCTATTTATTTATGTGAAATTGCCACAATCATATTTGAGTAACGAATGTTTTAATTAACAATGAGTTATCTCTTTGTTTATCTTTCTATTGATATTCATGTATTCAGAAATGTTAACAACTATCTGTAGTGTTCTTAGTGCATGACATACAATACATTACTCAACATTAATTACAGTATTGCTCCCTAGGGATAGGTTAGTGAGTCTTAGTTAGTTTTTCTTTGTTTATGATTTATAAGCAAGAGAGGTAAGACAAGAGGTAAGAACCTAATCATCACATTGTGACACTCCTCATTATCCCTATCAATTGTATTTAGTTAGGCACTTGCATATCATACATAAATATAAAACTAAAAATACACCTAAACGGTGGACCGGGATGCAACTGGTAAAGCATTTTAACCGTTACTTGACCTACGGTAGCCAGACCGTAAACCAGACGGATTCTGCATAGCAAACAATAATGAGCTGATTGGGAACGTTTATTGGGGAAAATACCTACTATTTTTACCTGTGATTTTCCAAGCCTCAACAGTGTTAGCGCTAGAAGGAGGGCCACTAGTGCATGGCTAGCTGAGGAAGTCCACTTTCTTGAGAGTACTCCACCGGTGACAGTTCTAAAACCAGTTTGCCTCAGAAACCCACTCCTAAAGAAAAGGGAAAGGGGTATTTCTATCCCATTGATAACGAAGTGGTAGAATATTTAAGGAGGATTAACAAGGCTTATGCGAAAAATATTGGAGGGTTACCTATTATCCCTGTTCTACCTAGAAGAGAGTATCAGAAGAAGGACCGTCCTCAATTGGAAGATTCAGTGTTTGTAGAAGATCTTGAAGAATTGGTAGAAACAACCTTACAAGAAGTTGTCCAACCTTTGGATCAGTTGGGGCCAGATTCCCCTCATTGTTCACCTTTTCAGACCCCTATTCATTCTCCACCTCATACTCCTCTCAGAATCATGGCTAATGTGAATGCAAATCAGCCACCTCCACAGCCTTCTTGGAGAGCTAGATCTCCTTTAAACCTGAAACCTTCATTGCATGATATGCCTCAGAATTTCAACAAAATTTTACCCAAGTTTGAACCCAGTGAAGGAATTCTTGTGGATTATCACTTGCAAAGTTTTTATATGGCTTTAGAAGTTCTACAAGCAACATAACATGAAGATGTAGTTTGCAGATTATTCCCACATACCCTGAAAGGGAAAGAAGCTTCATGGTACTTTTCCCTACCAGCAAACTCAATCACAAATTGGAATATTTTTGAGAGACTGTTTAGAAACAAATTCGAAATCCGGAAAAATCACGTAACTTTAATGAAAGGATTGATTTCCTTAAAGAAAGAAAACAAAGAGAGGGTACATAATTTTACTCAGAGATTTGTTGCATACCTGAATAACTTCAGTGCATCTGATAAACCATCTGAGCATGCTCTAATTGAGTATTATACCTCAGCCCTTGGGCTTGATCTAGCCATGTTTGCCAAGAGATTAGTTAGGCCCACTTCGGTAGATACTTATGAAGAAGATGAGAAGGTAGAGGTAGAATTGAAGAGTATAGAACACTATCCTATTCAGTCAGATGAAAGAACTTATGGAAACAAAAATCCCCTATTATTAACTAAACCTAAGGATGAACGATCACAGGAGTTAGATGGGATGGTGAAGGTGATGCAAAAGTTATCAAACCGGGTGATTGATTTAGAAAAAGAAAAGGAGGCTCATAAACAATACAAGCCTTATTATAAAAAGAAGAAGACAACAGTTAACCTAAAACTCCTCCACAAAGCCCTTCAGCGATGAATTTGACCGATGTAGGAATGGATAACTTTTTCACTTTCCATCAACAACCTCATTCTGAAAAAAATTCCCACAGTGGATTAATTCTATGACATTAGTAATGAACCAATTATTGTATTCCAAATTGACAGAAACTGAGGAGGAGAAAGGGAAAGATCATGAACCTACAGAAACACAAGAGGAAGACACCTTGGTTTTATGGCACTATGGCTCTATGTTCAGCATAGAAGATGAATATCTCCCTGACAAAGAAGAAATATCAGAGACAAATGTCACAACAAGAAGTCAGAATCCATTAAAAGAAGATAACTCGATACTTCCAAAGATTAAGAAACTCCAAGAGAACATGAAAAAAATGAAGAGTAATACTTCAACTATTAACATACCTGAGTTTGTCATGTCATACCAGAACCCCGAGAAAGTCAATACGCCTATAAATCCTACTGAAAATAAAACTAAAAATGTCAAGAAGAATCGGGATGAATATGAGATGGGGTATGAAATTATGGAAGACATTAAAAAGGATAAAGCAAATATCTCATTGTTTGAAATGTGCAATCTACCTCAACAAAAAGAAAGCTTTTGAAAGCACTTGAGACACCCGAGAAGGAGGCTCCCATTGACAACCAACCTGAGGAAGAGATTGGTGAGGCGAGCTTAGGAGGAAAATCTAAGTATAAAACTCCAGCATTTCTTCTAACCTTTGAGATTTTCAACTATAATGTGCATAATTGTTTAGTGGACTCAAGAGCATCAGTCAATGTCATGCCACTTTCAGTTTGCAAGAAAATAAATGGTCAACCTAAACCAACTACTGGCCAAGTTCTTCAATTAGACAAAACAACAATCAAAGTAATAGGAGAAATGGAAGATGTTCTGATCAGTTTATCTGCAGATGAGAGGCTATGTTAGTACATAGACATTGTCGTAGCAGATATCTCAGATTCTTATGGTTTGGTTTTGAGCCAGGATTGGTCAGCGAGGTTAGAAGGATATTTTGCATCAGATTGGTCACATTTGTGGTTGCCTTTTAAAGGATGTCAAAATCAGATAAAGGTGTTAAGAGAGCCTCAAATGAAGTATAATGTGACTCAGTTAGAGGGAAAAAATAAACCACTAAACTCTGTGTTGGGAAATTATTTTCTTGAACTGGAACCGAGAAATTACCAAGCTAAAGAAACTAGTAGTATACATGATATCCAGCCCGATCTCCTTCAATTTTCATGGCCTGATGAGTTTGATTGTAACATAGTAGATTTAGTTTCAGATGTAGTTAGCAATTCAAATTCAGTAGGAGCAGAAAGTTTTTGGATTCTTTATTTCAATGGTTCTAAAACATTGGAAGGATCAGGAGCTAGCTGTGTCCTGATTGATCCAGAAAAAAATAAACATTTTCTTTCATGTAGGTTAGAATTATAATGCATAAATAACACAGCCGAATACGAAGCATTAGTTTAGGGACTTAAAAAAGCGATAGAATTAAAAGTAAAAAATCTGAAAGTATATGGATATTCTAAAATCATTGTTAAACAAATTCGGAACAAAATTCACTGCATATCACTGCATTTCAAGGCTTACCAAAATGAAGTATGGGATTTATTGATAAATTTTCATGCATTAAATATTTCTTCAATTCCTAGAGCAACAAATGCAGCAACTGATTTGTTAGCTACATCCGCTGCAAGGTTGGTACCTACAAATAATAAATGTTCGATTGAATTGCTTTTCAAGCCTTCTATTCCAGATAACATCACTAATATGAGGGTGTTCGATGATGATCAGCAAATATTGGAATGCTTAACAAATAATGATACATTTAAAGGAGAAATAATAGATGAGGAAGAACATCAAGAGGAATTACAATATGGAAATTTCATTCCAAAAGGAGTTAGAACTTTGGAACAGATGTTTGATTTAGACAACAAGTTCAGAAAGCCATCGAATGTCAAGACTCATAGCTCGTATTTTCAATTCGAGTTGATAAATATAGGGACAGAAGCCGAACCCAAATATGTGAATTTGGGGAAGTGTTGGTCACACGGTGAGAGGAGTAAATTCATCAGCTTATTCAAATAATATAAGGATGTATTTTCTTGGACTTACGAATACCTAAAGACGTATGACACTGAAATTATACAACATGTGATTCCAATTAAGGTTGGATTCAAACCTTATTAGTAGCCTCTAAGAAAAATGCATCCAAAGCTAGAACCCCTAATTCAAAGTGAAGTTAAAAAGCTGCTAGATGCTAAAATCATATTTAAAGTCAGATATTAGGAATGGATCTCTAATTTGGTACCAGTGCAAAAAAATTCGAGAGAGATCAGACTTTGCGTAGATTTCAGAAATCTTAATCGTGCATCAGATAAAGATAATTATCCCGTCCCACCCATTGAACAAATACTACAAATGGTCTCAGGTTCTGAACTGTTCTCTCTATTAGATGGATTCTCCAATTATAATCAAGTATTAGTAGCAAAAGAGGACAGGCTCAAGACCACTTTCAGAACCAAGTGGGGAAATTTTGTGTATAAGACGATGCCCTTTGGACTTATCAATGCTGGAGCAACTTTTCAGAGGGCTATGGATATAGCTTTCCGCGGTCTGATTGGTCGTAGTGTTGTGGTATATCTATATGATGTTACAATATTTTCAAAGAAGAGAGAAGAACACACTTTTCATTTGAAACAGATTTTTGAGCGCAACAGGAAATACGACATTTCGTTAAATCCTAAGAAATGTGTGTGCGCAGTCATAGAAGGAAAGCTATTGGGTCATGCCATTTCTAAAAAAGGGATCTCCATAGACTCAGAGAGGATTAAAGCCATAGAACAGATCCCTTTACCCCATAATAAAAAGGGTATGCAATATTTTATGGGGACAATCAATTTTGTGCGAAGGTTTGTGCCAGACTTTGCTCAAATCGTCAAACCTTTGCAGCAAATGGTTAAGCAGAGTGTGCAGTTCAAATGGAGTGATTTGGAGAAGAATGCATTCAAAAAGATCAAAACATCTGTTGCTCATGCACCATCATTCAAAAGTCCAAATTTTGAAAAGGATTTTATTCTATACACTTTTGCTTCCGATGATTCATTAGCAGTTGTGCTTACACAGAAAGAAGATGGGGGAGATGAGTACCCCATATCATTTATGAGCACTAATCTGCAAGGGGATGAATTGAATTATCCCATGGTTGATAAACAAGATTATGCATTTTATAAGGTGGTAAAGCAATTCAAGCCATACATACTTAAGAATCGCACCAAAGTAACAGTCCCACACCCAGCAAATACGATCCCTTTTTGTGCAGAAATAATTGGGAGAGAGAAGAGGTAACTGGGTGACCGCTTTGCAAGAATACAATCTTGAATTCAAACTAGCAACCATAGTTAAAGGAAAAGGACTCTGTAAACTAATATTTGAAAGTCAAAAAAATGAAGATCATAGCTAGGATAATGAAGCTGAATTACACATCGTGGATGTATGTCCTCTATTCACAGCTCCAGACTCCTGGTATCGGGATCTAGTCCATTATCTTCAAGAAGGGTATTTGCTGGAGCATTGGAGTCCCAAGTAAAGAAGAGAATTACGTCTGAAATCAGCCTTATATCAGATTATTGATGGAGTGTTGTTTAGAAAGAACTACGTTGGAGTCTTTCTCGGATGCTTGGAACAAGAAGATGCAAAGAAGGTTGTAGAAGAATTACATGATGGACCTACTGGAGGTCACTTTTCTGGGGACACAACAACACATAATATTCTCAGAGATGGATATTATTGGCCAACAATGTTTATAGATGCTCATGCTCATGTTAGAAAATGTGACACTTGCCAAAGGTGTGTTGGGAGACAAGATAAAGCATCAAGACCATTGAAACCAGTGATTATCTCAGAACCATTTGAACAATGGGGAATCGACATTATCGAAGAAATAAATTCAAATTCCTCATTGTAGCGTAAGTATATTCTGACGGCGGCTGATTATTTCACCAGATGGGTAGAGGCCATTCCGTTACGAAAAGTAAACGAGGATGTAGTTATGGATTTCTTGCAGAACCACATTATGACCAGGTTTGGGGTTCCAATTTCCCTAGTTTTTTATAATGCTTCTTATTTCTCATCTATTAGATTAACTGCATTTGCTAATGAAAGAGGAATTAAGCTACACTATTCTGCAAACTACTACCCACAAGGAAATGGTTTGGCAGAATCCACAAATAAAAATCTGATTAGAATTTTAAAGAAAACAATGATAGAAAATCAAAGGAGCTGGCATATAGCTTTACCTAATGCCCTCTACGATGATAGAGTCACACCCAAGAATTCCTTAGGTGTGTCACCCTACACCCTTGTTTATGGGAAAGAAGTTGTCCTCCCTCCTAATATTATGTTTCCATCTTCCAAACTAGCCCAAGACTCTAGGGGTACTGATAATGAAATTCTGAAAATTTTAATTTATAATCTGCTGAAGTCAGAAGAGTCTAGGTCCAAAGCCTAGGAAAGGTTTAAGCATCAACAAGAAATGGTGAAGCGTTGGTTTGACAAACACAAAGCTAGGAACAAGGAATTCGAGGTAGGTGATTTGGTTCTTAAGTGGGATCACCTGCATGATGAGAAGGGAAAGCACACTAAGTTTCAGCAACTATGGATAGGCCCTTTTCAGATTGCAGCAAAGATAGGACCCTTGACTTACAAGTTGCAAGACTTACAGGGGTGGGAGGAGAACTTACGACTAAATGGTTTAGTTCTCAAGCCTTCTTTTTCTTAATGGTTTTTTATTTTGTTTTCTTGTACATAAATAAATGATTTGATTTGTTTGCTTACTTTAGATTAGTTTTAGTTGTTTGCTTTTACTTGCTTAGAGTTTTGATTGTAGGTAGAGTTTGGTTTGTTTATGTTTCAATAAATAAGCATGACTTTTGGTTTTTTGGAGTTCATCAGAGTTTTGGATAAACTGAAATCTTTAATCAAAGACTGCCTACTATTTACGCTTACAATGCTTAAAGATTCTTCAAGACTAGAAGATTTTCTAAATGGATTATGAACACATTTGAAGTCCTGCTTAATCCCTGTGAAATAACCAAGGATAGAAAAGTCTGGAGTACTATTTTGAGGCTCCATTCATCTCACATTAAAAGCTGCCCTAAGGTGTAACAGCAAAAGACCCATCGAAAGGAAGCAAGGTAAACAGTGTATTATATTTAAATGATCCCATGCCATAAATTGAAAGCAAAAGGCTAATAAGGGTCAAAATATCCTAAAAAAGCAATATGTATCAAAAACACATACAAAACCACATCAGTATGAATGATATTGCCAAATTTCTTCTTCGTCTGTGAGTTAAAATTAAAATATCTCTCACACAAAAGGACACTGTGGATAGAGGAGCCTGAATTAAAATTCAGAAAGAAAGCAATCAGGAGGAATCAAAAGGACTAAATTCCAGAAGCATCAAAAAGTGCAAATTGGCATGGGAATGAGGAAAAAATGGATATATTTGTTTACCATATGTAACGATCCTGTGGTGTCTAAGTTGGAAACCACTAAAACGCAGAGGTAAAATAAAACTCATATCTTCAGCCTCAGAAGAGTTATCCAGACTTTGAAATCCTGGTTCCCCTTCTTAAACTTGGACTATCATCAATGACTAAAGTTCATAAATCTGCATTTTTGGAATCCAAATATCTTGAAGAAACCTAATAAAATGATATCACCAAAACAATCTGTTGTATCAAAGAATAAGTTGTTTAGAGATCTGTGTCCTCCAGGTAGTCGCCAATTGTTGCAGCTGCAACTATTTTCCCTGAAAATTTTTATTTTTAGGGTCCCCCCTTTTTTATTTTTAATATCTAGACGACCTAAGAATGTTTTATCTCTACCAAGGTTTGCCCAAGGCTTGACCATTTCAGAAAAAACTTAGTTTTTTTGCATGCCTATATCGGATGCTTAGTTGACTAGTCTTCCGATATAGCAGAGGCATAGTTCACTATCTTTTCGATGTAGTTATTGGAAGCCTTCCAAATTCTGAGCCGTTGTATCGGGAGTCGGTTTGTATGCGATCTCGGAGATGGTTGGCCGATGTTTCGGTGCTTTAGTGTAAAGCAAATCCGATGAATCAGGTGTCCGTTCAGCTATCGTTTTTCGATGTCCGATGTCTAGTGAATTTGGCATTTTTGCCGACGTTTTTGTTTTTCGGAATGAACCAAAGGTTTTAGTTTGTCCGCCATCCAACGTTACAGAGGGTTAGTGTTGAGTCGATCCGGAGCTTCATGATGTTCCGGCTGATATCGAAGAGTTTAGTCTCCCCGATTTTCGATGTGTCTTTCCCATGCGATAACCGGGTAAGTAGAAGTTTTTTTATCCGACGTTGCGGATGTCTTTAGGACTATATGTCCGGCTTTTGGTTAAGATCGTTTCCTGCCATGTTAGTTTTACTCCCGGTCGAGGTTTATAAAGCCATAGAGCCCGTGTCACTTGTCATTTTCATAGTGGTAGCTATCATGTCGATTACATGCAGCTGTCAAGCTTCTATACGTTCTCCTCTATGCCCACGGAAGTCATCTCCTGTCCAGGTCGCCTGCCACTTTGTTGGCAGGTAGGATTTGTTTATGATTTTGTTTTATGCTTGGTTTTATGTTGTTGTTTTAGACTGCCATGGTGGATAGGGTTAAGTTTTGCGCAGTAGGGTAAATTTTTATGCATTGTTGTGGTTTTTCTTGTGGTGATTTTTCCTTTACTGAGGGTTCAACCTATTTTGGGGTGAGTGTTTCATTTTGGCTGGTTAGGTTTTTCCATCTCCGTCGTTGTGCAACCATGAGTACGCCTATGACAGTTTTGTGGAAGGTTAGGGCACGGTGCAGACGAGCGTTTCGTTGCCTGCACTGCCCTATTCTTGATTGCTCCGTTTTAAGCCTGGGGTTAGACAGGTGTGTCCTTGTTGACAGTATGTTTGCATGGGATACAGGAGGGCTGCTTAACTATAAGGGTTTCAAGATTTTTTGTTTTGAGCAGACAGGTGGTATGAGCCATTCCTTAGTCGAGAGTCACCTGTAGAGTAATTTTGGGAGGCCGGGAAAGGTTAGGTTTTAATCTAGAAGAGGTTTAGGGAAGAGGGATATTTTGCAGGTTCTCTCTATTTAGAGTCTCTCACTCAGAAAGGCTATGGGTGTTAATAATATTTTTCAGTATGCATATTGATCAAATGGTAATATTTGGTTGTTTTAATGTTTTCTCACTACACCCCTTGCTAGAGATAAATACACTGAGATTATGTTGTATGATGGTTACAGGTAAATTATAAACACAACAATATGCCATGGAAACAGAAGAATAAATCCTAAGCAGTCGAAGAGGAACCTGAATTGGAGGTGATAACCAAAGTGGAAGTCATCGATGAAGATACTAAAGCTATTACCGAAGTTGAGCCAGAATATAAATGGGGAGAGGTATATAGGATGATTTCAAGCCAGACTGTTCTAGATGTTGTTTTTGAAGATATGCACATGTATGCAAATATTGAGAGGTCAGACCTTATGGAAGTGGCTACCAGACCTGATATTTTCCCATGTTCGGAAGTGATAAGTTGGATTCTGCCTAGGGAAGATGTAACATGAATGATATTGACCAATACCGCGAAGCAGGGTTATGCTGCATATAGCCCAGCTTATGTATCTATGGCGTATAATTTACCAACAGCACAAACTTATTTGACTAAAAGTTGGTTAAAGGGGCTAAATTTAGACATGGTGGAAACGGTCAAGAAGATGATGATACCAGGAAAGAACTTCCGTACAAGGCCTTCTGGAGAGTATGAAACATCAACACTCCGTACTCCATATAGGTTCATTGTTTTGATGATGAACAAAATATTTGGAAGAGCTAATGGAAAAAGTTTTAAAATGGGTTGGATACCAGTTATCTGTTTTGTTGTTACACAAGGTACAATTTTTAAATGGGCAAGTATAGTATCCAACAGTCTATCAACTTGTATAAGCGCAACATTGGGAGTAGTGTCCCAAAAGAAGTCATAATTTTACATGAGTTCTATTTTGATTGATTGCATTCTGTGCACTCAGCCATTCCCAGCCTTAAAGTGGCATTGGGATAAGGACCGAGCTCCAGTGTATGCAACTTATAAACTATTCTAGGCCCACAAATATTACAGCTACTACAAGGAGATTTTTGAGAACTTCATCATGCCATTGTACACATTAATCTTCTTGTCCAAATGCAATTGTATGTCAGAGGAAGCTTTAAAATTTGTGCAAGAACACGAAAGCTTTTATCTGACAGGTGATGGCCTATATTTAAGAATGTATGATGGTTCAAGATCCCCTTCTCTTCTACCGAAGTATGCCATAGAATATGTAGTCCACAAAGAGGCTGTGAGATAATTGTATATTGATGGAGTAGGACAATTCCTTTTTGGGCAAAAGAAAGCAGTCTATCCTACAGTTCCATTTTTTGTAGGAAGTTACAATTTTTCCAGGGTAAAGAATGCAATGGAGTTTGTCAAGGAATTAGAATATTTTCACTTCGGTGAAATGAATTTCCATAGGAATGACTTTGCGGAAAAATTTGTTGAGTATTGCACCGAAGCTGGAGTACATTTTGAATATACAAATTTCTGGGATAAAGATGAAGAGACCTTCTGAAATGCTGAGAACTTGACAGCTTTAAGGAAAAGATTCAAGCAGAAGATAGCTACTATTGGTGGTAAAGGTAAAACTGTTGAGAAGTAGAAAAGGCAAGAAGAAGAAGAAGCAAAAAAGAGGTAGGAAGAAGCTAACAGACTAGTACAGGAGGAAAAAAACTGGTTGAGAACAGAAGAAAAAGAAAAGAAATGAGCAGCTAAAGAAGCAGCAAAGAAGATTGAAGAAGAAAAGAAAAGAAAAGAAGAAGATGAAATACAAAAAAAACAGGCAAAAAGTGAAGGGTTCAGATTAGAAGGTGTCCAAAAGGAAAAACAACAAACAGAAAAGACAGCGAAAGGATCGAGAACAGAGACATTAGAAGGACAAGACCCTACTGATCAAGGACAGGCTCCATCTGATTTTGACCCATTAGAGCCTGTTGTTCCTTCTAGTAGTACAGTAGGAGAAGGTTCAGTGTCAATTTCTGGAGTTGAGTTAATTCCTTTCATGCCCACTGAAGGGGAGGAGGTGCCAGATTTTAACACTATATTTTACAACAAAGAAAAAAAGAGAATTGTCAAAAGAACCAATAAGAAAGTGGACACTGGGGGTAAGCTAGGAATGATGGTGACTGATAAGACGATGGTTCAAGGTACACACAAATATCCATGATTAATAGCGAGGGCTGGGGTATCTCTAACCCTATCCACTGACGATAATGTGGACATAATCATGACAGACCTAGAACATTCTCAGAAAAGGGTCACAAAGTTGAAGGAGACTTTGAATAAAGAAAGGAGTGAAAGTCAGAGTTTGAAAAGGAAGTATGAGGATATGATCAGTGAAGTTAAGGTATCAAAGGCAGAATGTCAGACTCTATAGGCCGAGAAAAATGCTTTGATAATATCTCCAGGAAATATGGAGAAGAATGCCCAAACCACCTGGTTAGAGTTTGGAAAGCTACAGACTAGCCTAGATAAGTCGACCCTAGGTGAGTCATTGTAAGTCAGGGCAATAGTCCCCCCCATTATGTTAAGGATAACCCTCCTTGTTGGTCGAAGGAGGCAAATTCCCCACAAGTTGTGGGGCACTAGGGTTATTAGACACTCCTAGAGATGTCGGCTCTAGTAAGTAATTGTTAAGTGAGGCCGGCATGTTGGAGTGGGATTCAAGTGAACGAAAGAATATAAATAGAGAGTGAGCCTCTCTATTTAACATACACACACTCACTCACTGGGGCACATGAGTGAGAGAGAAGACACTGGGATCAGAGAGAGAGACTACTGATGTCGAGAGATCATCTTTATGTTTTCGGGTTTTACTTTTGGTGCTGATTCTATCTCTAAGGAAGTTGCGGGGTTTTCTCCTTTATGGTTTCCTCGAGGAAATTCTTTGTGTCTCTTGTCTCTTGTGTTTATTGTTGTGCATGTTATTCTCTCAGTTAAAGATCTTGAGATCATAATTCTGGCTTGAATGATAAAAATATAACATATCCACTTGCTAGAAGACCAGTTGCGCTTGATTCCTGCCAAGGTAGCGGGTGTAAAATCCCAAGCAGCTCAGCACGAAATTGCTATCAGATTTCTCGAACCCTCTGGTTTTGAGAACATAGCAACAGATGCAAATGTATGGAAGAATTTTATGAACGAGCAAACTGGGCCCTCTCAGTTGGACTATCTAGCGTTTTGATAAATAAAGTAATATTTTGTATTTATCTTTTTGTTCACAAGCTAAAAGACAAAAAATTGTAGAGGAAAGGTTGGGGAAGCCCAAAAGGCAACGAGGGCAGCCCAAGAGTTTTGTTTTTTGTATAAATATAGGCGAACTTTATGTATCATTGTGCAAGATTATTGTAAGAAGAACTACTTCATCTTATAATAAAGAGTTATATTTTTTGGGGGCTGGAGAGAGCACTGTGGGGTTTCAAATGCTTGACATGGACTGGTTGGATGTGAACTATTTCTGTTTCAGCTTGTTTTCATGAACTATGAGATCGTTCTAACTTATGACCTCTTTCATGTTATGAATGTTCTCATGTTTATTTCTGTGAAATTGCCACAATCATATTTGAGTAATGAATGTTTTAATTAACAATGAGCTATCTCTTTGTTTATCTATCTATTGATATTCATGTATTCAAAGATGTTAATAGCTATCTGTAGTGTTCTTAGTGATGACATATAATACATTACTCAACATTAATTACAATATTGCTCCCTAGGGATAGGTTAGTGAGTCTTAGTTATTTTTTCTTTGTTTATGATTTAGAGGCGAGAGAAGTAAGACGAGAGGTAAGAACCTGCGCATCACATTGTGACACTCCTCGGTATCCCTATCAACTACATTTATTTAGGCACTTACATATCATACATAAATATAAAACTAAAAATACACCTAAACGGTGGACCGGGCCACAACCGGTAAAGCATTTTAACCGTTACTTGACCTACGGTAGCCGGATCGTAAACCAGACAGATTCCCCATACCAAACAATAACGAGTTGATTGGGAACTTTTATTTGGGGAGAATCCCTACTGTTGTTACCTACGATTTTCCAGGCCTCAACAACTAGAAACAATGCGCCCCATTTCCATAGACACACCATATTATTACTTTTTTTTTTTATTATACTATGTTAATCAGTGTGTTTGTTATATTAAAACGCATCATAAATCCATGCATATATTTCCAGTGCACTCAGGCCATGTCGGAGCACCGAAAAAGGTGTCATAACATGACCTAGGCGGCCTGGATAATTTGGTTATTTTTAAAAATTATTTATGTTTTATGTTTATTTATTTTATATTTTTTATTAAATATTTATGGGTTCACGGTGCATTCTATATGTTTGGCTTGCATCATTAGCAGTGCACCCTGTAAAAATTTACAGGGTGCACCAGGTTCCAATGCGAGCCGAATGGCTCAAACACACCGCGCATAATTTTTTGTTCAAAGACAACAAATCAAGGCTTCAATCAAAAAATTAATCAGCTAAAAAGTTAAATTATGAGTTTATAAACAACTTACTTGCTAAATAGCCCTTCAGGGAGGCATCTTGGTAATGTATGGAAAATTTAAAAATTTGAACACCATTTGTCAAAATTCAAACTAACAATAGCATCCAATATAGATGAAGATTGTTGCAACGTGGACCACGAATGTCAAGGCATTCAAGTGGCTAAGCTTTTGCACTGATACTCTTAGGAGAAAACAGACTGAGATATGGTTAAAATGAATTTTACATCGATGTTTATTTTTTATTAAACCATGTTCCGGAGCGCTTCAAAAGAACCGCAAGGGTGCATGCTTAAAAACCTGGCGCACCGAAGAATACGGTTTTTAAAAATTTGACAAGTATTCTGACGGTTTTTTTTAATGTTTAATCCTAGTGCATTTGGAAACTACAAACACACTGGTGCTTTTATTATAAAGACACGCTGTTAATCAGGGTTTGCAAATTCAATTTAAATAAATTTTGCAATGAAATTCTATGTAATAGAGTACGATGTGTTTATTTATTAAACAAGCATTGGTGCATTTACGATTATAGTGCACACCGATATTAGATTTCATATTAAAATATAAATTGAAATAGGTTTTTTTTTAAATAGACATGTTTTCAGTGATTTTTTAAAGTTTACTATTGGTGTATTGGGAAAACGCAAACACACTGGTGCTTATAGTTTAAAAACGCACTGTTAATCAATGTTTTGTAGTTACATTTTAAACGAATTTTGAAATGAAATTATGTATAGCAAAAAGCGGTGCATTTATTTATTAAACATGAACCGGTGTGTTTTGTGTTATCATGCGCACCAGTATTAGATTTCTTAGTAAAACATAAATTTAAATAATGTTGTGTTTAAGAATATTAAACGTACTGGGTGGTGATACATCAAATGCACCAATGCTTTTAATACATGTAAACGCATCACTTAACAGTGTTCTAAATAACACAATTTTTTAAATTAATTTTTTTTGTTGATTTATATTTTCCTCAATTTCAGTGTGGTATCATTTATTCTGCACCAGTGTGACATTGTATGTAACAAATCTGTGCATTTCCAAAGAAAATGCATCGATGGAACAAATATCTGCTAAACCCTCTACTCACTCAACTTCGCTAGTAACCTCCACTATAAATAGATTTTCAACCCCTTTTTTAATGGGATTTCGTATAACCTCTGCTAGAGCCCCTTTTCCTTGTAGTGGCATATGGCTTAAGATGTCTTTAAATATTCTATCATATTCTCTAACATATTCTCCTCTTCTTTATTTGATTTACTTTATCTTATGTCCTACCATGTGTTGGGTATCATTAGTATTGAAGAATTATAAAAAATTGTCTTTTATCTATTGCTGTGTCTTAGGACCTTCTTCAAGAAAGTTCATATCCCATGTTAGTGCTCTATTTCAAAGTCCTCCTTCAAATTGGTTAATTTTTTAATTTTCATCATCAATTAGGTTAGCTTGCCATAAGGATTCACAAACAAACTAGTGCTTTTTATGATCACCATCCCCATCGAAAATAAGGGTATTAACAGGAATTCGATAAGCCATTCTATTAGACTTTTTTGTGCTTACCACAAAAGATGGAATAAAAGATACACTTACTATTTGACGACTATTATTGACCTCTTGTGACTTCGACTCATACCACGACATATGAACTTATTCTACATAATATTCATCGATGATCTGACTCTCCAACGGTTTGGGAGGCTAAATCAATAATTTTATTGGAAAGGGGGTACCTCCAAGTGTTCTAAATAAAATAAGTCAAATGAGTGTCCTTCAAATTTTCAAGTGAAGGTAACCCAATTACCTCACTATGGACATTGAATCATCAATCGAGTCATTCGTCTACTTTGGTCTAGTCAAATCCATATGCTAGAATTATATGGAATTAGTCTCATGTCATGCTTGACTATTTGTTTAATGATCATTCCAGTCGTCATTATCATGGGCACTACATCGACGGGGGATAATCCCTCTAGGACAGTGATACACAAGTTTTCCAGGGTCAACACCATTGTGTGCAACTGATCTTCAAGCATCGACACATCACTTACTTTCTCGTCTAGTTGACTTTTCCTCGACTTAGGTAGGAATTTTGGTTGCTCAACCTGTTAGGATTAATTAATCCTCCCTTTACCCACATAAGTCTATTTGATTCATTTAGCACCAATGCATGGGGGACACACCTAAGGGTCATCTTCCACTTAATGCACCTAATTGCATAAGTTTTCCTCGACTTAGGTAGGAATTTTGGTTGCTCAACCTGTTAGGATTAATTAATCCTCCCTTTACCCACATAAGTCTATTTGATTCATTTAGCACCAATGCATGGGGGACACACCTAAGGGTCATCTTCCACTTAATGCACCTAATTGCATAAGTTTAGGAGCTCTAAGGACCAATCCCTACATTATAGGAACCTACTTTAAGTGCCACCAATAGTCACCTTCAGTTGGTTGTGGTAGGTAATTAGTCATGCTCATTTATGATTTAGATCATAGTCAGTTAGATTTGTGCCAGTTTGCATGATTCATGGGAGTGCAGGTGCCTTTATTCACCTACCCTCACCTACCATCATCAGTTAACTGATTGTAGACTTATTTGGTTATCTAGAGTTAACTAGTGAACTCCAGCTGTGATTAATTCCACTCTGAGTTTTCTAACCAAGCAATTTGAGTTGGTGAATTAAAATCTTATCCATAGTATTCGAATTCTATTTATTTTACTACCATTGTATTAATGATTAATTAATGAATATTAATGCTATGATAATATGAGCAATACTTGTCTGATTTGTATGAAATTTTGGTCATGAATTCGTTGTTCACTTTACATTGATTTGTTAATTCCACTGCATACTTCTTTCTAGATAGCTCTCATTTTGGATTTTATGTCTATGGTTCATGAAATTTAACATGGTATCAAAGCCTATGTTCAGGTCAGCAATAAACCTTAGAAACATCCATGCTTGCACTAGAAGGAGCTGAGTTTCCACATAATTCCTGGAATCATTGCATTGTTCCCTCTATATTATTTCCAGAGAAGTCTATCCAGGTGTGATGTTTTCTAAAAAAAGTGCACATGTCAAGGTAGAAAGGTTTGAACTGAAAAATGTTTGCGAATTGAAGTTTATTTTGTAGTGATTTTGCAGGTACTTGGGTAGCTCATGAATATTTGTTGATCAACATACAGTGAAATGGAGAATTCAACTCCTCTATCACCTAGAATCCTTACAACCTTCAATTACATTTATTGGAGGGCACATATGCAGATAGCCTTGCGCAAAAAAGGAATGTTTAGGATGACAATGGGAAGAGAATTCGATCCCCAACATTATTTTGAGAAATTGAATTTTTTGAATAGGATAAATGAAGCCTTCGGCTTCATGTGCATCCACATCTCCAGATAGATGTTGTTGCACCTTGAGGGATTCAAAACTTCGTAAAAAGTATGGGACAAGATTGAATCTTTGTTTGGAAAACAATATGAGATTAGAGGCCATATTCTGGAGAATGAGCTCATTGCACTCCATCCCAGTAACTTCGAGACATCTCAGCAATTATTTTTGAAATACAAATCCCTAGTCTTGCAATGCAAGTAATGTGGGATAGAGAGGAAAGATGAGAATCGTGTACTGCCAATTTTGAGAAATCTTTGCTCAGAATTCTCAGTCTTTGTATCCACATTCCACTCTGGAATATTATCCATCAAATTGTAAAATGCATTCTCTAGATTCATTTGCAGAGTCATTGCCTCCAGGAGCAAGACAAACTGATTCATATGGGAGTGCTCAATGCCTCCAAGAATCAATCCCTCTTAGCTGGAGAATCTGGGAATGCACAAGAAAGAATGAAGCAGAAAGGTAAAGAGAAAAGAAACACTGAAATTGAACCTAAAGATGATTTTGTTCCATCATATGAAGCCTCACGCTCTATGAAGGACAAGCATCAAAGACATGATTAGGGAAAATGCTCTTATTTTAAGAAAGGAAACCATACGGAGAAGTATTGTATGAAGAACACCATTGATCAGATGGAAAAACTCCTTGAAAAACACAATATTTCCCTCCTTAAAGGCGCAATGAAGACTGAATTTGGAGAAAAGTATGAATATCATGATGTGAGATGCCATACAATGAAGGCCAGTTGTTCAAAAACACATGCCTTCCTCATTTATTTAGGAGCCTCCAATCATATGATTACATCCATAGAATCATTCTCTTCATTACAAACTAGTGATGATACGAGTATTCACATGGGTAATGATACCCAAATTTGAGTTGAAGGAAAGGGTTCTATCACGATAAAACATGGAGTGTTCAAAAATGTACTCTATATGCCCTCTTTAGCTGCAAATTTGTTATCTGTATACCATATGACACATACTATCCCACCAAAGTGAGTAGTATTTGGTCCTGACTTAGTGGAGATCACAGATATCTCAATTTGGAATTTTATAGTGAAGGGTGTTGCAAACCATGCCTCCAAGGCATATGAATTCTCACACTTTTTGCCATACTTAGATCCAGTATTTCCTCATTTTCCATTTGAAAGGGGAGGTAAAAAAAATCTATCTACACTTTTTGTTAATGATGTATTGTCTGATGTTTTAGATTCAAAATATGAGGAACAAGATCAACATGATATTGAGATTGAGATTGAACCTCAAGAGGATCTAGATCCAAATAGAGCTCCTATTCCAAATTAGAAGCCTAAATGAGCCCAAAGCTCATTGAAGTAGTTGGGAATGTTGTTGGGGATCCCGATGACAGAAGAAGAACGAGGTCCTAGTATTAGAATGAACATGTTGCAGTCTCTCATTCAGTTTCACTTCTTTAAGTGAGGTGCAACAAGCTTCCTGAGATATGATACTTGATGGCAAGGACTGATTCATGATTTGGCCCACTGAAGAACAAATTGGACCAGGTCGTTATTCCTCCAGAAAGAAGAGACAAAAGCAATATTCATTCTCCTATCTATCATCGTATTGGAAGAAGATGGAAAATTTCATATGCACAGCCCCAGGATGTTGGTTAAAAGAAGAACCAAGATTCTGCATTACTGCTCCACAGAGTTGTAGATTGCAGCAATTTTTTCACAAGTTTTTACTCAAAGAGAAATTTTTTCTCTTAAGTATGCAAGCTTGTTTCCTAATTACCTACTTATTTTGAGGGCGGGGGGGTGGGTCCCATGAGGTTTTACCCATTTTCCTTTTCTATTAAGCAATATTTTATTTCATTTAGATTGATTTTGGCCCAATTTCTAAGGGCCAAGTTGTCCAAAGTTAGGATTAAGGGGGGGTGTTAGGATGAATTAATCCTCCATTCACCCACATAAGTCTATTTGATTCATTTAGCCTAGATTAGGAGGTCATCATCATCCACCAGTGCACAAGGGACACACCTAAGGGTCATCTGCCACTTACTGCACTTGATTGCATAAGTTTAGGATCCCTAAGGACCAATCCCTACATTATAGGAACCCACTTTAAGTGCCACCAATAGTCACCTTCAGTTGAATGTGGTAGGTAATTAGTCATGCTTAGTTATGCTTCAGTTACAATCAGTTAGATTAGTGCTAGTTTGCATGATTTATGGGAGTGTAGGTGCCTTTATTCACCTACCATCATCAATTAACTAGTTGTAGACTGATTTGGTTATCTGGAGTTAACTAGTGAGCTCCATATGTGATTAATTCCACTATGAGTTAGCTAACCAGTCAATTTGAGTTGGTGAATTCCACAATATTCAAATTATATTTATTGTACTACCATAGTATTATTGATTAATTAATGAAGATTAATGTTATGATCATCTAAGCAATACTTGTCTGATTTGTGTGAAAATTTTGTCATGAATCCATTGTTCAATTTACATTAATTTGATAATTCCCATGCATACTTATTTTCAAATAGCTCTCATTTTGGCTTGTAGATCTATGGTTCATGAAACTTAACACAACCATCTCACCCATTTTCTTTAGACTTCTTTTTATGTGTATTGGAGTAGCAATCTCCCTCGGCTATTCAGGTTGCTTGCACCTCTTTTATATTTCTCTCTTTTGTAATACTACTACTTGCTTATAACTGGTTGGATATTTTTTTCGTCATAGTGGAATTGAATTTTAACAAAGCTTCATTCTTTTTCTTTTTTCATTGACTAGCATTTATACTTCTTTATTCAAAACACATGGTCAAATACCCCCCCAGTGCAAACTCGAGGTTTAGTGCTCAACAGAAGTTGGTCCAACAATGGTAATCTTTTGCTTAAAAAATTTCTCCCACTCTTTTTGCTTTTGCTACCAATTCGATGAGGCATGTGTTTGTAATGGTGGTCCTGGCTCGACTATATGACCAAAACCATTCTCCATCATAAATTTATATAATAGTTGCGACATGGTGCATAGGAATCCTTTGTGGAGGTCGGTATTAAATTTTCGCTCAATTTCTTCAAGAGATGATCTATATTCTATAGCCTGTTCTTCACAAAATTCATCGCATACTTTCTTGAACCACGCATACAAAAATTTTCGCCCGTCATTATGGAGTTTGTGCATCAACAATATTTCATTATTTTTGTCCAACTTGAGCATGAACAACACCCAAGTATTTCTTTATTTCGCGGGGAATAGAGACAGTAGATTTTCCATGTGCTTCGGTGAAGAATTTCTACCTTGCTGGTGCAATTGTCAGTTTATTGTTCCTTGCATGGTTTTGAATGTAGTACGTTACTTTCTTATCCCACCACTCTTGATTTTCTCTTTTGGTTACCATCTAGTCGTGCTCATCACACCATTATGATTATGTACTACTAGCAATGAAACCAATGTTATTGTCTAAGGGTTCGTAAGGTTTCCTGCAATACATAATTATAATAGAATATCAATCACATGATCATGGAACACAATATAACAAGAGTAAATGCGACACCAACAACTCAACTTTATATTATAGATGCACAACAATATACATAAGAACAATGATCAATAAACAGATACTTATGGACCTGGATCACCAACTTATTTATACTTGTTACATATAGTTAATTAGTTACAACTGATGAGTCAGTAGGCTAAGCAACCCACTAAACTGACTCAACCATAGTTGGTTGGAGGACCTAGTTGGCCAATCGACTAGGTCCTCCAACATCCACCTTCTTCACTCTCGTTACATTTTCTGTAGATTTATTCTACGATAGTCTTCATGGGCATAAAATATTTGAGAAAATCTTCATCTGATGCAAATGGAGTATCCCCTTCCCCTATTTGTCAAGCCATTCTTTGTTTTTGTAATGCACGCCTTGATCCAATTTCAAGATTATATTCTTCAAGGAACCCTTCACCATGAATTCGAGCCTGGTTAACATTCACACTTGTAATTCCTTGGTTATACTTGCTTCGATACCCAACATGATTTGAAAATAACTCTTGAATTGCATGTGAATGAAATTAAACAATTAACTTAAAAGGCTTAAAAAACAATTTTAAATGAGAGCTCAAATAACTTAAGTGAAACAAAACAAAGAGAAGCAAACCATGAAATTGGGAATGATATTGATAACGAAGTTCACCTTGAATGGGATACATCTTTGGGTCCACTTCCATTGTGAGACCAATCCATTAATCTTCAAATGCTTAATTACAATGAGTTCTAAAGTCACCTTCCAAATTTGTTGTTTAGATGTAGAAATAGGGTCTGCCATTGGAATCCTCTTGAAAATTCGAAAAAAACCAAGTATAAACTCACCTATGATATGCTCGGGTGGTAAAGAACCTCCCTTGGCACACAAAAGGAGACAAAACTAAAGCAAATTGTATTGTATACCACCTCGAGAACTTTGTTGTATGATCACCTTTGCATAAACTCTGAACTCTGTAGAGTTGTGTGAAAAAAGGTGTCGTTTAATAGAACCAAACCATGGTTTCCATATCTAGGGATTGAAATCTGATTTCTATTTAAAAATAAATAAAAGGGACGAGATCCACGGCTCAAGGTTTTGTTGTAACTGTAAGACCTGGGGTTGAACCGCGGGCTCCACGTTTTTGGTAACTACCAACCATTTGGTTCTGGTTCCATATGTTTACAACATGTGCAACAAGATTGGGGGATAAATCCTCGATCTCGCCTTACTTTCCAATAAAAATTTTGAAAACTTTAAATACAAGTTGTTTAACATGTATAATAAGAAACATCTATGGGTGTATCGGTAAGACATTGTGATAGCATGTGAGAGGTATGAGGTTCGATCCGGCCTACTCACATATATTTTTGATAAAGGAAACCATCACTAAACCAATCGGGACTACCACATGGTAGCTTCTAATTAGTCCAACTATGCAACCATTGTATTGTCCCTTTCGACATGTTGCCACTAAATAGGTACACTTGTTTTCCCAATAGCTACTAAATAGGTACACTTGTTTTCCCAATAGCTACCAACTTATCAGTACAACCTTCCAAATCAACATACCACCTACCACATGACATCTTGTGGTGTTTCCATGTTAGTAGTGTACATGCCATGTGGCACACTATGAGAGAAATAAAGGAAACCATCACTAAACCAATCGGGACTACCACATGGTAGCTTCTAATTAGTACAAATATGCAACCATTGTACTGTCCCTTTCGACATGTTGCCACTAAATAGGTACACTTGTTTTCCCAATTGCTACCAACTTATCAGTACAACCTTCCAAATCAACATACTACCTACCACATGACATCTTGTGGTGTTTCCATGTTAGAAGTGTACATGCCATGTGGCACACTATGAGAGAGTTAGGTGGCACCCCTTTTTTCGTTCAAAAATATCTGAAGAACATCATATCTTTGTCATATGGAGTCTGATTGAGAGGAATCAAGGATTGTCAAAAATATGTCAATGAGCTCTGTGCGGTAGCGCCCTTCATCTCATCATTTGAGAAATTTATTCTGGATCGATCAAAAGGATCGTCTTGGATCAGTATCACGAGTCAAATATGTCATAACTCTCTTAAAAAAATTCAGAATGTTTGAATGTATTCCTATATTTACATATATGAAAGTTGGGATAAAATTCTCATCTTATACTCACTCACCATCGATAAATGAGTCACTATATCAATAATTGGTAGGTGCTTTGATTTATCTTACTACTACTAGACGAGATCTATGTTTTGCAATAAGTTGTCTTCCCAAATTCATGTCTAAACCTCAACAAGTACATTGGCAAGTTGCAAAATGATTTTTTTGATATGTCAAAGGGAACCTTAACTTTTGCATTCTATATCAAAGATCCACTAACTTCTTGCTATCATGATATATTGATTCCAACTGGACTAGATCAGTTGATATGAGGAAGTTAACGACAAGTTATGTGTTCACTCTTGATTCAAGGGGGATTTTATGGCAAAGTAAGCTACAACCTACAATTTCCTTATCATCCACTATTCAAGATAAAAGGTAGCCATCAATGCACCTTGTGAGGCAATGTGGTTATGAAGGATATAACGTGATCTTCAACTTGACCAAATAGCTCCAACCTCACCTTTCTGTGACAATTAGATCATTCTCAAGATGGTGAAGAATCCAGCCTATCATGCCAAAACTAAGCATATTGAAGTTCACCACCATTACATTATATAGTTGGTTGATAATGAAGACATTTTCCTTTATGATTGTTCCATAGTAGAACAAATTGATGACATAATGAAAAAACTACCTAGTAATGTTCATTTTATCAAGTTTAGAGACAAATTTTGAAAGGTATCTGGTTTAGTGAATGGGGGGGGGG
>LPNX010464404.1:79457-98014 GCA_001517045.1 Pseudotsuga menziesii
ACTTGTTCCATTTATTCAACATGTTGTTACAAGGATTATATATATGGATGCATAATAAGAGCCAATTGCAATGTTCGCTGAGTGAGGTGGTGAATTCAAGTTTGTGTGTGTATTGTTAAATTTATAAAAAGGCCCTGGGAAATGGATTTTAATGACTAATGGTATTCAAACAAAACCTTCTATTGAAGATATTGTATAGTTTGAGGGGAAGAGTAGAGGGCCAATAAAATCCCTAATTACTTCCCACAATACCTCCTAGATAGATGCAAAAAATCAACTTAATAGCTATAACCCCAACAAACTGAGAATAGTGCCATAAACCAGGTGAATCAAGAAGATTGAGAGTGATCGATTGATTAGATGGAGCCTCTACCTAACCATGAATACCACCTTGGTAATTAGAACAATGTTGAGCCCCAAATACTGACAACTAATTTAGGAACTTGGATAGACACATAAATAAATGTCGTAGGAAACATGGTAATATATGCAAGTATGTTCTTTCTTTGAGAGGAATGGTGCTCAAACACAACACCGAGAGGGTAATAATCCTCAAACTTCTTCTCCAAAAATGAATCAAGTTTTCCCGAATCCCATCGAAATCTAGGGAATAATCCCACATGATCGATCCCATCCCATCTTATCAGGCTTCATAAAGGAGATAGCTCATGATTTTAGGTGAGGGTGACAACAATCTACCCATTTATTTGTATATAGACATATGTTGTTGTGACATTGACACTTTCCACGTATATTAATGGTTTCATAAAGGGATGTTAAATGGGTCATTAACTTAGGGGAGGTTGCAAAAACACTCCTTCCATTGTATTTTTCCAAATAGCTCCTTGTGCTACATTGTAGGCCTTATTGGCCTTTCATCTTCCCTTGTTTTTAACCCTTTCAATGAGTGGTAAAACTTGACATTTCAAATCCGTCTATCTTTTGAATATGATAAATCATCTTTCTCATATGTGGATCCTTGGGAGGATTTCATGAAACATATGATAAATGACAATTATTGAATCACCAACTACTATCATGTTTTTGATGCCTTGCCTCTTCATGATCAAAATTCCTTTCTAAAGGATCATGGCTTTAGCTTAGTTATTTGAGGTTCACCTTTTCCATGCATATTAAGTTCCTTGATTTCCTTTAAGTTCAAAGATGACCCCATCCACCTACCACCCCTTTTGAAAATATATTTTTAATAAAGTAATTTGAAAACATATTCTTAATAAAGTAAGGAAAAAAAATTATAGTGATAAGTAGAGAAAAAAAATGTATTTAGATAAGAATATCTGGAAGCAACATTCCAAATTATGTAATTATAAATGTTTATTAGTCCCTACATGAGGCAAATGACTGTCATTTTTATTTTTATTATTATTAATCCTTGTCATACTACTACCATATCATGCATAATAACAATCATTGTTAAAGTTTAGAAAAAAATATTGTTTTTTGAATATGATTTTTCATATTTTTTTTATTGGGCCATTAACAAGTGTGAACATGCGGTTGAAGTTGGGAGGCTTTAGATAACATCATCTGTTCATATTAATAAGCGATGACAATTTGCTGGAAAATGTTAGGTTTTATGCTAACAATGAAACTAGATGTTAAATATTGTGTATGACTTGTCATGTGTTAATATAAGAGGGTGTATATTTTGGAAAGGATTTCAATATTGAATGCTATTATCATTTATAACAATGAGTTGTTGATTGCTTTAACATGTCATTTATTTTACATATGTTAATGCGACATAGATTTGATGGATTTTGAAGAAGAAACATATAAGAGGGTTGAAGAGGCAAATCGAAAGGGAGTTGAGGAAGCGTTAAATTTGGTTGAAAGAAAAATTGATGATAGGAGGAATAATTTATTAGAAGAGGTTGCAACTCAACTTGAGAAGGAGAAGGATTGAGTTCTTTATAAAGCAAAAAAATAGGAAGTAGCTTGGACAGGGAAGGGTTTAATTTTTAAGAATGATTTTCTTGATACATTATTTTCTTCAATTTTTATTTTACTAATAGAGAATTATTTTTGGCATATTTTCCAAATTGTAGAAGCAAAGTCAAAAAACAAATAGAATAACTAGGTATAGTGCTAAAAAAGAATAGGGGTCAAATTGAAGAGTCTCAAAGGTGAGCTCTAACATAAGAATAGTAGGCGAAAGAGCATTCCATGAACTAGAGGCTGTACAATTATAGTAAGAGAAATCTAAGAGGTGTAAACAACTACAAGAACGATAAAAAACACATGATGTTCTTAGGGAAGAACACTTCTCATCCAAATCTCTCTATACCTTTTTCTTCTTGGTGTTTTATTTTGTTAGAAACTCTTCCAATGCCATGGAATACACTATGTGGTTTTTAACTTAACAACTAATACCCAAATGATGAAAAGAAAGATCTCTTGCAAAAACAAATAAAATCATCATACAAACACCTTTAGTATTGTTGTGATTTCTAGTAATTCATCAAAATAACCACATTCATAGGAAATCATATCCCCCACATGTGTGTTATCACTTTCGGTATTAGTATGCCTTCTGAGAATTCATAGAATAACCACATGTACAGGAAATCATGAGCAAACTCAATCTTGTACTTTGATTTCTATTCTATTTTGGTTAGCATGTGTTATTCATTTTATTTTTAGGTTTACCATAGACATTTGAGTGGAGATTCAAATTAGAATTATTCAATCATTTTAGGCTTGAGCTTTGAGCTAGAAACATTCTCTATGGTAAGAACATTTAGACACAATTCTTCTTAAGAATTTATATGTAATCTTTGAGTATGAGGTAAAAACCGATGCTACATATTTTTGTTTTAATCAATGTCTATAAATTGTGGATAAATTATTTTTATATAGTTAAGTCAATTAAAAAATAATATTAATCTTTACTCAATATAATATCCAAAATCTAAATGTCCAACCCTACTCCCTTTATATTACATGTAAAAATATAAATAAAAGAAAAAAGAAAATAAAAACAAAGCAATTGAACATCACTGTAAAGCATATATCTAATATGTACCTTGCATTGCACTCATTTATTAGATCATTCTCATCATGTTCTTACCACAAACCATCCAACATGGTCTTGTACCCTCTTTTGCACTAACATTTGATTATCAATTATTAATGGAAGCACTCGAACGAGGTCACAAAAATGTTTATTTATCTAAATTCTAACCCATTTCATTTTACGGAATTCATTTCCATAATCGGGAGGAATTCCTAGTCTTAACTATGTTAAAATATGTTACCTACCTATAATTATGGTTTATATTAAAATATAATTAGGTTTATATATATATATATATATTTCCTATGAACTATGTGAGCATTTAGTAATAAATGATATGTGTGATGTTGTCCATGGGTGAGATAGTAAATTCCATAATGTGGTAGAATATATATATAAGTTATTTAAAAATTTCATTTTGAAAAAGTAAAATCACGATTCAAATTGAGTGAAATTTAATTTGGAAAATCGATGGTTTTATCAGTCAAATCTTTTTTTGAAGTTTAAGGTAAACGAAGTGTTGGGAAAACCATAGAACACCTAGATTGTGCAACTTTGGCATTGGTATATAAGGTTTCTGAACGCATAAGATTGTTATATGAATACATATAAATAAAAAAATGTATGAACGCATAAGATTGTTATATCTTATGGTTCATATGGGGATCACATCCTGTGGTGTATTATGGTAATGGATATTACATAATTAGGCATGGTAGGAATCCGGATGGGTGAAGATAGAGTTATGTGGAAAATAGGGGGATATAGACAGTCTTCAGTTTTTTTTTACTAGTAGTTGCAAGTCTCCTATTATAGACTAGTATTGACGGTTGTCATTATGTATAACTCTAGTGATACCTTTTTTATATATAATATATATAAGATCTATTTTATGAAAAAAAAAAAAATCTGAAAATCAAAAGCCGAAATCGTACGAAAAACCAACGTTTTTTCCAACGAAAATGTCGAAATTTTAGAATATTCTAAATATATATTATAGTTAAAAGATACATTATTACGTTAACTATGAATTAATTACCCAATGGATAGGGCACTGTTCAACTATGACTCCATGGCCCAATGGATAAGGCGCTGGTCTACGAAACCAGAGATTCTGGGTTTGATCCCCAGTGGAGTCGAAGTGATTACTTCCACGTTTGCAGGCATGTCAGCAATATCTCCATCGGTATCTCTTTTTAGCACTTTCGAGAGCAAGAGCGAATTCACCGACACGCAATTGGTTTATTTATTAAATTTTTAAGCAAATCATTTCCTCGTGTACTAAAGAATGGGAATTTCCATTGTGCTCTCTAGAACCTTCGAGAGGAATCTGCAAACTCACTATTACCTCTTTCTTACTTCACGCGTTTTGGAAATTGGAAGGAGGGTTCGAGTTCGATTTCTTCACGCGTTTTGGAAATTGGAAGTGTAAGAGGGTTCGAGTTCGATTTCTTCACGCGTCAAAATAAATGAAAGCGACCCATTTCCCCTATAAATCAACTGCACATCAATCCAAAAGGATTCGTCTCAGAGAACAGGTTCCGCTGCTCTGAATGCACCTGAATTCGCCTGAACTCTAGGGTTGTGTGTAGATTAGGGTTTATATTTTAACATTTTTCTTTTAGACAGAATCTCTGGCAATGGCGATTCCGAAGACGACGGCAGTAGCGGGAAATGGGAAATGGATGGAAATCTTTCCTTCCCGGACGGAATATATGGGAAAACGGCGGCCATCGGGCGAGAGGAGGTTGCTCCCCATCGCAGAAGAGCGGAATCTCAGCAATGGCGAGCTCATGGATGGCCTTCACCCTGCCTTTGCCGCTGTCTCTCACTTTCCAGAGAAGGGAGATAATGGAAGATTTGCATCGGCAGACTGTTTAGTTTTTCAGTGTGCCGGGGAAAATCTTCTCGCAGTTTTGTAAATCAGAGAGTAGTGTACCGGAATCGATATGTGATGGGACGATCCAGGTGTAACCTATATATTCTTTTGTGAATAACTGAATTTGTATTAAATTCATTTTTAATAAAGATCCTTTTTAAAAATACGGCCTTTATTTACTCAAATTTGGGGTATATCGCTGATAACTGGCATTATTTTGAAACTAAACTGGGATTTCATTAATAATTTATTGGTTGGATATGTATGAATTATCAGCACTTTCACATGCAAATATCGAAAAAGAAATTGTGTATAATTACTATTTCCAAATTTTGACAATATTAATTGAATGCAAATATCGAAAAAGAAATTGAAAAAAAAACTGTGTATTAATTACTATTTTTAAATTTTGACAATATTAATTGAATGTAAATTAAGTAGTTGAGAAGAATTAACTTCTCTCTTTAAAACCTCATTTTATGATATTTACTCCTTCATAACTGACTTTTGATTATATAAATAATATATAACTTTGATTATGTAACAATCGGATGTCATAAACTATGGTACAAAATTTATTCAACTTAATATTAATTAATATCAAATTATGTTTGATCAATGAACATTTATTTTAGTGATTTTTTTTGAAAGTGCATAAAATTTCGTACTTTATAAAATAGTTATATAAATTTATGTTGATTTTGTCGTACTGAAGATAAAAGTGCTTATATTTCTCCTTTGTCTCATTGTGAAATCAATATGTTTCAGATTTTTTTTTATGAAAAACATTTGGTATTTTATTTGGCATAATGTATTTGTGATAAGAATATCATTTTATATTTAATCTGATGCATATTTGAGTATTTATTGAACTTTATGATCATTGTGAGATTCTCTCGAGGTACTCCAATTCTAATTGATTATCTACCATTTCGGTTTATTGATTCATATTTTGGCTTTATGTATTGCTATTTTTGTTTGGTTATATGGATTTTATTTTTCTTTTTTTTAATATATTGTGAATTTGTTATGATGATCTATTATTGTGGCATTTGCACGGAGAGGTGCAAAGGAACGTTGAGAGGGTAAAATATTGAGTTTTTTGCAATTGATTGAGTTATCTTGGAAGACTCGAAATTACATTTTAATAATACTTATTTGGGTACTACTGACTAGATTTATGATGTTTTACCTCAAGACATTCATGACTAAATACAACAATTAAAGGAAATTTCAACTCAAAATGGGCCTCCTAAAATGAACTAATAAAATAATAGTTAAAATAATAAAATAATATTTATTAATTTTGGAGGAAGAAAAGAAAAAAACTATTTTTTTGTTTGTATTTTTGACATATCTCCCTGTGTTTTTACTCAAATTTCGATCGGGAGAGCTCGTTGGATGCGGAATTAAATTATGCATCCAACGAGTACCCACTCGGCAAACTTTTGAAAGACCCCGCTACCCCAAAAACAAGAAATACCTGAAAAAATGGAATGATGACATCATCATTCCGTTTTTTCAGGTATTTCTTGTTTTTGGGGTAGCGGGGTCCGATGTCATCATTCTGTTTTTTCAGGTATTTCTTGTTTTTGGGGTAGCGGGGTCCGTCAAAAGTATGCCGAGTGGGTACTCATTGGATGCGAAATTTAATTCCGCATCCAACGAGCTCTCCCGATCGAAATTTGAGTAAAAACACAGAAAGATATGTCAAAAATACAAACAAAAAAAGTAGTTTTTTTTATGATAGCTATTCCCAAATTTATATTAAAAAAATGTTTAAGACCTATACGGTATTTCAAATTTAAAGCAATTTCATTGGCTAACACATGATGACATGGAATTTGAATAAAATTTAAAAGGCCCATTTTGAGTTGAAATTTCCTCTAATGAATGACATTGTCGATTTCGGGAATCGAAAATCCAATTTTCCTGAGAACTTCCAACTATCTTTCTGATATCCGACTTCCAATTTCCCAAATTTCGGTTTCCGATTTTCAACATCGGAACGCAAATATCCACGTAACACTTACCTTTAATCTTGGTTTTTCGATTTCTGACTTTCGACTTCCTGACTTCTGCCTTCCGGAAATCCAACTGTTCCGACATCTAACTTCTTGAATTCCACTTTCCGAATTCGAGAATTAGAAATCCAACTTTCCTTAGAATTTTTAGCTATCTTTTTGCTTTCCGACTTACAACATCCCGAAATCCGCTTTCCGATTTCAGGAATCGAAAATCCAACTTTCCTTATAACTTTCAACTATCTTTCCGTTTTTCGATTTTCGCTTTCCACTTTTGGGAATCGAAAATCCAACTTTCCTTAGAACTTTCAGCTATCTTTGCGATTTTCGAATGTCGACTTCCCGACTTCCGCTTTCCGATTTCGCGAATCGAAAATCCAAATTTCCTTAGAACTTTCAACTATCTTTCCGCTTTTCGACTTTCGACCTCTTGAAGGTGAATAATTGAACTTCTATTTGACTAATAATAAAGCTTGCAAAGGTAAACTTGTAGAAATGTGAGGCTGACAAGTCTGAAGTTTGAATGGTGTAAAATAGGGCTTCAACGGGAAACATGTTTACATTTAGCACTCTTGTCAAAATCATTCTATGTATTTCCTTTAAATTCATGTAATAACTGTCAATTGTCCTTGTATTTGGTTTTTTTAGTCTTTAGATCATATTGGAGAATTCTTTTTCCATAGGTAGAGAAACTTTCTAACTAACGAGTGAATTTCAAGAGTCGAATTGGTGCAAGAACCTAAAATATTTGTCATTTGGTTGTTGAATTTATTCCTATCATCACTATTGCCATTAAAACATAGTAAATTTATAATTAAATTATATTGAAGTAAATAAGGGAGAAAGGATAATGAAAAAGGTAAAAATAAATAAGTTGAACATAACTCAACATGGCAAAAGAATGTTTATAACAACAGTGAAAAATAAATCCGCATATTACTTGAAAGAAGTTAAACAAGGATTGATAAAGCTACTAATCAGATACTCAAAAAAATGCATTGCCTATTCCACAGTTGATTATAAAATAATCGCATGAATGATAGTTGGATAAACTAAAATTGCATCCAAAAACATTATGACGATAGCTGTGTTGTTGCCTGCAACAGATCCCCATTTTGAGTCATCAAAATGGGGCCCCGGTTAAATTTTTGGAGGTAAGTTGAAGTCTGTTTTTTCGATTTTCGATTTTTGATATTCGAATCCCAGAAACTTTATCTTTTCAAATAAAGAAAAGTCCTTGTTCTGATTACCGCTTTCCGATGTCCGAGTGGCAGAAATCGGAAACTCCGATTTTATTGAAGATTTCTTGGTTTATTCCTGATTCCTGACTTCCGATATTCGGATCTCGGAGATCGATAACATCGTTTTTTAATATATGATTTTTTTTATCGTTTCGACTTCTGAACTTTCCTTTCTGAATATCGGAAATCGAAAACCCCACATGCTTTCCTAGCTAAATGTTCATTTCCTGAATATCGAAAATCGAAAACCATGAAACTTGGACCTTGTCAATCCTGCATTATATTTTGTCGCCTCGATCTCAACCATCCATGCATATGAGATCTACGACACAGGTTCTTTTGGCTGTTTGGTTTTGGGATTTTAAGTTGTTCAAAGTTACGAACATTTTTTTACCATTTTTCCTGTGCTTTTTCGCTGCACTTGAAGATTTTTACTGTGGATTTTCTCTTTCTCCCAGCACACGGATTTGTGGTCTTCTGAGCATTTTCACTGGTAAGTATTCACTGCTTGACCATTTTTTCTATTAACTTGAACTCACGTCATCATTAGACATTGTTGCCAAGCTCCAATCAGAGAAGGTGTCCACCATTTCCATGAACACCAGGTCAAAAACAACTCTTCAAGAGCAAAAGAACAAAGACCCCAATGCCGGTGTTTTTACTGACACCAGTGGACGTGCATTTGATACCCTATATCGGGACTGGTCCAGAATTTACTCTGTTTTTTACAATGATTATTTTTCTTTTGTTACCCATGACCAACCTACTTATCATAAGATTCGTAGCTCTCATCTCCAGTGCATCACTTACATACTTCCTTTCATGCCCTATACAGATCCTGCCAAGCGGGCATTGAACCATGACCACCCTAAGGAGAGCTCATTTCACGACAAGAATAATACCCTTGTTGTTCGTTCCGCCCTGATGTATTTGCTAGGGCTTATGCTATGAGACCTCCCAAACAACTTTTCTTGTCAAAAATTTTCGATGAAACCCTCTCTACGTTCAATTATGAAGAGGTGGTTAAAACGTGGATGGAGAATCCAACATTATTTGTCCCTACTACTCCGACATACCCTATTTCTTGGTTTATGGAACTTTTCTCGTTATTGGCAGCTATGTTTTATCGATTATATGGGTTACCGAACCATTCCTCGTTCAGAGCACAGTGGGTTCCTATCACACACCACATTTTTCTTATAGGTGATTCTTTCAATTGGGCACAAATTCTATCCTACAATTTGCAAGAAGAGATTGAGAAATATCGGAAAACCCCAGTCAACAAAAAGTTGGTCTTCTACATGTCAAGGATTGTGATCGATTCATTTTATGCATCTTCTTCTTTCCCGGATTTAAACTAGTATTGGAACGAGAAATATCCTCCTGTACATATATATTTCTCTGATATGTGGGAAGAGAACTTCGTCCCTCGGATTTATGAGCTTTGTGACCTGTTTCTTGGGTCAATGTATTTTAAAATTTTCAAGGTTGATGCTCCTGCGTTCTCTGAAAGTGCTAGGGCATTAATTTCATTATACGACGACTGGTACGCAAGAGAATATTTCTCTTATATGAGGATTTGGGGCAGCAATACAGTACATCTGCTCCCTAGGATAGTTCCTGACCGTATGGTGCTACAGGAATTTTCCAATCAAACGGTCATCGATGGGGTCTTTCCCAAATTGACTAAGGATAAGAAAAAGGCTTGGCCCAAATTTCTCGTGTCTCTCGACTCTCTTGTGCTACAAAATTCTACCCATGCAGCTCTGCTAGGTAAAGAAATCTCTATTATGAACTTGGGAGAGGCATCCAAGAGGATGCATGACCCAATGTCTTTTCTAGAAAACCTCTTTGCACATGAGCACGCTATATTTCAATATGCTCATGAAAATGACCCTGATGATTCCATGTTGAGAGAAACTATAGATTTTCGAGAGGCAATGAATAAGATTATTGATCCAAATGTCAAGTTCCACGTGTATAAGTACCAGAAGGATCTCAAGCTCAGAATTCTCCATGAAAGGGATGCTAAACTGAAGATTAAGAAAGATCTTCAGAAGGAGAACACAGAAAAGGAAGCGAGAGAACATGCAACAATTTCTACTACTGCCCTTGCTGCTCAGCCTATGAACAAAGGTAAAGGTATCCTTGATGGTTTGTCCATACTTCATGTTGCCTCATTGGAAGACACATTACAGAAAGGGGCATAATTCAAGAGGAATCTTGAGAAAATCAATTTTCAATTGCAAACTCAGACAAAGATGGCTGAAACACAGTCTAAGAAATAAGAGACTCAAGTGAGTTCTGAACATACTCAACTACAGGAAGTGCCCAGAAGAGAACGATTGATGCCTCTGGTTCATATTGCTCAGCAAGAACAAGCACCTGTTCAAGACCCTCCTATACAACAGGTAATTACTCTATCTTCAGCTGAGACAGAAATTCATGATGTGCATAGTGATATGGAAGTAGAGGAAAACCTTGCTACTTGCCCAGAAGTTGTTTTGACTACCCTTTTATCATCCATTCCCAATCTCCGGGATTTTTTTGACTATCTTAGATTTATCATTTTATGAGCAGTCCTACTCCGAAATAAATCTCTCACTGAATTTGGAAGCTACCACTAGCATTCCCGCAATACTAAGTGACTCATCCATTCATAGTTCTCCTCTTCCCCTTTCACCACCTCACCCCATCTCAACACCCCCACTTTCCTAGCTTCCTCAAATGGACATTCCTTCTACCCCTATGACTCTTCCCTCTAAAGAGGTTTTGCCTACATCTAGTTCTCTCTCATCCCTTACTTTTGTCTATGTTCCCTCTCTCATGAATATCCCTCCCCTCAGTATACAAATCCCCATAGGTCAGACTCAAACTGATCCCCTGGTTACCATCCAGCACCAAACCAGTTCATCATCATAAGTGTTGGAAGATTTTCGAGAGGATGTTGTGGTGTCAATGGGAAAATACTATTGGAGCAAAAAAGACAAAGCTATGATAAAGAGGGGAACCAAGAGAGCCAGAGAAGGTTCAGCTAAACAGGTGCCTACCCATAATCAGGTTATTTGGAGTTTAGACACCACTGACATTAAGCAAGGGGCATTGGATACAACAGCTTCCATGGGAGTTTTTGCAGGTGCAAACTATGAATTAGTATCACAACTGAGTTTGGATCTTGCTGATAAAGAAAAGGAACTGTAGAGAGATAAATTGGACTTGGAAACAAATGAGCAAAGACATGAACAAGAGGTTAACCAACTGAAACAAGAGCATGAAAACACAGTTCAACAATGGCAAAAGAAAGTTGAACATCTTAAACAACAACTTGGGAATGTAGATGTTCTAAATCAGCAGCAAGCAGAGCATATTGTTCTCATTAAGCAACAAATGAAGGATGATCATCTAGCCTCCAAAGCCTCTTCCTTTTTAAGTCTGACACCAGAAGAGTTCAAGCAAGTACTCTGCAAGGTGCATCAAGAATTTTGACAGGACATGGTAGATCTATACACTTGTTTTGATGACATGCAAGGGTTATATGACAAGTTTAGGAAACATTCTGAAACCCTTGAAAAACATCATGATCAGATGAGAGCATCATCTGCATATTTTGAACATGTGATAGGTTGGCAGAATCTTATCAAAGAAAGACCGCATGACTTATCAATATTGGACAAGCTGCAGGCCAAAACGACTGAAGTCACAATTGAGACATGGAAAATTGTTTGTGACTCAATAGAGGCATTAATCAAGGAAGGACACATGGCCTGTGAGCAAAGATGGTCAGATGCTAAGTCTTTGCTATGCTATTTAGACTTCCATGTTTTGGATCCTATTAGTCAGGCACCTTCACCTAAGCTCCAGTTGGAATAGGTAGAATGACATTTTGATGTTGTCAAGGAACTGTTCCAGCAAATAAATCGGCTCACGATGCAAGAGAAAGAGAGATGGATCGATATTCCTCATGCTTCAATAAATCAAATACAGGTGTTCGTGAAAGAGTGGGAGAAAATAAAAAAGAGGGAGATTTCCTCCCAAATTTGTAAAACATAAATCCACTTGAGGCATGCCCATTTTCAGGAGATCGATGAACTCATGAACCTACATGCCAAGTGGTGTTCCTCCCTTGGCCAATCTTAAAACTATTTGATTTTGTAATCCCACATTTTGGGAATTTTCTTTTCTTGTAAAAGTTGTAACATTATTTAAGTTGGGAATGGAATGATTTTTTTTGGTATCTTTTAAGGGTTTTGGTCATATAGTGTAAATTCTAAAGGGATTTTTATCCTAGCTCCTATTTTGGATAATAGGAACAACACATGTTTCGACTGAGACAATTTTGCATCATCTTGTGTCCTGAACTCTCTAGTAGATAAGTTTCATTCATTGTAGAAATTGCATTGTTGTCAACTTGTGATTGGTCATGTTCATGGTATGTTTGCCTCCTAATTTTGTTGTTTTGCTTGAGATCTATATCATGTTTATCATGGAGATATTTCTTTTCTTCCATTACCTTAACATTAGTACCATACCCAATATGTATAAGGTGAGGATCCAATATGTTATTCGTTTGCATCCTTGAAATGATCTAAAGTCACAATACCCCTAAACATAGTAATAGCAATGTTGTACAATGTATCTACTACCTTAACCTTGTAAATAACTAAAGTTGATTCCTTGATACCATTCACACAATCATAGGTTGGAATCACTATGGAAGCTAATGCTAAGATGGTTGGGTCTTTTTATGCCATCACCACACATGCTTGGAAATTTAGTAGTTAGTATTGGTTCTTTCATAGTTAGCAGAACACATATCAATAACATGTTTCCATAGAAAACTTTAATGGGGAAAAGCCTAGAATAAATTCTGTTGACATACATGTATGCCTAAACTTGAGAGACTAAGGTGGATTTGACTTTGTGATGTGACCTCTTTGGCTAATATGACTTCACCATGGCAAGTCAGACCACTTGAGCTAACCCTAGGGGATTTTTTCATCCCACTATCACATGTATGGATAAGTGAAAATAGCCCCACACACATTTAGTGGACCTATGTTGATCTCTACTCCATAGATGTAATCAACCAATATGGAAAACTCCCCATTGCACTTTCCTAAGACACAAATATTTGTTCTTGTTGAGCCAACCAATGAGTAGGAATCATGATATACACCCATAAATATATTTCTTATTCACTATCTTGTTCAAATTAATTAGTGAACTGATAAAAATGATAATATATTCATTCACACAAACATTAGCATGTTTATATTGACAACTAAGCAACTCCAAATTCCCATTAAGTTTTTGACAATGTGTTACAAGGTATGGACAACTTGAAGTTGAGAAAAATATCCAAGTAACCAACTATTCAAGTATTCACAATCTCATGATATGTCATTTATCATCGGGACACAAACATTTCAAAGTCTTCTAATCTATTCAATATTGTGTATAATGAACAAAGTACACAAATTTCCAAATTGGAAGAGACATACAAGGAAGATGATTTGACTTAACTATTGGCCTTCCATGCAAATTGTTGAACTCCTCAACTACATCAATACATTATGTCTACAACAAGACTCACTGCATTATGTTGTGTAACGCATGTCTAATGATTGGAATTTATGCCTATGTAACTAGGTCACAACACAACAAGTGTGTGACAAAGAATACTAGTGTGTTTATACCACAACATTACTTCCCAAGTTTAATTTGTGCCAAATATTCGCCACTGTAATGTGCATCAAGCACCAATACCTTTATACTAACATGCATATCAAAGACAACAACCAAATCCACAAGTGAGTGCTTAAACAAATTATTAATGAATCTCTCTCATCAATTTGATCAATCAATTATGCTTTCTCAAACTCTCAACCCTTTCATTATCACCACTGGACCAAAGAAATCCTTTTTAGACCATAGCCTCACCACTAGACCAAAGAAAGCCTTTTTAGGCCATAACTTAAAATGAGTTTTTATTTAGACAAGACCTTAAAGTGTTGATTAGGACCTTATTGGCCAAGTTAATCAAAGACCCACCCTTCCAAAAGGATCCTTACTAGTTGTGTTGATATATGAAGGATCAACTTGGAAACAATTAGCCAAGGGATTTATTAGGTGGTACCATTCATTCAGTTTCCTTCATAGTTCTTTAAGTGGTCGTTTTCTTTCAAGTTTATGTTATGACCATTTAAACTATATATTTTGGTTTAATCCATCATTATGTATGGAAAACCAAGTCTTCATTGGTAGGAAGCATTAACCAATAAATGACTATCCAGAATTACTAAAATTAAAAAATACAAAAACTATAAAGAAATGAGACAAAGACTATGCCATACAAGGCAAGTCTACTTTATATGCACTATGCCTCTCTATTTTATATTGGTTGCATACTCTCTCTGCTTCTATATTTATATTGGTTATATCACTTCCACCCATCTAACAGTGTTCTCAACAACACTTACAATGCCTTGACAATGCTATCGTACCTCTATTACAATGTTGTCATACCTCTGGCAAACCAAAATCTATTGTGACAGCAAAACCGTCCGAGAGTGATAGATGTCATTCTCCCAAATAAATCCAAGTATAAAATATTTTGAAACCCATAATTAAAAAGCGCGCTTTCAGAACTTCGTGCTACATAAATCATTCAACCCCATACGATTTTCTCCGGAATGAGTTGCTGGAAACATGATCGAAAGGAAGTACCTTCTCCTAACAGGGTTTAGGACGAGCTAGTAACTCCATGAGTCCAGGTTTTGAATCTCCTTGTATCTTTCTTTTTCCCTTTACCATTTAGTTATCCTGCATGAATTTATAGTTAGGGTGTCTCTAATGCATGGCTAATTCTAATGAGCGAATTATATTGGTATTTTCATATTGATGCGCAGGGTTTAAGCACCCAAACGATGTTTATCTGTTTTCCTCTCCATGTGTTGATATTGATGGTGAGGGTAATAGAGTTTGTTTTCATTCCTCATAGTCCCTTTGCCTCGCAGGGTTTAAGACAAGCTTGTAACTCCATGAGTCCAGGTTTTGAATCAGCCCTGTATCTTTCTTTTTCCCATGAGTCCAGGTTTTCATCTCCGATCAATTTCCTGCGTCAACTTCTTTAATTATGTGCTTGGCTGCCCATGCGTTGCAATCCTATCAACGACTAATTTAATTCTTGCATGTGTGGCAATAAACTGCTTATTGTTGGTTGCATGTTTGCTTCTTGTACAGAACGAGCTAAATCAATGGTTTATGCTGATTCCAGTTGTTTTCTTATTTAAAAAAAATCAATTTGGTTATTTGTTGTACTGCTTTGATGTTGCTCGTTAAAAGCAATTATTATGATATTAATTATTTGGTGTAAGCCTAAAAGCCTCCCTTTGCATGTAGATTATAAGCAAGATATTAATTCATGGAAGAAGAAAGATTTCCGCAGCTTCATTCGCACTATCCAAATATTGCTAAGCGAGCATTCTGCACAATTCCATACCTGTACCTACGCCTGAATCTGCTCGATTTAGATTTGCGCCTTAACACTCTGACACTAGGTAATGGGTTGGTAATTATAAATCACAGAGAAGGTGTTGACGCACTGTGTGGTAAAAACACATTAGGTTTAGAAGTGTAAAGATAGATCCGATTTTGGGGGCGTACCATGTTTTTCAGTTAAGCGTATTGATATATGGAGCCTGTACTGATGGAGGAGCCATAGCGAACATGCCTACCACATTTTTGGGGCCATGTAAGAATCTTCCAAAAAATAGTTATATTTTCTTCATCGCATTTTATCACCTTGCAAGCCAGGGAGCAGAAGAGATAAGATTCATGTAATCTCCTTTCGCAGGTGTCACATATGTTCCCAGATCCTTTAAAAGGTTGAGTCTGAGGCGTCTGGTTTTAAAAACAATACCTTTGCACTGTTCGTAGTGTACGCCTGCAAGAACAGATAAATTTCACAAATTTCAGTCGAATTTATACGTCAAGACTTCAAATATGCTATGGATTCGTAAAGTAACAAAGCTTCGAGTTTCTGTGAATTTAAGTTCGTTTTCCTGTGTCTCACCTGAACATATGAGCAATCGATCAATTTCTCCAATCCTTTAAAAGGTCGAGTCTGAGGCGTCTGGTTTTAAAAACAATACCTTTGCACTGTCCATAGTTTACGCCTGCAAGAACAGATAAATTTCACAAATTTCAGTCAAATTTATACGTCAAGACTTCAAATATGCTCTAGATTCGTAAAGTAACGAAGCTTCGAGTTTCTGTGAATTTAAGTTAGTTTTCCTGTGTCTCACGTGAACATATGAGCAATCGATCAATTTCTCCAATCCTTTAAAAGGTCGAGTCTAAGGCGTCTGGTTTTAAAAACAATACCTTTGCACTGTTCGTAGTTTATGCCTGCAAGAACAGATAAATTTCACAAATTTCAGTCGAATTTATATGTCAAGACTTCAAATATGCTTTGGATCCGTAAAGTAACGAAGCTTCGAGTTTCTGTGAATTTAAGTTCGTTTTCCTGTGTCTCACCTGAACATATGAGCAATCGATCAATTTCTCCAATCCTTTAAAAGGTCGAGTCTGAGGCGTCTGGTTTTAAAAACAATACCTTTGCACTGTTCATAGTTTACGCCTACAAGAATAGATAAATTTCACAAATTTCAGTCGAATTTATACGTCAAGACTTCAAATATGCTCTGGATCCATAAAGTAATGAAGCTTTGAGTGTTTTCTGTGAATTTAAGTTCGTATGCATGTGTCTCACCTAAACATATGAGCAATCGATCAATTTCTCCATGTCGCCAAGTCTGATTGTGATAGACATATCTGCGCAGGGAATTTGTCATTTCATTTCATTTATTTTCAGCAAATACAAAGCAAGATAACTGTTGAATTACAGAGACAATTAGAGCAGAGGAGCAACTTTATTTTACCTATAGCAGGTGATGGATGCCACGAACAGATGTAACTTGGCGGAGGTGAACAGATGTAACTTCGCAGAGGTAAATGGATGTAACTTTGTGGAGGACACAAAAGACAGGTGGCTGCTGGACGGTGCAGACATTCATGTATACATGGCGGCTATTTTTATTCATCTGATAGACGACTACGCTAGGACACGGGGAGGATCATCATAGGCAATCGACATACGACGATGAAGCCTGGAAAAGAACAACCCCTTAAATAACACCTTGAGTGTAATTATCATTGTAGGTATCCATTTATTTTGAAAAAAAGTTAGGAATTTTATTGAGCAGTTATTGTAGAGTTAATATGAATGTTTTTTCAGGAGACCATGGTTATAATTATAATTATCATAATTGTTATTTAAAAATGAAAATAAAATATATTACATGTATCTATAATACAAAGAAATGTATTTATGTTTAAAGGTGAACTCCTCTAGAGCGGAAGAATAGTAAACATATTTTAATAATAATAATAAAAAGCGCAGCTAAGCGATGGTTGTTGAGAAATTTAAGCTCCTGCGATGGAATTGGGAGAAGGGAGGTTTCTCTAGCCAAGATCCAAACCTCCCGTCGAGTTAATTTTGTGGTTATATTTTAACTATGGGTTATCTGCAAAGGGAAATAAGGCGTAACCTCTATGCTTGCTAAATTGTTCCCTATACTTGATAAATGGTTATATGGAGGAAGAGCCACGCAACCATCATGCACTTTGTGTAAGCAGTATACGAAATGGTGGTTCTGCCCTTGAGGCCACCTTATCCTATCCTTTGTGTAACCGCCATCTTTTAACTTTTCTTTTCCTTCTTTGATTTTAGAGCGTGCCTTTATGGAAAATTAATTATTATTTTCCTCCTTAAGAACAAAGCAGAGCCATATTGTTATGAATAAAAATGTATATTACATTTATGTGAAACAATGCTAACTAAGGCGAGATCCTAGGCTCCACACCTTGGGGGTGTTTTCCTTATACTTGAATGTCTTATATTATGCCTGGACTCTCTATGGAAAGGTGCAGTCTATACCTTTAAGTTTTGTTTTATGGGCCTGTGCAAGAAGATGAGGGACCTTTTTGTGCACGTTAGATGCAATAGAAACCTGAAAAATCAGGCATCCCTCAACTTATTTGGTTTTTTTGAGATACTTATGCAAAATATCTTGCATTGAGTAAAAAACATGAAATGTAGGAAATTGAATCACCTTTCCGAATATATAACTTTTATGTATCGAAAATTTGCATAGCTATGTCAAATTTCATTTTTCCTAACAGGCACTTTTTATTTTTCAGGGAAATTATAAAGTATATGTTTTTGTGGGTGCAGCCTTTGAGGGCCTAAATGATCGAATCAAGCTACAAAAATTGACATCCATGTAGAGAACCCATAGCACTAGTGCAGCATT
>LPNX010464404.1:105654-122840 GCA_001517045.1 Pseudotsuga menziesii
AATGGGAGCGTGTTTTAGTGAAGCAAAACGGGAGCACATTTTAGTGAAGCAAAACGCGCACGCGTGTTTGTCTACTATCCTAATTGGCATGCATGTTGGCAGCCTTGGGATTAGGCTTGGCAGGGTCGGGATTGCTTGGGATGATTTCTATTTTATGGATCAAGCGTGATTGACTTCATTCTACCATTGCATCTAAAAGGTCCCTCAACTTCTTGCACACACCCTTATTATAATGCACTTTTGATAGCGTTGTAATGTCCTCAAGGTAAAATGTTTTAAACTTTGCTTTAAAAAAAAAAGGAATAAGGTTAGGATAACTAACCATTAAATGATTAACTAAAGTTTTAATTTTAATAAACATTATTAAGATTGGGTTATTTAATGAAATTACTTAATTAAATAATTCATAGCATTTAGTTAAATAATCTCAAAACTTACTAAAATATATCAACATTAAATTTAAGTTCATAATCACATTCTGCTCATGAATAATGAATCTATTATCATAATGTGATTAAAGTCCTACATCAAATTCTTATAATTCGTATAGATTATTGAAAACATAGTTTATAATTGTAAGTATTGTGTTATTAATTATTTGCATATTTAATTAGTTTGTGGTGTTGTTCGGTGTGTGATTTCAGTGAAGATAAACACTAAGAAAAACACACATCAAGAAACATAGGTAGGATGCAACCTACAACCACACCACAACCAAGGAAAAACAAAAGGCATTGACTGCAAGCACAGCCCACAAAACCACCTCACAATGGTTGTCCCCTACAACCATTTTTCACTAATATATTTTAGATTGCATGGTTGCTCCCTCTAGCCATCAATCAATATTACATTCATGTTAAATTATTAAAACTCAGATATGAAAATAGGAGCATATACATGCATAGAACATTTCCAATCTAACAACTGGTGCGCTCAACCTGGCACCGAGAAAACTATTGGACCAACACAAACATATCTTGGTCATCTAGAAAGATTTTTTGACGAAATGAAAGGCAATCCTCACTGGAAATGTTGTTCTGGACACAATGGAATGGGTCCCAAAGCACACAAATGAACAAATATTGGTGAACAAGAACATATGGTTGTGCTCCTCCTAGTACCATAGAGTCACAATTACAATTTTTGAAGAAGAGAAAGAAGATTATAATGAATATCATCTTGGATTCGAATCCTACAGAGTCCATTCTTATTGTAACCATATTATGACATAGAATAATCAAGCATATAGATAATTCAATTCAACCACCTTTGCACATAATCATCATAATAATATGTTAAGCATAAATAAAATCATATGAGAAATACTTATCTCAAGATATGGGCAACTGGCTGTAGCAAGATGAATTTCCTCCAAAACATAGATACCATCAAGCCTTATTCGCTTGAATAGGTCACCCCCGAGCTGAGACCATGGATCCATAGATAAATGAACACTTAGTCTAGCAACTCTCAGAACTACCTCTTCCGATAACCACAATGCTTCCCACTACTACTTTCATGTCCATCTTCACTGCCTATGGGATATGACCTAGCTCACCATTCTCATTTGCTACATTCATGTGTGAGAACTTGGACTATTAGAGTGATATAATGGAAGCAAAGGGAAAACAACTAGACTAACTCTAAGTCTCAATACACTCCCAATCCTACCAACATTGGAACAACATGGATAGATCACACAAGTTAGATGGTACAAAGCTCAATATTAACTTCAAAAAGGAGAGGGAATATGAACTTATAGCACAAGGAGGCCAACTCTAACCCAAAGGGATCAACTCAAATTAGAGAGAGGTAAGGTTTAAGTTTCATCATGCAGACTTAACTTGAATTAGTGGAGTGGTGGCTTAGTGAAAAGATTCCCTTTCCCAAATTAGCACCATGAGGAGGAGTTACCAAAAATAAAGGAGTGGAGCCATGAAGAGCACATGGAGGCACACTAATGTATAAATGGGGTTACAAAACATCAAGGAGGGAAAAATAGGTGAGAGAGGCCATCCAATAAGGTTATAAATATCATGGAAGCACAAAAATAGGATCATCAATGCATACTATAAGAGTGGAAGCTAGAAAATAGCTTACAACCCCTAAAAACTAGGAAAAGGGCTCATAAATGACCAAAAACACAGAAATGTGAGGAAATATCTTCCCAAGGAGGGCACCCTAGGAAAGAGGGTCCAACTAAGGTGTGTGAAAGATGCATATTAACTCCATACTCCATAAATATCGAGAATAGGGTCCAACTAAGGTGTGCAAAAGCTGCATATTAAATCCATAGTCCATAAATATTGAGAATAGGGTCCAATGTACAAGGTTTGGGTGACCCACATTATTAATCTCACCATAGGGTCGTTTGGTCAAATTTTCCTCGATTTAGGTAGGAATGTTGGTTGCTCGACCTGTTAGGATTAATTAATCCTCCCTTTACCCACATAAGTCTATTTGATTCATTTAGCCTAGCTTAGGAGGTCATCATCATCCACCAATGCATGGGTGACACACCTAAGGGTCATCTTCTACTTGATGCACCTAATTGCATAAGTTTAGGAGCACCAGGGACCAATCCCTATATTATAGGAACCCACTCTGAGTGCCACCAATAATCACCTTTAGTTGGCTGTGGTAGGTAATTAGTCATGCTTAGTTATGCTTCAGATCACAATCAGATAGATTTGCATCAGTTTTTATGATTCATGGGAGTGTAGGCGCCTTTATCCACCTACCATCATCAGTTAACTGATTGTAGACTTATTTGGTTATCTGGAGTTAACTAGTGAGCTCCATCTGTGATTATTTCCACTATGAGTTAGCTAACCAATCAATTTGAATTGGTGAATCCAAATCTTGTCCACAGTATTCGAATTCTATTTATTTTACTACCATTCAATTATTGGTTAATTAATGAATATTAATGTTATGATAATCTGAGCAATACTTGTCCGATTTGTGTGAAATTTATGTCATGAATCCGTTGTTCAGTTTACATTGATTTGATAATCCCACTGCATACTTGTTTCCAGATAACTCTCACTCTGGATTTTAGATATATGGTTCATGAAATTTAACATGGTATCATAGTCTATGTTCAGGCCAACAACAAACCTCATAAACCTCCATGCTTGCAACAAAAGCAGCTGAGTTTCAACATAATTTCTGGAATCATTGCATTGCTCCCTTTGGATTTTGTCCAGATAAGTCTATCTAGGTATGATAGACTCTGAAAAAGTGTATATGTCAAGGTGGAAAGGTTTGAACTGACAAATGTTTGCGAATTGAAGTTTAATTTGCAGTGATTTTGTAGGTACCTATGTAGCTCTTAAACATTTGTTGATCAACATACAATAAAATGGAGAATTCAACTCCTCTATCACCTAGAATCCTTACACCCTTAAATTGTATTGATTGGAGGGCGCATATGCAAATAGGCTTACGCAAAAAAGGTATGTTTAGGATGACAATGGGAATAGAATTCGAGCCCCAACAATATGTTGAGAAATCCAAGTTTTTGAATAGGCTAGATAAAGCCTTCGGCTTCATGTGCATCCACATCTCCAGGGAGATATTGTTCCACCTTAAGGGGCTCAGAACTTCGAAGGAAGTATGGGACAAGCTTGAATCTTTGTTTGGAAAACAATATGAGCTTAGATTCCATATTTTGGAGAATGAGCTCATTGCACTCCAACTTAGAAACTTCGATACATTTCAGCAGTTCTTCTAGAAATACAAATCCTTAGTCTTGCAATGCAAGCAATACGGGATAGAGAGGAAGGATGAGCATCTTGTACTGTCAATTCTGAGTAAGCTTGGCTCATAATTCTCAGTCTTTGTATTCACATCCCACTCCGGAAGATTATCCATCCCAAATTGGAAAATGTCATCTTTAGATTCATTTGCAGAGTCATTGATCCAAGATCAAGACAAATTGATTCATATGGGAGTGCTCAATGCCTCCAAGAATTGGTCCCTTTTAGTTGGAGACTCTGGGAATGCACAAGCAAGAAGGAAGCATAAAGGTAAAGAGAAAAGAAACACTAAAATTGAACCTAAAGATGATTTTGATCCATTAGATGAAGCCTCGGGATCTAGGATGGAAAAATATCAAAGGTATGATAAGGGAAAATGCTATTACTATAAGAAAGGAAACCATACAAAGAAGTATTTTGTATGAAGAAGACAATTGATAAGATGGCAAAAATCCTTGAGCAGCAAAATATTTCCCTCCCTAAAGGCGCAACGAAGACTGAATCTGGAGAAATGTATGAAGATCATGACGAGAGATGCCATGCACTGAAGGATAGTTGTTCAAAAACATATGCCTTCCTCATTGAATCAAGAGCCTCCAATGATATGGTTGCATCCAAATAATCATTCTCTTCATTACAAACTATTGATGGTATGAGTATTCACATGGGTAATGATACCCAAATTCGATATGAAGGAAAGGGATCTATCAAGTTAAAACATGGGGTGTTCATAAATGTACTCTATGTGCCCTCTTTAGTTGCAAATTTGTTATTTGTATACCAGATGACACATACTAGCCCACCATAACAAGTAGTATTTGGTCTTGACTCAGTGGAGATCACATATATCTCAGCTGGGAAGATTATAGCGAAGGGTGTTGCAAACCATGCCTCCAAGGCATATGAATTCTCACACTTTCTACCATACTCAGATCCAGTACAACCTCAGTTGCCATTCGAAAGGGGAGGTAAAAACATCCTATCTACACCTTTTGTTAATGATGTATTGTATAGTGTTTTAGATTCAGAAGATGAGGGATAGGATCAACATGATCATGATATTGAGATTGAGCCTCAATAGGATCTAGATCCAGATGAGCTCCTATTCCAAATTAGAAGCCTAAATGGGCCCAAAATCTCATTGAAGTAGTTGGGAATGTTGATGGGGATCTAGATGACAAAAGAAGAACGAGGTCCTAGTATTAGAATAAACATGGTGCGCTCTCTCATTCAATTTAAATTCCTTAAGTGAGGTGCAACAATCTTCCTGACAGATGCTACTTGATGGTGAGGAGTGATTCATAATTCACCCCACTAAAGAACAAATTGGATCAAGTCACTATTCCTCCAGAAAGAAGAGACAAAAGCAATATTCCTTATCCTATCTATCATCAAATTGGAAGAAGATGGAAAGGTTCACATGCACAGTCCCAAGATGTTGGTGCAAAGAAGAACCAAGATTCTACATTAATGCTCCACAGAGTTGCAGATTGCTGCAATTTTTTCACAAGTTTTTGCTCAAAGAAAAAATGTTTCTCTTAAGTATGGAAGCTTGTTTCCTGATTACCTACTTATTTTGAGGGGGGGAGGGGGGGGTTCCCATGAGATTTTCCCCATTTTCCTTGTTTATTAATCAATATTTTGTTTCGTTTAGATTGTATGGGTGACTTTTGGCCCACTTTCCAGGGCCCGAGTTGTCCAAAGTTCGGATTAAGGGGGGGTGTTAGGATGAATAATCCTCCCTTTACCCACATAAGTCTATTTGATTCATTTATCCTAGCTAAGGAGGTCATCATCATCCACCAGTGCATGGGGGGAACACCCAAGGGTCATTTTCCACATATTGCACTTGATTGCATAAGTTTAGGATCCCTAGGGACCAATCCCTCCATTATAGGAACCCACACTGAGTGCCACCAATAGTCACCTTCAGTTGGATGTGGTAGGTAATTAGTCATGGTCAGTTATGTTTCAGTTACAATTAGTTAGATCATAGTCAGTTAGATTAATGCCACTTTTCATGATTCATGGGAGTGTAGGCTCCTTTATTTACCTACCCTCACCTACCATCATTAGTTAACTGATTGTAGACTAATTTGGTTATCCGAAGTTAACTAGTGAGCTCCAACTATGATTATTTCCACTCTGAGTTAGCTATCCAGCCGATTTTAGTTGGTGAATTTGAATCTTATCCATAGTATCCGAATTCTATTTATTGTACTACCATTGTATTACTGATTAATTGATGAAGATTAATGTTATGATAATCTAAGCAATGCTTGTCCAATTTGTGTGAATATTCTGTCATGAATCCCTTGTTTAGTTTACATTGATTTGATAATTCCACTGTGTACTTCTTTTCAGATAGCTCTAATTTTGGCTTGTAGATCTATGGTTCATGAAATTTAAAACAACCATCTCACTCGTTTTCTTTAGACTTCTTTTTATGTGTATTGGACTAGCAATCTCCCTTAGTTGTTCATGTTGCTTGCACATCTTTTCTCTTTCTATCTTTTGTATATATGCTACTTGCTTATAACTGGTTGGATATTTGTTTCATCATAGTGGAATTGAATTTTTACAGGGCTTCATTCTTTTCCTTTTTTCATCGACTAGCCTTTATACTTCTTTATTCAAAACACATGGTTAAATACCCCCCAAGTACCAACCCGATGTTTAGTGCTCAACATAAGTGGGTCCAACAATGGTCATCATTTTCTTAGAAAGTATTCCCACTGTTGTTTGTTAACAAATTTCTCCCACTCTTTTTGCTTTTGCTGCCAGTTCGATGAGGCATGTGTTTGTAATGGTGGTCATGGCTTGACTATATGACCAGAACCGTTCTCGATCAAAAATTTATATAACAGTTGTTGCATGGTGCATAGGAATCCTTTGTGGAGGTTGGTATAAAATTTTTGCTCGATTTGTTCAAGAGATGATCTCTCTTCTATAGCCTGTTCTTCACAAAATTCGTCACATACTTTCTCAAGCCACTCATACAAATTTGTTCTTCTGTCATTATGGAGTTTGTGCATCAACAATATTTCATTATTTTTGTCCAACTTGGGCATGAACAATGACCAAGTATTTATTTATTTTGTGGGGAATAGATTCGATGAATTTTTCATGTGCTTCGGTGAAGAATTTCTCCCTTGCTTGTGCAATTGTCAGTTTATTGTGCCTTGGATAGTTATAAATGTAGTTTGTTACTTTCTTATCCCACCACTCTCGATTTTATCTTTCAGTTACTATCTAGTCGTGCTCATCGCATCATTCTGATTATCTACTACCGGCAACATAACCAATTTTATTGTCTAAGGGTTCGTAAGGTTGCCAACAATATATAATTATAGTAGAATATCAATCACATGGTCATGGCACACAATATAACAAGAGTAGTAAATGTGACAACAACAACTCAACTTTATATTATAGATGCACAACAATATACATAAGAACAATGATCAATTAACGAATACTTATGGACCTGGATCTCCATCCTATTTATACTTGTTACAGACAATTAATTAGTTACAACTTATGAGTCAGTAGGGTAACCGAACGACTGAACCGACTCAACCATAGTCGCTTGGAGGACCAAGTTGGCTAGTCGACTAGGCTCCTCCAACATCCACCTTCTTCACTCTTGTTACATTCTCTGTATATTTATTCTACCGTAGTCTTCATGGGCATAAAATATTTGAGAAAAGATTCATATGATGCAAATGGAGTATTCCCTTCACCTTTTTGTGAATCCATTCTTTGTTTTTTAAATGCACATCTTGATCCAATTTCAAGATTATATTCTTCAAGCAACCCTTCACCATGCTTGAATTTGATCCTGGTTAACATTCACATTTGCAATTCCTTGGTTATACTTGCTTTGATACCAAACATGATTTGAAAATAACTCTTGAATTACATGTGAATGAGCTTAAACAATTAACTTAAAAGGATTAATATTAAATGAGATCTCAAATAACTTAAGTGAAACAAAACAAAGAGAAGCAAACCATAAAATTGGGAAGAATATTGATAACAAAGTTCACCTTGAATGGGATACGTCTTCGAGTCCACTTCCAATATGAGACTAATCCAATAATCTTCAAATTCTTAATTACTATGATTTATGAAGTCACCTTCCAAATTTGTTGTTTAGATGCATAAATAGAGTCTGCCATTGGAATGCTCTTGAAAATTCGAGAAAAACAAGTATAAACTCACCTGTATTTTGCTCAGGCAGTCAAGAACCTCCCTTGGCACACAAAATGAGACAAAACTAAAGCAAATTGTGTTGTATCCCACCTCGATAACTTTGTTGTATGATCACCTCTACATAAAATCTGAACTCTGTAGCATTGTGGGAAAAAATGTGTGGTTATATAGCACCAAACAATGGTTTCCATATCTCGTAGAGGGTGCACCCTTTTCGGGATTGAAATATGATATCAACTTAAAAATAAATAAAAGGGATGAGACTCGAAGCTTAGGGTTTTTGTGTAATGGTAACACCTAGGCGTTGTTACGTGAGGGACATGGGGTCGAACCGTGGGCTCCACATTTTTGGCAACTACCAACCATTATATAGATATATATATACCACATAGCATGGTCGCGATGTTTGGTTCTAGTTCTAGATGTTTACAATATGTGCAACGAGATCAGGGGCTAAATCCTTGATCCCGCCTTACCTGCCAATAAAACTTTTAAAAACTTTAAATACAAGTTGTTTAACATGTATAATAATAGACATCCATGGATGTATTGCTAAGACATTGTGATAGCATGCGAGAGGTCCGAGGTTCGATCCGACCTACTCACATATATTTTTGATAAAGGAAACCCCCTCTAAACCAATCGGGACTACCCCATGGCATCTTCTTATTAGCCCAATTGTGCAACCATTGTATTGTCCCTTGCCACATGTTGCCACTGAATAGGTACACTTGTTTTCCCAATCACTACCAACTCATCGGTACAACCTACCAAATCAACATACTACCTACCACATGACATCTTGTGGTGCTGCCATGTTAGTGTCATACATTCCATGTAGTACACTATGAGAGTGCCACGTGGCACCCCTTTTTCCATTTTTTCATTCAAAAGGATCTTAAGGAAATCGTATCTTTGTCATATGGAGTATGATTGAGAGGAATCAAGAATTGTCGAAAAGCTGTCAATGAGCTTTGCACCCAATCGGGACTACCCCATGTCATCTTCTTATTAGTCCAATTGTGCAACCATTGTATTGTCCCTTGCCACATGTTGCCACTGAATAGGTACACTTGTTTTCCCAATCACTACCAACTCATCGGTACAACCTACCAAATCAACATACTACCTACCACATGACATATTATGGTGCTGCCATGTTAGTGTCATACATGCCATGTAGTACACTATGAGAGTGCCATGTGGCACCCCTTTTTCCCTTTTTTCATTCAAAAGGATCTTAAGGACATCGTATCTTTGTCATATGGAGTATGATTGAGAGGAATCAAGAATTGTCGAAACGCTGTCAATGAGCTTTGTGCCCAATCGGGACTACCCCATGGCATCTTCTTATTAGTCCAATTGTGCAACCATTGTATTGTCCCTTGCCACATGTTGCCACTGAATAGGTACACTTTCTTTCCCAATCACTACCAACTCATCGATACAACCTACCAAATCAACATACTACCTACCACATGACATCTTGTGGTGCTTCCATGTTAGTGTCATACATGCCATGTAGTACACTATGAGAGTGCCATGTGGCACCCCTTTTTCCCTTTTTTCATTCGAAAGGATCTTAAGGACATCGTATCTTTGTCATATGGAGTATGATTGAGAGGAATCAAGAATTGTCGAAAAGTTGTCAATGAGCTTTGTGCCCAATCAGGACTACCCCATGGCATCTTCTTATTAATCCAATTGTGCAACCATTGTATTGTCCCTTGCCACATGTTGCCACTGAATAGGTACACTTGTTTTCCCAATCACTACCAACTCATCGGTACAACCTACCAAATCAACATACTACCTACCACATGACATCTTGTGGTGCTGCCATGTTAGTGTCATACATGCCATGTAGTACACTATGAGAGTGCCATGTGGCACCCCTTTTTCCCTTTTTGCATTCGTCGAGGATCTTAAAGACATCATATCTTTGTCATATGGAGTATGATTGAGAGGAATCAAGAATTGTCGAAAAGTTGTTAATGAGCTTTGTGCGGTAGTGCCTTGCATTTCAGTATTTGAGAAATTCATTCTGGATCGATCAAAAGGATCCTCCTGGATCAATATCACAAGTCAAATATATCATAAATCTCTTAGAAAAATTCATAATGCTTGAATGTATTCCTATATTTACATACATGGAAGTTGGGATAAAAGTCTCATCTTATACTCACTCATCATTGATAAATGAGTCACTATATCAATAATTGGTAGGTAGTTTGATTGTTCTTACTACTACTAGATAGGATCTATGTTTTGCAATAAATTGTCTTCCCAAATTCATGTCTAAACCTCAATAGGTACATTGCCAAGTTGTAAAATGAGTTTTTTGATATGTCAAAGGGACCCTTGACTTTTTAATTCTATATCAAAGATCCACTGACTTCTTTCTATCATGATATATTGATTCCAATTGACCTAGATCAGCTGATATGAGGAATTTAACGACAATTTATGTGTTCACTCTTGGCTCAGGGGTGATTTTATGGCAAAGTAAGCTACAACCTATAATTTCCTTATCATCCACTAAATCAAGTCTATGCTAAGGTAGCCATCAATACACCTTGTGAGGAAATGTGGTTACGAAGGATATTACGTGATCTTCAACTTTACCAAATAGCTCCAACCTCACTTGTCTGTGACAATTAGATCATTCTCAAGATGGTGAAGAATCTAGTCTATCATGCCAAAACTAAGCATATTGAAGTTTAACACCATTACATTAGATAGTTGGTTGATAATGAAGACATTTTCCTTTACGATTGTTCCATAGCAGAACAAATTGATGACATAATGACAAAACTACCTAGTAATGTTCGATTTATCAAGTTTAGAGACAAAATTGGAAAGGTATATGGTTTAGTCAATAAGGTGGGGGGGTGTTAGATAAGATCAAATCATCAATTTGTTGATGTTCATTAATTAAACCAACATAAATTCTATAACATGTACTCTAATTAAGATAACTTGTTCCATTTCTTGAGCATGTTGTTACAAGGATTTAATATATGGATGTATAATAAGAGCTAATTGCAATGTACGCTAAGTGAGGTGGTGAATTCAATTTTGTGAATGTAAATTGTTAAACTTATAAAAGCCCCTGGGAAATGGATTTTAGTGAATAATGGTATTCAAACACAACCTTCTATTGAAGATATTGTATAGTTTGAGGGGAAGAGTAGAGGGCCAATAAAATCCCTAATTACTACCCACAATACCTCCTAGAGATATGCAAAAAATCAACTTAATAGGTATAACCTAAACATACCGAGGATAGTGCCATAAACTAGGTGAATCAAGGAGATTGAGAGTGATTGATTGATTAGCTGATGCCTCCACCTAAACATGAACACCACCTTGGTAGTTAGACCAATGTCGAGCCCCAAATACTGACAACTAATTTAGGAACCGAGGATAGACACACAAATAAATGGCGTAGGAAACATGGTAATATGTGCAAGCATGTTCTTTCTTTGAGAGGAATGGTGCTCAAACACAACAACAAGAGGGTAATACTCCTCAAAATTCTTATCTAAAAATGAAGCCAAATTTTCCCGAATCCCATTCAAATATAGGAAATAATCCCACATGATCGATGCCATCCCATCTTATCAGGCTTCATAAAGGAGATAGCCCATGATTGTAGGTGAAGGGGAAAACAATCTACCCATTTATTTGTATACAGACACATATTGTTGTGACATTGAAACTTTTCCAAGTGTATTAATGGTTTCATAAAGGAATGTTATATGGGTCCTTAACTTAAGAGAGATTGCAAAAAAACTCGTTCCTTGTATTTTTCCAAAGAACTCCTTATGCTACATTGTAAGCCTTATTGGCCATTTCATCTTCCCTTGTTTTTAATCCTTTCAATGAGTGGTAGAACTTGACATTTTCAAATCCTTCTATCCTTTTTTTAATATGATAAATCATCTTGCTCATATGTGGATCCTTAGGGAGGATTTCATGATATTTTCAAATCCTTCTATCCTTTCTTTTAATATGATAAATCATCTTGCTCATATGTGGATCCTTAAGGAGGATTTCATGAAACATATGACGGATGCCAATTATTGAATCACCAACTACTATCATGTTTTTGATACCTTACCTCTTCCTGATCAAAATTCCTTTCTAGAGGATGATGGATTCAGCCTAGTTATTTGAGGTTCACCTATTCCATGCATATTAATTTCCTTAATTTCCTTTAAGTTCAAATATGACCCCATCCACCTACCATCCCTTTTGAAAATATATTAATAAAGTAAGGAAAAAAAAATTTTGATAAGTAGAGAAAAAATAATGTAATTAGATAAGAATAGCTCGAAGCCACATTCCAATTTTTGTAATTATAAATGTTTATTAATCCCTACAAATTTTGTAATTATAAATGTTTATTAATCCCTACATGAGGCAAATGAATATCATTTTCATTTTTTTTTTAATCCTCGTCATACTTCTACCATACCGTGCATAATAACAATCATTGTTATAGTTTAGAAAACAAATATATTTTTTTAATATGATTTTTCATATTTCTTTTTATTGGGCCATTAACAAGTATGATCATGTGGTTGAAGTTGGGAGGCTTTAACTGACATAATCTCTTCATATTAATAATATTCGACAACTGCGTGGAAAATGTTAGGTTTTATGCTAACAATGGAACCATATGTTAAATATTGTGTATGACTTGTCATGTGTGGTTAATATAAGAGGGTGTATGTTTTCTTTTTATTGGGCCATTAACAAGTATGATCATGTGGTTGAAGTTGGGAGGCTTTCACTAACATAATCTCTTCATATTAATAATATTCGACAATTGTGTGGAAAATGTTAGGTTTTATGCTAACAATGGAACCATATGTTAAATATTGTGTATGACTTGTAATGTGTGGTTAATATAAGAGGGTGTATGTTTTGGAAGGGATTTCAATATTGAATGTTATTTTTAATTATAACAATGAGTTGTTGATTGATTTAACATGTCATTTATTTTATATATTGTCAATGTAGAATATAGTTGATCGAGTTGATGGATTTTGAAGAAGAAACATACAAGAGGGTTGAAGAGGCAAATTGAAAGAGAGTTAAGGAAGCACTAAATTTGGTTGAAAGAAAAATTGATGATAGGAGGAATAACTACAAATTGGGTTTCAGACAGTTCTGGTGCAAACAAAGTTTTGGTTCAAACACACATAACTGAGCTACAACTCAACAACAATAAGAGCATAATATTCCTCTGTCTGTTAAATCCCTTACTAATCCGAAAGACTTAAACCTCTTTATATGCATTCTTTAATTTAAAAGATCCTAAGTCAAGCCGGTTTAGGAAAATATCCAGTTAAATATTTCAACAAAAAAAAATTAAAAGATATATGGTATGTTAGTGTTAATTATTTTATTGAACTATGAAAAGTTATGACATGCAATTATTGAACTATAATCCCTAATTAACCCCTCTTGCTGCTCCCTAATTAAAATTATAGAAAGGATTTTTCACATGGGGCCAATTTCACAAGTACCTTTGGTTTGTTGTTTCATTACAGCCATACAAAAAACTAGAGCATTCTTTGTTCTTTTTGAAGCAAAACTTCCCTTTCGAACAAAACCTGTAATCTGCCCTGAGAGCACAAAACTGTAAACTAGTCTATAGACTGTCATCTGTGCACAAAAGTGTGACTGGTTTTGATTTCATCTATTATTTATCTTTGTGGCTATTTAAACCTTTGTAGATGCCAAGCCAAACCTTAAGAATTTCATTAGAACCTATACATAGAAAGAGCTTGAATCTGTTACCCCCCTAGGTTGTGAAAAATTCCCACTATATGTTCCTTTACATTTAGTGTGCTTTAGTTTACAAATGAGACACTTTTCCATGAAGTTCTTTGAGGTAGATTATTTGGTTTGTCAAGGATAATTTCCTACCATGACAACTATGAATAATGATATCATGATATTGTGCATATGCTTGGTTCAATATTCTAAGATCTTATCTTTTTCTATTGTTCTATTGTATGTTCTATGAATTTATGTTGGTTGTTCATGTTACATAGTAGGTTGTTCCAACAAAGGTGTGCCCTGGAGCACCAACCCATGGGCATAAAACCCTAGATGGTGGAGACTTCATCACACCAAAGGGGCAGTTAGCAAAGCCACTAAGCCAAGTACTTTTGAGAGTAAAACCAAAGGTGTTGTCCATGTTCAGTCCAAGGGGTAAAAATCTCTCAAACATTATATCCATATAATAAAATCCCCTTTGGTCTATACAATAAAAAAATTTGACCCCTTGCTCTAGCCTTAGCCTTATAGGGATACTGAAGTAGCTCTAGTGCGTAACACACTCCATATGAATCAAAGTACATCAACAAAAAGGCTCTAAATTCTTTTTTTTCCTCATTAGCATTTCCACAAGATTAATAACTTGATGTAGATTGATCGTATTATGTTTTATACACAATAAGTATATTCAATTGTTTTTTTCTTGTCCTCAAAACTTTCTATGGGCTAATCTACATTAGTTCATTGGTGCTTACTTTGATGTTTATAGGAGATATATAGTAGAGATGGTTCGAGACAAGGTGGTCTCTCATTATTCGAGGCGAAGATGTACAAAGACATATGAGACAAGGACGCCTAATACCACACCTACATCTACTGAAATACCTTCAAATGTTCACTCTCAAAGATGGTCTAAATCATCTAGAGATTCTAGCGTATTATATCGAGACACATTAGGTATGTGTTTGAAATTTATGCACATGCAAAATTTATGAGTATGCGTGAATATTTATATTTGTTTCAAGTCTTGTTCATTGATTTTACTAAGTTTCATTAGCATTTTTCTTTGTAGAGACACAGCGTAATAGATTGTCTCATGAGAGTGGCCAAGCTTCTGTGTTTGGTCGATTGTTTGATTCGTCATCTCATGACTATTTTCCCTCTTCTGGTTGTTATTTTTAGAGAATGACCAATGGACCACCAACATTTTATTGGTAATATGTTACATATATATATAATCTATTTAAATAAATTACTAATTTGCATGTGTATATATATGCTTGTGTCTTTATGTACTAAATTATACATGATTACATTTGTAAATGTAGAGGATCGTGGTTCTACTGAGGGTTATGATGATGCATTTAGAGAGGCTAGGGGTAATGATGCATTCAAAGAAAATGAGGGTTATGCATTTGGAAAAAATGAGGGTGGAGATGCTAAGGATGTTGCAAGGGACCAAGAGCAAGGTCATGCAAATGCTCGGAGAAAGGGTTAAGTTCGACGAAGGGCTAGTACTGAACAAGCACATGGTTGTCAGCCCATGACCATTTATCCTTCAGATATACCCGATGCTCTTCCTTGGGAAAATGAAGAGGTTTCTATCACCCTTGAACAATGTACGACCCACCATAAAAAATTGAGGGATGATCTTGCTAGCTTGGAACTCCCAACAGAGAGTTGACAAAGCTTGCAAATACTTTTGGAATCTTTAGGCAAGTTTATTGGTTCCCATAGAACTGTTGGGCCAACAACAGATTGCTTTATTCACTTGATGTGAATAAGGAGGGCTCAAGTGATGGGTCTTGACAAGTGGGTTGATGTAGAGAAGAGGGTATCAAAAGCATATGCCATTTCAATATTTAATTTTAAAGAAGGACCGAAGTAGAATATGTTAAAGGTGCAATATTTCAAGCACCCTGAGATTGCACACCTTTTATATGATAGATTCTTGGCTGCCTACGGTAGATTTCCATGGAATGATGAAGTGCCACATTATTTTGTGAGATTTTTTTATGCGGTGTTTTTTTTAAACATGAAGCCAGATTACACAGATGTGTCCAAATTTTACGGGGTTGGAAAAGGTAGGACGTATGAACGAGAAGGAGCCTATCGTGATCCATTGTTGCCTAATCCTACACCTAGTTTGGTGCCTCAGCCACAGAGAGTTGTTACATTACGATTAGAGATGGAGGCGCCCTCTCAGATTGGTCTAGAGGTTAGAACTGTCATAGGAAACAACTTACCATTTGCTCTAATGGCCATTGTTGATGTGGGCATGGATCGACATAGAGAACGTGCTCATTCTCGTGCGCATTTTTGTTATAAAACAAACAATGAGGTAGATTCAATGAGCCTTGAATATGCCAAGGCATATGCAAAACATTATCGAGATGGATTGCTTGATTTAATCCATCGCGAGGAAGGAGGGAGGGGGGAGCTATGTGAGAAATTTTATGTTTTCCTCATAATTGTTAAATCCTATTTTGTTAGTTTATTTAATATATAATGAACTCATTTGAATTGCAGTTCACCCAAATGTTGGATGAATGTGATTTTATGGTCGACTCTAGTGTTAACCTAGGGCCATTGAAAGAGGTACATTTTCATAAATATCTATAAACTTATATGTTCTTATTATTGACATGACACATTTTTTCAAGATTGAAATTTTGTTTGTGTTCATAGGTTCCGATCCCGTCGCCTAGGGCCATGGGTATTGGGCCCCTCTCATCATCAATTTTGGGAGACATTCCTAGTGTCTCCCGAGATTTGGAGGTAAATCAAGCACCTTTCAAATGTTTTAGTAGTGATTAAATGTTTTTTTAATGATTAAAAACAATTGACATTTTATTATCCGTGAGATGTAGAACAATTTGTGGCGGGGTATGGTTAAGACGACCCCTAAGCTGAAAGGTCATCGGTTCTAATCTCGTCGAATACCAAAAAATCCAACCATGTTAAGGGTTGGTGCAGTTCAGGCTGGGTGAGATCCCTGGGTGATTTTGACGGCTTAGATGCCCCTGGTTCGTGGTTTCTTAGCCAATGGAAACCCTGCTAGTTAGGGGGTTCCACCACTTTGCCAAAAAAAAAAAAATTGACATTTTATTTAAATTTGAATTAAGTTACATTTAAATTACATGTTTTAAATGTTTAAGTAATGGTATTTTAATTGTAGGTGGGTAAACGTATTGTACAACTTTCCATGGTTGTGGATGTGGTGACCTCTTTGGGTGTTTGCCTCACTCAGGTATATTTATTCATTTTTATTATTTTAACTTCAAATTGTATTTTTATTTAAGTTTATTTACAGTATCAAATTTATATATTGAAGCTTAATTATATGTTGCATGTGTTATATAGGTCAATCGCTAGGAGAATGTGGAGAGTGATATCCATATAATGGATATCACATAG
>LPNX010464404.1:124153-170418 GCA_001517045.1 Pseudotsuga menziesii
GGGTTTGGTATCTTTAAGTGGCTTTGTTTTATTTGATCATCAAACACAAGGGAAAAATATATGTAATTGATAAAGTGCTCTAGCATGATTGCATTGGTTCAATTGGTTGTATGATTACACCTAGCATTTTGATGTTTCTATGCAAAGTGTTATCCCTCATCATGCAAGGGTGTTCACTTGTGAATATTTTCATAATTTCAACAGTAGAGGATGCATTTGATATTGGAGTTTTGCTTGATATTGTGGTGCTAGCCTAGATGTTAGTGGTTATGTTTAACAATTGGTAGTTGTAATGTGGAACAAGTGTACCTTATGGAGTTTAAGGAGGTTGTTACAACTTATTCTTTCATGTAACTTTATCTAACAACATAAATGGGCCAAGGAGGAACACTGCAATGGTTTAATTCTAGGAAAACTTTGGTAGAATAACCAATGATATACTTGTAGCATTTAGCATGTTATTTGTTGAATTTATCAAACCCTGCAGAATATTTGGGACAGAGATTTTGGGTAGCCTTTAGGTATAGATTTGTGGTCATTGCAGTCTCAAAATACATGATATTAAGTTAGAAAATACTAGTGAATATTCTATTGTATCTTTAGGACTATAGTGAATGCATCTTAAATTAAAATTTCAGGTATAATGGATGCAATATCTCATAAATGCATAGTCCAGAATGAATGAATATAAAGGAAATTTACCATATCTTGGTAAGTTGATATTAAGTTAGAAAATAATAGTGAAGATTCTGTTGTATCTTTATGAATATTGTGAATGCATCTTAAATTAAAATTTTAGGTATAATGGATGTAATATTCTCATAAATGCATAGTCCAGAATAAATGAATTTGAAGGAAATTTACCATATCTTGGTAAGATGTATAGTTGTTGATTAGTGGCAACATGGAAATGTTGAATATCCTTGAACCTGCATTCATACTACAATTTTGAGCTTGATTTGAAGTAATCACTAGAAAAATCCAAGCAATGAAGTTTCTTTTTATCCTAGTTGGTGGACTATTTTATGGTGTATATCATACCAATAAATATGAATTGTTTTAGCCAAAACAAATCAGCACTTACATAGTAGCTAACTCAATTCTTTGGCAGCTTGAAGACCTAAAGTAGTTGGATGGTTTAGGGATATGCTTAACATCACATGAACAACATTAATATCTGTTAAGAAATATGGTATTTGGAGGGTTATTACTTGCTCATTGAACCCTAAATTTCTCAGAGCACACACATTTAGTGAACAAGAATAAGGGTTTATCCACGTATGCCTAATGTGTAAATTATCATGGGGCAACCTGTTTAGCTTTCAACCCATGAATCCTATAGCAGCCACACCATCATTTGGATGCCTAATGATATCCCTAGATCAACTTTAAACATATAATATCCCTAGATCAGCTTTATCCCTAGAGTCAAAACCCTAAGATCTATGGTTTCTTCATTTCTTTTGGACCATCTAATTTGGTCAAAATTAATTCAATATTGTTTTATAAAAGGTGTAGTATTACCTACATTAGAAGTCCTTTTTGAAATCAATCATGGAGATGGAAACTTTTATTTGTCCCATCTCTTCTAAAATTCAACCTTTTGCATTCCAAGTTCAAGCTACTTTTTTATCTTGCTGAAAAATCTACTTTTGTGAAGTTTAGATCAACTTCAAGTTTTAATGAACAAACAATTTTAATGTCCCATAAATGTAAGTTCTAAGTGTACATTTTTGTTTCAAATACTTTAAGGATCTTAGTGACATCATTGGGTGGGAAATTGTCATTACAATCTAGTTTTGGACCTTTGATACAACATTATCTATTAGACTCATGGATATTCATGCTCATGTTCAGGAAGGTGCCCAAAGTTTGTAATCTTAAAGTAAATGTTTGCCAAGAATACTAAGAGGCTATATTTAGTGTTTATCAAAAGGTTAACTATCATAGATAAGAAAATGGTCTAATGTATTATGGTATTTTGGACGTGATGGATTTAAAATTGGAAAATCTAATATTTAATTCTGACTGTTTAGATACAATAGATGTATGGAAGATGATTTAAATAAAGTTAAAATTCAACCATTTGTGTTTAAAAATGCTCTAAATTTGTGTTTTCTTGATGGACCAAAGATATTTTGTTGAGAAAAATGTTTAGTTACATTGGCATATTTGGATTGAAGTCTAAAGCTAACCTCTACAATGCTGGCCATTCCTTTCCTTTGTTTCTTCAGTAAATGGAAGGAACTTTTGCATGGCAACATTGGAGAAAGAGAAGTAAACCTTTTCCTGTAGAAAAGGGAAAGTACTTCTACCTAATCTATGGAAATATTAGGTGATGCTCACTAGATTTATGAAGTAATGGTTTTGTTTATAAGATCAATAAAATGTGGCTAGTAGAAAAAGAATAAATCCAAGTGAAGGTGTATGAGAAATTAATATACTACCCTGATCTTTCATTGTATTGAACCACATGCCTTTGTTGTGAACATTATTATAGATCTAGATCCATAAAAAATATCTAAAGGATATCCAATCCACTTTTTAGGGAACTTTGCATGATAATTATGCATTATGAGGAATTCTCTTGAGATAACATGATAATTCATTCACAACCCTTTCAATTATAATCCCTCTTAGCATACATGTAATTGCGATCTTCACTCTAAATTTTTGTTTTCATTTTGGTTGAGGATCAATGTAATTAGTATCTTAATTCATTTATGTAATTAGTATCTTACATGATGATTAAATTAGCATCTAAAGATACTAATTAGTATCTTTAATTTAATTACATAAATGATTTAATTAGTATCTTAAATAATTTTGGTTTTAAATGAATTTATTTCACAATCCTCTTTTGTGCGAATTCAATCAAGATTTTTAATCATTAGTAATTATTTTTAATATTTAGTAATGTTAATATTGAATGTTTGTATGTTATGAATTTATACAATTGTACATATCAATTTCGTTATAAAATTAATATAGATAATTTTGATGTACATATGTTGAATAATCCAAGAACAATATATCATATAATTGACATCAATTTGATATATACATACGCTAAACAATCTAAAAACAATGAGCTATAAGCTCAACAATGCAATAACACTATTTTATAAGTTTCCTCAATTTGATGGACATAAGCTCAACAATGTAAGAACTTTAATCAATTTGACATGTACATAAGTTCAACAATCTAATATAATAGTCTATCATATTTAAGTTTAAAAGAGGCACATATCTCATAATTTGACAATTTCATAATGAATGTGCTTAAAAGTTCATCAAAACAATATAGCTCAGACTTTATCAATAATCACTCTATTTGAGTGTCACAATTATAAAACCAATGAAGACGTCCTTCATGTAAAAAGTGTGTATCATGTTCAACATGATTCAAATTAGAAACAATATCTTAAAGGAATCCCGTCTTCAATTATTCTTTCATGATCAACTTTTGATATCTTCCATCTTCTAGCTTTCATTGTTTTATTTGATTTAACTTCTATCAACTTTATGCGAGCTGTGCATACCAAATGACTATATTGGTAGCATATGACATCAGGTTGATAGTCTTTAAAGTGAACGTCCCTTTTAGTTTGAAATGTTTCTTGAAAAAAATAACCTTTTAATAGAATTGACCCTCTTTCATATATAAAACCTCTGTCATCATAGTCCTCTAATAATGTCATCTTTCTCTCTGTGCATCGCATCAAATAATATCTCACATTTTCATTGTTCTCTATGGGTGCAACCACAACAAATACATCTCCTACACATAATTAAGAACATTGAATTTGTCCAAAAAAAACTTTAAAATAAAAATAGAAAAATTTAGTATTTAGTATATATACATAAAATTACCTCCTTAACCAAATCGAAAATTCTATCACCATCAATTGATATTGCAATGTCCTCTGATTCCAACTCTTCAAAGCTTGCGAGTGGCATTTTTCCTTTTAAATTAATTTCGTTGTGTTTCCAAGGTTTAACATAATTGTCATTGATGTTTTCAAAAATCTCTATTGATTCTGTATCCTCTATGCAAATAGGACAAAAGCATGTTAGCTTCCTACTATCAAATGAAAACACATTTTGGAAGGTTTTGTTTTGATTGAGTGTAAATCTCGAGTTCCATGAATAGTGCTAGCGACATATGGGATTGATCTGTCTATATCTTGGATTCCAATATGCCAAAAAAACTTGTCCAACATAAACAATTTTACATGTACATGTGAATAAAATGTTAGTAGATGTACATATTAAAGTTATTCTAAGTTGAATAATTTTGTTCTGAAAACAAAGTTCATACCTGCGCACATCTTTTGATTGTTGATTGTAATCATGGCGGAGATTTAAACGACACCATTGAACAACTTGATTAGCACACGCAAATCGATCGAAAAAATGGTTCTTGATACCTTCAAAGTGCTAGTTTTACACACATCCCGGCACCATCGTGCTCCCCATTTCCATGACCAATTTCAAAAAAATTCCAACGATGTTTCATATTTGTTTTTTTATGAAGGCGACATAGCCAGAACAATGATCGTGAAGATTTAAATTGCCCTGCACATCCATTTGACCATATCCAATGTTCATTCATTACAACTCCACGTGTTTTCAATGAACCATAAATAATATCAAAACAATGTTACATAATGTGTATCGTGCGTGCGGTCATCGCTGATGTAGAAATGGTATTTCTTGATCACATGTCGATTGTCATTCGTGCTTTCTATATCATCAACATTTTGTTGAGCATGTCTATATAGAACATGGACAAATATAGAAACTTGGTTAGAATGATAATATTCACTATGTATTTCTTTTTGTGCTTCAAATGTGTAATTTCCTGTGAAATCAACCACAAAAAAATAGTCCCCTGTGGAAAAACATCACGTGATTTTTTGAATTGCAAGTCTTGCCATCGTGCTCTATGTGAATGTTTTATGTATTTATAAATTTCTTTTTCAAACTTTTTCAAAAACTCTGTAACACTGATTTTATCTTCTTGTAAATCTATTCTTTTCGAAAGAGCGTTCAAAGAACTTATAGAATTGTGGGAATACGTGACATATTCATATCTCTTCCAATCAACTATGATATCTGACAATGACATATCGTTAATATCAATAGGATATTTATGGTGGAATAAAGCTAGAGTTCCACAATTATAACAATTCTTTCCACCGACACATCTTTTGTTGTAAAAATTCTCATGACTATCTCTTTCACATAGAATTTCAGATATAAAAGCACAAATTGTGGAAGGAGGTGAATTCGACCAAAATGTTTTACCAAACTGAAGGAATGTGTCATAATACAATTCAAACTCAACATGATAGCGACAACAACATGTGTCACGAATAGTGATAGGTCTAACATACCATTGCTTCTATTGTACAAATGTATTGATTGACAGATTCAATTCACTGTGTTCATTTTTGAATTTATTGAACAATTGTATTTGAGTCATCTTCAATATATATTTTGGATGAATTTCATACCGATTTCAATATATTTTGCGTCATATCACGTCTCTGGCATTTGGTGAAACACGAGAATTTTCCACCCAATATTCATGCATCATAGCTTTAACACTTTCATCGACCCTATCTTTATAGGGTTGTCTACAAATAATTGCCCAACAAGCAAGCTCATCATTTGCATCTACTTGTAATCGATTTTTTTTATATTTGTACAATGTTTTCCACGAAGTTCCGATAACCTTTGCAATCTGCGTTGTCAAACGTTTTTGTCTAGTACCAGATGAAATAATCGAAGTTTGTATTATTCTACGCACAGTACTAGTATCTTTCTTTCTGAATTTTTCAATCGTTTTTATTGCATTGGATGTATTTTCGAACACATTTTGCTTCACCTTTGAATCTTTTGTCTTTTTTTGAATACCCAATAATGACCAAGCTTCCTTCAACTTCTTGGAGACTAACAAACACCTCAAAATTTGAGCTTGTGTTGCCACTGATTCTTTTTCCAGAAATTGTTCATGCATCTTTTAGCACGATATCATACAATATGGTCAGGTTTCATGTTTCCAAATATTTATTTATCAACATTTTTTAACATGTCGTCGCCAATGATGAAGCCACCTATATATATTTCAATTTCAATTTTAATTTAGAATATTTCAAATATACTTAACTTGAATCATAAAAATACAACTCGTAATTATAATTATAATTACATGGTTTAAAATCTTTTAATAACATACATACATACATATATATATATATATATATATATATATATATATATATATATTACCTCCATTGGATTGAATATTTACATCGTTTTTTGATTCTTCAATGTCTTCAACATCTTCAACATTTGTATCTGCATTTGGAAATTATATTAAAAAATACATAATTTACAAAAACCCGTTACTGCATTTTAAACAAATTTACAATATTCGTACATACTTGGTTCAATTTCTTCTTGAGTTTGATTTTGAACATTCATATCATCAACATTTTGATCCAAGTCTCTAATTACATCATCATTAGCGATGTCTTCAATATTTGTATTCTTTTGTTTCTTTTTTTCATGGTATCTGAGTTTTTGCTTTTCATTATGTAAGGCATCATCTCAAGTGCGATCACATTTCCTCTTTTGCGTTTTTTTGTTACCCATGATTATTCAATGTATACCTTCTAATTAGAATAAATTGCCCTCGAGAGAATCTTAATCATCAAAGAAAAAAATTCACCTTAGAAAATACAAAGAAAGTAAGAGTCATCCACCTCAAACAATATGACTACAAAAAGTAGTGATAATGGCTACAAGGAAGGTTATCAACCAAATTTGGCACTTCTAGGCCACGTGAATTACAAAAAAATTATAGTTTATTTAAATGTTATAAAAGTATAATTAACGAGCATAAATACGCATTCACTAAATATAAATTACGACTTAAAAGGCCAAAAGATGACTATTAAAAATTGATAATTAACTCGTTTAAGGCAAGGTTATAAAAAGTAAATATGTCCATAAAATGTTGTTCAAAATATTTTTTAAAAATGTACCATAGACTAAATTGGTGCAGAATTTTTAAGAAAAATTGTACCATAAAATATTTTCTAGAAACATCTTCTGTAAAGAAAAAAAGACAACAAATTTTCAAAATAATGTTTGGTATCAAATAAAAATAGCCTTCACCTTAAAAGATAAGTTTTAAGAATACTTACCAGAAAAGAGAGCCTTCCTTCTTCTATAACTATGTAAAATGTTGATCAAATATGTTGAGCCTTCATTCATATAAATAAAGAATTGAAACAGTGTTTCGGAAAAACGTAAAAACGTTTCAAGTTCATGTAACGAAACGGTGTTTGGAAAAAATGTTTCAAGTTTTTTTCCGATTGGCGGAAAAAATTCAATAGACACTTTTTACCGAACTATTTTTCGTCCGTCAAATCTAACGTTCGGCCCAACATTTGATAACTTTCAGCCGAAACATTAATTGTTTTTGGCCGAAAATCTGTAATATTTCAGAAATTGAATTGCATCACATATTTGCCTCTTCCCATTTCGGAGAGATCAGATCATATCAAATTATTACAATTTCTTTTCACAAATAATACCATTAGTTGCATAATTCAATCTACTTTCTATAGATGCAAATTTTGTTGAAATTGATGTGATCCACTAATTTTATTTTTTATATTTCTTAGAAGGTGTGTGGATTGCTTCAAAATTTGATAGAATTCATTGAAAATGAAAAATCAATAACTTCTTAAAGAAAAGATAAAAAAATTTGAAAAAACCATGGTGTCGAACATTGATGTGTTGTCTTCAAAATGGTACTTTTAGTCTTTTTTTTTGAATTGGAAATTAGGGAAGATGTTATGCCAAACTAAACATGCCAGTTTATGGTAGTTTTTTAGATTGGTCCACTTCAAAAAATTCTAATAATTATTGCATGCAATTGTTGGATACAAACTTATAGACAACCTTTAGTACCATATGTCTAGATCATCATAACATATTTTGTTTTTAATGAACAATAGTTAAATAATGAATAAACCAGTGTAAAAAAACATGACTATTTATCATAATTTCATTAATTAATAACATACTATCAAACACTTCCAAAAATGACATCTAATACCAATAAAAAAATTTAAAAAATAACAGATAAAAAAGTAACACAATTCTCTACAACTTTTGTTTTTACTACAAAATGAAATTTTATTTAAATGTTGGGAATTTTAGACTACTCTAAATATATTTTATAGAGTAGACATTAGCCACATTATCATTAGTTAAAAGAAACATTATTAAGTTCACTATCGATTAATTATCCAATAGATAAGGTGTTGTTCAATATGACTCCATGGCCCAATGGATAAGGTGCTGGTCTACGAAACCAGAGATTCTGGGTTGGATCCCCAGTGGAGTCGTAGGATCATAGGAATACTTTCATGTGTACAAGAATGTCAATTTTTGGCCAGGTATTTTTTAGCACTTTCGAGAGCAAGAGCAAATTCACGAACACGCAATTGGTTTATTTATTTAATTTTTAAGCGAAACCAGAGATTCTAGGTTCGATCCCCAGTGGAGTCGTAGGGAATACTTCCATGTGTACAAGAATGTCAATTTCCGTCCAGGTTTTTCTTAGCACTTGCGAGAGCAAGAGCAAATTCACGAACACGCAATTGGTTTATTTATTGAACTTTTAAGCGAAACCAGAGATTCTGGGTTCGATCCCCAGTGAGTCGTAGGGAATACTTCCATGTGTACAAGAATGTCAATTTCCATCATGGGAATATCCATTGTGTTGTTTGGAACCTTCTAGAGCAATCTGCAAACACACAATTACCTCTTTCTTACTTCATGCATTTTGGAAGTGTAAGAGAGTTCAAGTTCGATTTCTTCACGCGTCAAAATAAATGAAAGTGACCCATTTCCCCTATAAATTAACTGCACATCAATCCAAAAGGATTCGTCTTAAAGAACAGGTTCCGCTGCTCTGCAAGCAACTTTCTGTTCTGAATGCACCTTAATTCGCCTGAACTCTAGGTTTTTGTGTAGATTAGGGTTTATATTTTAACATTTTTCTTTTAGATAGAATCTCTGGCAATGGCGATTCCGAAGACGACGGCAACAGCGGGAAATGGAAAATGGATGGAAATCTTTCCTTCCCGGATGGAATATATGGGAAAACGGTGACCATCGGGGGAGAGGAGGTTTCCCCCCATCACAGAAGAGCGGAATCTTAGCAATGGCGAGCTCATGGATGGCCTTTACCATGCCTTTCCCGCTGTCTCTGAATTTCCAAAGAAGGGGGTTAATGGAAGATTTGCATCGGCAGAATGTTAAGTTTTTCTGTGTGCCGGGCTCTCGCAGTTTTGTAAATCAGAGACTAGTATACCGGAATCGATGTGTGATGGGATGATCTAGCTGTAACCAATATATTCTTTTGTAATTACCTGGATTTGTGTTAAATTCGTTTTTATTGAAGATCCTTTTAGAAATACGCCCTTCATTTTCTCAAATTTGGGGTTTATCGTTGCTGAATGGAATTATTTTCAAACTAAATTGGGATTTCCTTAATAATTTATTGGTTGGATATAGTATAGTATGAGTGGTTCTAATAATTATCACTGAGTCAAGTAATGCTTATCACTGTGTAGAGTGGGTCTTTTGTGTGGGTCTTTTGTCTCATAAATCCAGGGCAAAGAATAACCAGTTACACCCAAAGATATGGTCAGCACAGCTAAAATTACACTAGTGACCCAAGTTAATTCATGGATTTTTTGAATCTACCTATGAGATAAACACAGAACCATCATACTTGTCCACCTAGGCAAAAGCTTTTGTAACTATCTGATGATGGTAAATAGTCATAGCAGAACCAGTAGCTACTTGTACTTAAAACATAGGTAAGTGTGACCCCCCTAGACAATAAAATATATTGACATGAGGAGGAACATATCATTTGGTAATATCATCCACAATCGTTTGAATCTCGAGACGCTCTTCAAACCGAATGCTTTTGGACACAAATATATAAATTGGAGAAAATATCGAGAGACTTGATGGTTCGTTGCATGACGGGTTGGGGAAATGAGGATGATTCGAAACAATCTAGCGTTTCTATTAGAAGACAATAGTGCCAAAATTTCAAAAAGTGCCAAAATTGACTATGGGGTCTCAAACACCAAATTGGTGTCTAGCTTAGCTGAGACTTTAAAAATAGATTATTACCAGCATATCCCAAAGAGGGGAAATGAAACACAGAAGAGAACTTCTATATGTTTAAAAAAAGAGAGAAAGTTGTGTGTAGGTAATATAAGTTTATGTATGAAATAAATTCTAGGAAAATAAGTGAAAATAAGTTACATCCAACTTTTAAATCGTCGCACAAGTGAAAATAAGTTTCCTCTAAAAGGATTTTGTACATAAAGTTTTTAAATTTGAAAACATTCGGTGAATAATTCAATGTTTTCGCCTCGATCCTTTAAATTCTAGTGGAATCTTACAAAGCAAAAAGTCCAAAAATCCAAGGGGAATAGTTATAGTATTTTCCAAGATTTAGGTAGCTTTAGAGAACCTAGAAACCCTTGAATGTGGAGAAATAGACCTTTGAAACTGAGACCAAACCTGGACGTGGAGAGACTATACCTTTGAAATTGAAACTTGAACTATGCGAGACATCAAAATTTATGCACATCATAATTTGCACAAGTGACACCATTTTTCTTATTGACCATTCACATGGATCCTTTTATAATATCATGTATTGAAGATCATTGAATGGCCAAATAAGGTTGACATGTGAAGAAAATATTTGTCTTCAAGTTTTTAATATCCCAAGTCAATCTTCGTAGTGAATGTCGATAGTATATAGTCAGGATGTCCATTAGTAGCTTGTTGCTTCATTTTTGTGGCGTAATGGGATGTAGAAGCCCTTCTGCGCACATATTGTAGCTCAGGGGGCACAAGTTTTGATAGGCGTAACAATTCCATTGAATTTATTTTTACCTTTTCTCTTCACTACAAGTAAAGGAAAAGGCATGGTGGCCTTCACTCCTTGCAGACCTACACAATTGTGTTTCAGATGATATGCATGACCTCCAAATGTCCCATGGAAACTGTGGAAGTACACGGTTGGAACAATACAAATATGTATGACAAACTATGAAAGTTGGCTAAGAGATGTTGTTGAGAGCTCTTCGCCCATCGACTTTGGCATTGGACAGAAATCATTATTATTGATGATTTATTGCAACAATCTTTTGTAAGTATTGATGATTGGATACATAATTACCGTGTGGGGAAATAGAATGGTGTTTGTTGATTATCAATGATTCGTAGGACCTCAACTCTAGTGCATTAAAATTTTGTTGTAAAAGAATGCGTGCAACATGTTAATTAATGGAACAACATTAACAGAAATTAAATGCTTAGAATAGGAATGAAAACCACAACACTGATAGACAGATACAAGGAAGAAACACAGAAATAGAGTCACAAACAGAAGTTGATAACGGAGTTCACCCCCTCCACTGGGCTACGTCTCCGGGTCCCTCTCCAATGGGTACCGATCCAATTAATGGCTTTAAATGGTACAAAATGGTTCTGGACTAATTCACAGAAACTGGACATTAACAGTAAAGTCTTCAGGACCTCCTCTCTGAAAGTTACAAAACTGGACTTCAACAGACAAAAGAAGCCAAGTTATAACTGAGAATAGTCGACTTCAACAGCATGTGGATAGTTTTATAGCAAACTCTCCAAGCCTGCGTTCTCAACGAACTGAGTCCCCCTCTCTGAACGAACTCCTCTCTTTTATTACTCATCTTTGCCGTTACAAATGAGCCCAAACGTTCAAAGAAATGCGACTGTTCACCTTCTGAAACCATTGCCTTGGCTGTTCGTATGCCTTTCGACGTTATTCCAGCTGTGGCATAACTACCAAGAAAATATTTTCCAAGCTGTGCACATTATGAAATCCGGCCACATCATGATGTTCCACCTGCCATGCCAAGGATCCGACCTCCGGAACCATATGTGAACTGAACTTCTGGAACTAGTTTTAGTCATCCGTGCTTCACCGTGGCGGAAGAGGATAAGCAATGGGCTCCGACGGTCTCAATCGGCTGTCGGCTGGTTTTCGAGTCGGAGGCGTTAGTCACTTTGTTTTCTGCCGTTGCGGACTGTCAGTTGTTAAAGTCTCCCAATTTGACTTCTCAACCCGTAAGTCTTGGGCCTCCACCGTTGCGGCTGCTGAATCGTTCCATCTTCCGATCTGTCTGAACGTCCATTAAGCTTCCGTCGTTGCGGAAGGGAGAAGTCTTTGTGAGCCCCACCGTTACGGAAGAGGAAAGGCTTCCGAGCCCCACCGTTACGGAAGGGAAAGGCTTCCGAGCCCCGCCGTTGCGGAAGGGGAAAAGCTTCCCGTTTACCCCGCGGATAAATTAGTGGTTGGCCGTCTGCTGTTGCAGAAGAAGATGCTCTTCCCACCTCCGATCTGCGTGGCTTCTATGAACCATGTACCATATTGGATCTTTATAGATGAATAATCCACCAGATCAATCCTCCCCATTGGAGAGCTTTTGGACCACCAAAAGCCTGAATTATTCTGCAAGTAAGTGAGGGTAAAGTTCCCTCACTTTACCAATCTCCATCCATCTTGCTTTGCTAGGATGAATCCCTTTCATCCCCACTCGAAGGTACTTAGCATTCCCCCTTGGTGAAGTCCTTACATTTCTGTCAAGAATAACATCATCCTGCAACTTTCTCATATATTCAGGTGCCAAATCATCAATTGAAGGAATCTGTATGTTAATTTCCTCATCCATGATCATAGGAGGCTCATACAATTTAAGATTCTCAACATTGATAACTGAATAAATTTGCATGTATGGAGGTAAATTCAAGCAAAAAGCATTAGTACCGATCTTTTCCAAGATCTCAAAAGGACCATACTCGATAGGCTTAAGCTTTTTACCTTCACCTTTCATCCTTTCTTTGGTGATATGTAACCAAAATCTGTCACCTACCTGAAATTGATGATCAACTCGATGCTTGTCATGCCTGGCTTTATACTTGGCCTGGCTCTTCTCCAACCGTTCTTGAACTACCTCCTGCACTACTTGGATTCTCTGAATGAACTTTAAAGCTTTATCTGCGTCATGATGTCCATTCACTACATCTTTGCCAAAAGAGAAGTCCATCGGTGTTTTTGGCAGATAACCAAAACAAGTTTCAAAAGGAGACCTTTTCGTGGAAGAATGAACTGCATGATTGTAAGCATGCTGTATATACTGCAACTGCTCATCCCAAAGTTTAGAATGTTTACTACAATATCCTCTGAGCAGTTGAACCACTATTCTGTTCACTACCTCTGTTTGCCCATCGATCTGTGGATGAAAAGCTGTACTTTTCTTTAGTTTGGTATCCATAAGCTCCCATAAAGTTGACCAGAATTTTCCCAAGAACCGGGAATCTAGATCAGATATAATAGACATGGGCAGCCTAAAATGTACCCAAACATTTTGAAAGAATAAAAGAGTTGTTTGTTCAGCAGTGATCTGCTTGTTACATGGCATTAAGATACACATTTTGCTGAATCTATCCACAACAACATATAGGTAATCATGCCCTTTTCTAGACATAGGTAGTCCCCCTACAAAGTCCATAGAAATACTTTCCCAAGGACGAGAAGAAACTGGAAGAGGAGTGTACAAACCCAATTTCCTATTGCTAGGCTTACTTGTTGCACACATAACACAACCCCTTATATATTTAGCTACAGTTTCTTGCATTTGAGGCCAATAGCAATGATTCTGCAATACAGACAATGTTTTACTTACTCCAAAATGTCCTGCAATCAATGAACTATGTGCTTCTCGAATCACATGCACTCTTTCTTTCTCTGGAATACAAAGTTTACCAAAATGATACAAGAGTTGATTATGCACAAAATAGTTCTCTTCCTGTTTACCATGTATTAGTGATGCATATACTTTCTTAAAATCTTTATCGTTTGCATACTGTTCAATATAACTTTCATGTGTTAATGAACTGCTTTGAAGAATGATTGAAGCATTTGTAGGTGGCCTTGATAACATGTCTGCTACTTTATTATGAATTCCCTTTTTGTAATTAATTACGAGATGAAACTGTTGTAAGAACCCCATCCATCTTAAATGCCTACTTTGTTGTATTTTAGTTTGAGATTGTAAATATTGAAGTGGCTGATGATCAGTATGTATGACTGTCTCTTTTCCCATGATATAATGTTTCCACTTCTTCACACTCTGTACTAAAGCATACAATTCTTTGTCATAAGTCGGATAGTTACTTACCGCAGTAGAGAATGTTTTTGAATGGTAATAGACTGGCTTCCTTCCTTGCATCAAAAATGCTCCCATGGAAAACCCGCTGGCATCGGTTTCGATCTCAAATGGCTGCTGCAAATCTGGCAATGTCAGAACTGGTGCTGTGCTAATATTTTCCTTCAAAGTGTCGAAGGCTTTCTGATGCTTGCCTCCCCACTAGAAAATTTCTTTAATGCTTGTCAATGCATGTAATGGAGCAGCAATGGAAGAAAACCCAGAAATGAATTTCCTCCAATACTGAACCGCACCCAAAAAACTTCTGCTTTCAGTAACGGTGTTAGGCCGTGGCTAGTTTACAATGACAGCAACCTTGGCTGGGTCCACTCACAGATGGCCTCCACCAATGATATGGCCTAGATATACTAAAGAATTTTTAGCAAATTCACATTTAGACATTTTTACATAAAGCTTTTCCTTTCTCAGTACATCTAGAATTTTTTCATATGTACAACATGCTCTTCCCAGGTGTTGCTAAACACAAGGATATCATCTAGATACACAATTACAAAATCATCAATGAATGAACGAAAGACATCATTCATGACCCGCATGAAAGTAGCAGGTGCGTTACAGAGCCCAAAAGGCATCACAAGCCATTCATACAAACCCTGTTTCATCTTAAAAGTTGTTTTCCAAGCATCATGCTCAGCAGCACGGATTTGATGATACCCACTACGCAGATCCAATTTTGTAAAATAAGTTGCATGTTTCAACTGATCAAGCAAATCATCAATACGAGGAAGAGGATACCTGTTTTTAATGGTGATTTTGTTAAGGGCCCTGTAGTCGATACACATCCTCCATGACCCATCCTTCTTTGGAACCAAGACTATAGGAGAGCCACAAGGAGAAGTGCTGGGCTGGGTGACCCCCTTCTCAATCAGCTCCTGAACTTGCTTCTTGATCTCCTCATTCTGCATTACAGACATCTGGTACATGGCTATGTTCGGGAGTGGCACATCCTGCTGCAAATTTATCTCATGCTGAATCTCTCTCTTCGGTGGTAACCCCTTCGGATCTTGAAACAAATCATCATACTCAGAAATGATGTCAATTAGTTTAGATTTATGCTTAAGGTCACATTCTTCAAAAGATTTAGAGACTTCATCATTTTTCATCTTAACCATCATCAACACAAAATTCTTACTAGCATTTACCAACCTCTTCATTTGTCCTGCAGAGACTATTGCTAGATTGGTTTTTATCTTATGTGCTCGTACAATATATTCCATACCTTCTTTAAAAAGATGATACTTATTTTTCTCTCTATAAAAGATTGCTTTCCGATCATACAAATATGGACTCCCAAGTACAATTCCACAAATGTCAAGTGGTACTACATCCAATTCTACCTCATCCCTAAACTTGTCAGTAATTGCAAATTTTAATACACATTTATTTGTAACTTGCAATCATGTATCATTAGTAACCCAACCTAGAGGATAGGGCTTTTCATGAGGCACATTAACTAAATGCAATTTCTTAACCACTTCTTCTGATATCAGATTTACTTGTGAACCACTATCAAACAATGTATCAATCTTTGTGTGATTGGCAATGACATGAACATGAAACAGTGCACTTCTATCTTTATCATTTTGCTTAGAAGTAGATGGCAGACTTGTACTTGCACTAGAAATTGATTGTGCATCAATGGGAAGTGAGATACTTTTATCCTTACCTTGGATTCCGACAGCTGTAACCCTTGTTTCATCACCTGAGTTGGATCCCAAGTCTTGAATAGCTGCTGCAGTAGCTTTTTCCTTTCCTTTATCTTTGTTTCCTCCATACTTCTTTGGCCTTAATTCTGGATGAAGTTTCCAACACTTAGAGACATCATGTCCCTTCTGACAATGCGAACACGTCGGCTTTTCACCATCTTTCTTAACAGTAGCCATCTTCTTTTTCCCCTTATCTTTACCTTTCGATTTGTTGTCAAATTTAAATGACTTCTTCACAAAAGTATCATTAGCATGCTTACCCCTGGCTTCTAAATGGGTAGCTTGAACACATACATCATCCAAATTACTGGGATTAAACATCAACAAGGTATGTTTCAAATAAGAATGCATGCCACCAATGTACTTAAGAAGAGTTTCCTATGTATCTAATGAAACATTCAATGCAATAGCCCTCTTTCTGAATTCATGAGTATAATCTTGAATGCTTTGTCCTTTAGCTTGTCTAAACATTTTCCAATTCATGGTTAATTATTGCATGTGACCTAAAGGATAAAATTGCTTCCTCAATACTTCAATGAATTCATTCCAAACTGAAATAATTTTACCATTCTTTCGAAGATCTTGCTGAATCTTGCTCTCCCACCAAGTAAGAGTCATTCCACTCATTCTCAAAGTGGCCAATTGGATTCTGGAAGGGTCATCATTAATGCCCTGCACCCTGCAATATACTTCAAGCTGCTTGATCCAATTGTATAATTTTTCAGCATCTACATCTCCATTATAAATAGGTAATTCAAACTTTACATCCAATTTGAAATAAGGCATATTAGGACTTGCATTATGAGAAGTATGAGAAGAAGAAAAAGTCTGTTTAGTATCAGGAGGATCACCATCACCTCCTACTCCTTTACCCTTTTCTTCCGACTTCACTTCTGCATCTCTGGATGAAGATCCTTCTTCTTTCTTCTTCCTTTCTGCTCGCTCATCGAGTAGAATTTCCATCATGGCTTTCATGCTTATAAAAGCCTCTAGAAACTCAGTTTCAGAAATGACAGGTTTTTCCCGTTCGGTATGTCCTTCTTCTTCCCCTCGTGGAGAAGACATGGTTCTTGAGAATGTCCTCCTGGAGCCAATCTCAGGATTTCCTTCAACTAATTCTCCTTCACCAAGCTTTAACCTGGACCTGGTAAGCATTCACAAACTTGCACAACAGTCAACCAGCTTTGATACCAAATATGATCCGTAGGACCTCAACTCTAGTGCATTAAAAGTTTGTTGTAAAAGAATGCGTGAAACAGGTTAATTAATGGAACAACATTAACAGAAATTAAATGCTCAGAAAAGGAATGAAAACCACAAGACTGATAGACAGATACAAGGAAGAAACACAGAAACAGAGTCACAAACAGAAGTTGATAACGGAGTTCACCCCCTCCACTGGGCTACGTCTCCGGGTCCCTCTCCAATGGGTACCGATCCAATTAATGGATTTAAATGGTACAAAATGGTTCTGGACTAATTCATAGAAACTGGACATTAACAGTAAAGTCTTCAAGACCTCCTCTCTGAAAGTTACAAAACTGGACTTCAACAGACAAAAGAAGCCAAGTTATAACTGAGAATAGTCGACTTCAACAGCATGTGGATATTTTTACAGCAAACTCTCCAATCCTGCATTCTCAACGAACTGAGTCCCCCTCTCTGAACGAACTCCTCTCTTTTATTACTCATCTTTGTTGTTACAAATAAGCCCAAACGTTCAAAGAAATGCGACTGTTCACCTTCTGAAACCATTGCCTTGGCTGTTCGTATGCCTTTCGACGTTATTCCAGCTGTGGCATAACTGCCAAGAAAAAATTTGCCAAGCTGTGCACATTATGAAATCTGGCCACATCATGATGTTCCACCTGCCATGCCAAGGATCCAACCTCGGGAACCATACATGAACTAAACTTCCAGAAGTTTTAGTCATCTGTGCTTCGCCGTAGCGGAAGAGGATAAGCAACGGGCTCCAACGGTCTCAATCGGCTGTCGGCTGGTTTTCGAGTCGGAGGCTTTAGTCACTTTGTTTTCCGCCGTTGCGGACTGTCAGTTGTTAAAGTCTCCCGATTTGACTTCTCAACCCGTAAGTCTTGGGCCTCCACCGTTGCGGCTACCAAATCGTTCCGTCTTCCGATCCGTTTGAACATCCATTAAGCTTCCGCCGTTGCGAAAGGGAGAAGTCTTTGTGAGCCCCGCCGTTGCGGAAGGGAAAGGCTTCTGAGCCCCGTCGTTGCAGAAGGGGAAAAGCTTCTCGGTTACCCCGCGGATAAATTAGTGGTTGGCCGTCCGCTGTTGCGAAAGAAGATGCTCTTCCCACCTCCGATCTGCGCGGATTCTATGAACCATGTACCATATTGGATCTTTACAGAGGAATAATCCGCCGGATCAATCAAGAAGATGATGCATTTGACGGTATTCAAAAAAGGAGGTTGCAACTTGTTGATACTGAAGTTTCTCTCTTGGAACACAATATAATGACGATGAAGTCCCTGAATCTCATATGGATTTGCTTGAACAAACATCCACTCTTTTCTACCTTCCTGGATTCTAATGAAGAATTTAAGGCTTCTACAGGTGTCGGTGAGTGCAACATAAATATTCTGGAAAGATGAATAATAGGTAAATAGAAATTCGTTATTCACATGTAAATAGAAATTCGTTGTGTTAAAGTTTGTATGTTTAGTTCGTATTAAAGTTGCCATATGTAAATATCTAGCTTATGGTAAATGTAAACATTCTGTAGGCATTTTGGAAGCAATACACAAAGAGATTTCCTGTCTCATGGTTGTCAAACCCAAAGACAAACGGGACGAAAAGGCCTATGTATTTTCATACGAGGATGTGCAAAGCATGCATTGCCTACACACATTAATTTTAGTGAATCAATGATACTTTATCCACCAGCCCTTTTGGACTTTAAGCACGCTCTCCACAACGACGTTCTGCTTGACGGGACTATCGTGCGCTGAGGCACTCGAGTAACTTTTGATAGCCACATAGATTAATAAAACTATGTATGTAAAAGTTATATATACATACACAGTTATACATAAAATTTACACAAATTCCAATGAAAATTATGACCAATTACCTACTCCACTATTACTCTTTGAACTTTGAGAAAGGCTGGTCTCTTATCCCCAACCATCCCAACCCTTCCAGAAAGGCTGGTCTCTTATCCCCAACCATCCTAACCCTGATAAGGGGTAGTCTCGTCCGTCTCCACTAAGGCCAGCTATTTAGGACCGGATAATACTCTCAATGGAGGCGAAAACCAGCTTCTCCCGCCCGCTGCCTCAGACTAATCAATTGGAGGGAGAAACTATCCCTTTGTAGCCAATAATAATAGAGCGAGTGATGGATAGGATTAAAAAAACCATGATTGAATTTGGTCAGGTCTTCCCTTTTATAGTGATCCTCTATTGAACTGGGGAATAAAAGGCTACCTCTACCCGACTGAACTCTCAAGGCTACCTAAATTTGACTCCCATTGCCAGCTCCCGGGAATCCATGAGAATTAAAAATAGTCCAAAGTTTCCATTTAAACATCAAAGAGAAAACACAGAAAGGACATGTCTTTTCTAACGTACACTAATATGAGGGCCTTTCATACCCAGTCCCAAAAATTACACCTTATACATGTCTCCAAACAAGGCGAGAGGCCGAATTAACAGCATAAAGAAATTATAGAGGAACAAATGGTTCATTATAGAAGCTTGCAATATATTCACAGCAAAATTTATACAAACTGTATATGCAAAAATAAAAGAGATATACCCATAGTATCTACATTTCCAGACAGAGTCTAGCCCTGCGAAGGACACGAGTCACTGGAAAGATTCACAAAACCATTGTATATTTCAATGTTTAACTATTATTACAAAACACTAATGGTGTTAAAATTGAACATCATCCATATTTCTTCAAATTATAAAACTATGGATTCCAACGTTTAAACTTCCAGCTGTTGTAAGCGTTCCTTTTCGACGACCTTTCCAACCTTTAAGCTTCCAGTTGTTGCTTTTATTATATTTTGACAGCCAAAGTATTCAAACAAACACAAAATAACTTCTGGGAAATCTTTGTTGTCGCTACAATTTGGCAATAGGTTACAGTTGCTTTCTTTAATAATAATAAATAAAAACATGAAAGAAGAAATCCATAACATTTGGCAGTCCTGAGGATAGGCGTCTGTGATTCAATATCAGTTCGATTTCAATGTTTAAAATGTGTTGGTTTTACGTTAACCAACTCAAAAACTCATGAAAATTGTACCCATGGAGTCTATTTTCCTATTGGGTAGGCTATTCCATCATTTTGCAGAGCTTTGCACACCATGAATACGCTCTCGAGGTGATTTGCAGTTTTCTCATCAATTTTGTGTAGTTACATCAATTCAACTAGAGCTTAGCACACACGTTTCTGAGGCGATTGGCAATTTTATCATTAATTTTGTGTAATTACATCAATTCACTATGAATTTCAATTTGTATTTGCTTTATTTATGATTTTGTAGTGGTATGTTATCTCGCTAGCGATTCGAGCTCGAGTATCCAGCCTTTCAACATAGATTCTTGACTGAAGATACCAGCGGTCTCCAGATTAACGTTTAACGCTGTGAAAGCAGTTAGCGGGCATGGAAGGATTAACATTTAATCGATGGACAAGGCGGCTCTTCTGCATTTAATCGGTGGACAGGGGCCGACTCCTCATAGGCCATCTGAGCTGGATTCACGTTTAATGGTGTGAAAGCAGTTAGCGGGCGGGGAAGGATTAACTTTTAATCCATGGAGAGGGTGGCTCTTCCACATTTAATCGGTGGACAGGGGCTAGCTCCTCATAGGCCGTCGACAGATGACGAAAGCCAGAGGAAGACGTCTTCTTAATAACACTAGCATACCCCCAAAGTGGGGAAATGAAACACCGAAGCTAATTTCTATATGTTGCAAAAAAATAGAGAAAGTTGTGTGTAGATAATATAAGTATATGTGATGAAAGCAAGTCTAGGAAAATAAGTGAACATAAGTTATATCAAACTTCTGAATCACCACATAAGTGAAAATAATTTTTCTCCAAAAAGAGTTTTCGAAGTCTTAGGTAGCTTTAGGAACTATACCTTTGAAATTGAAACCTCACCTGGACATGGAGAGGTTGTACCTTTGAAATTGAAACTTGAACTATGTGACGCATCAAAATTTCTACACATCATAATTTGCACAATCGACAACATTTATCTTGTCAACCATTTGTGTGGGTCCTCTTATAATCTCATGTATTGAAGATCATTAAATGGCCAAATTACAACGCAGAACGCACATGCTTCACAGAAACAACTTCTTTAAGGAAGATTACAGCTAATTATGGAAGAATAAAAATTTATATATAATACTAAGTAATACAAAAAAATATTGTGGAAGACTTCAGTTTGGTGAGGGAAGCTAAAAATATATCATTAACCGTACTTGGACAGTGAAACGTGTCCTGCGAAGGACCTGCAAATTTGTCGAGCTGCATATACCTCGTGTCCTCTTCTCCGTCATTATCCTAGATCTGCGTGCTCCCCTGCTAAATCTAAAGGCCACAATCCCCACTCAAAACTTGGAGGTGCTAAATTGAGAAAGGAAAGTCGTGTCGTGATAATTCCAAGCTTTGACTGTAGCAAATTCCCACGGTGCGATTTGCATGCGTTCATCCACTTTGGAAGCGTGCTTTTACCACTCACCCAAAAACTTATAAAATCAATATTTTGTCTCCTACACATATTGTATATGCGTAACCCATTAATACATTCTCTGTTCAATCCAATCTCCTATTCACTTCCATCTTTTCACCGCTAGCGCCTGTTCTTATCTCCTGCCATATATGATATTGGCTCTGCTTGGTGTTGTATTATTGTACTCCCAATCTTAAGATATGAGATCAGCGGCAATGGAGCTGAGTCACAAGCTCCAGAGATTACAACACACTTTAAATGCTCAATTTCACGGCGCCTTTGAAACTATGGGTGGTGAAGCTAGGAATTGCAGCGCTGCCCATATGAACTCAGCATATAGCACTAATTCTCCGTCGGTCTTTCTCGATCTCTGGTTTTGAACCTAAAATGCAATTCACATTGTGAAATATTAAGACACATTCCAAATTATCCCGCCATTCTTGCATTACTATCTAGTCTCCTACATCACGCTTACTGCCCCCTCTTTCACTTACCATACCTACATTCCTTTTTAGTTTGCATTCACCCACATCACGCCCGCATTCACCCATACACCCAACATTACCAATATTATATTGAAATAGCATGAGAGGGTGACTCTTAATAGGCCGTCGAGAGGGAGTTGGCTAATCTCTAGACCATTTTCACCTAAAATTCGGTGAGTTTTTTTGGCCAAAATCTAGCAGAAATTGTTCAAATGGTAATTTTTAGTGATTGGAATTGCATAAATTGGGTGCCCCAAGGGTAATCCATTTTTGCATTAAAAATTGCAATTTTAACACTGAAAATCTTATTTTCAATAGCAAATAGTGTTGCCAAATTCCAGCCAAACTTACTTGAAAAAACACAAATGATCTAAAGATTAGCCAATACAAATGGTCTAGAGATTAGCCAACTCCACGTCGATAGGAGGATCGTCCCCTTATTAACACCTTCGGTCGGTGTAATTATTTATTAAAATAGATTAAAAAAATTCAGATACGAAATTTTTCGATACACAAATTGATATCACACACACCTGAGTTTGCGACAATGACGTAGGCTAACTGGGAAACGTGGAAAGCAAAGATTTTCTAGAAACTGTTTATTCGACTCTTACCTGGCATTTCTTTGTCGGTGATACCACTGGCAAATGAACACAACATGTTCGTAAACTACGTGTATGTCAGGGGTTGAAGCTCTGTTAAAATAGAGTTTGTGAATGGACTGGAGATTGTGTTCGCTTTTGTGAATTAATAGAAGGCCTTAATAGAATGGCTAAGAACGGTGGGTTTGGAGAATCGATCCTGGGCAGTTGGAAGTAAGTGATACTCAATCTGAAACTTTGAATTTGATCTTCATGTCTTTTCAGTATTCTTCATTCAGCAATGGGTGTTTGGGCGTTCATGGCGATCAGCTTCAGCATGGACGACTGAGGTGGGCTGAGTCTCATGACTCTGGCTCCGGCACTGAAGCCCTAAGGACTGAAGGCGAAACTAGCTGCGGGATTCACTCAGAATTCGCTTGTAGAACAGGGAGATCACATATATGCAAATTTCTCTGCTTCACCTTACTCAATCTGTAGCCTGGTCACCAGTTCAACAGGAAGCAAATCATCTGGGGGGTCAAAGTAGCACTAGGTTTGAGGTATGATTTTTCACTTATTCCAATTTCTTGTTTGAGTTTAAAGGCAATTTCCACTGTAGTTGGTGTTTTTTGGTTCATTTTTTGTTTGTAGGGCTCGATTGTTTTACACAGCGGTGGCCACTTGCAAGGGAAACAACCAATGGAACCTGCGTCAGATGGTGTTGGGCCATCCTCAGCGAGGTTTGGGAATCCATCGTTACTTTATTGGCTGCTAATTTGCATTCTAATAGAGACAGCAAGCCCTCCCTGGAGTACTCAGAAGGTTAGATTAACAGTACTGGTAGTTGTTAATTGGAACTGGAAGTATACATAATTTCACTGTATTATAAGGAATTGTTTAGGTATTTAACTAGTTTGAAAGTTGCGGAGAATCTCAGAGATAGAGATGATATTGTTTGAGTTGTTTCAGACGAGAACGATGGAATCTGGGATATTCATGTAACGGTGGAATAGATGAGAGCATATTCGAGTAGCAACGAGATGAGAAGGCCTGCGTGCCGTCTACATCACAACTAGTCTGATACATCCATGGTGTCATTTGTATCAAGCGACATCGAAAGTATAAGCTTGAGCAGAGAATTTGATAACGTTCTTACAACGGCCAGGAATAATTCCAGTGCTACCCAGTTAGATTTAAAATGGGGTCATTAAATAGTATGACAGGGGCGGCTCCTCATAGGCCGTCGACAGATGATGAAAGTCGGAGGAGGACCTTACCCTTAATAACACCTTCGGTGTAATTAATAACATTTTTGGTGTAATTATTATTATTACTAGCAATTGTACCTAGGGTGCAATAAAATAATGTTGTGTTGCAAGCTAAGCAAGGAGATGTGAACATATATAACAAGAAAGAGAATTTGAAGTGTTGAACCACAAATTTTATCATTATATTATTCACATAATTGCCCATTACATTATTTGCATTTCAAAAGTAATCATAATTTTTTTTCTTGCCTCATCCAAATGACAATGGATTCTTAGTTTTTGTAGCTCTTATGTTACAATCAAGTATACATTTCTTAAATGTGGATCATTAATAAGGAATTCATAACATTTAAATGGAGATCCTTGGAAAATATCTCAAAAAAATTATAAAGAAAAACTTAAAATTGTTGTGTATATCTAGAAAAAGAAAAATTAAATACATAATAAAAAATAAGATCTATAATATTATGAAAAAATTATAATTTGATTCATAAATAATGTTTTTTTTTGTCAAATTGTTTTGACAATTGAAATGAATTCATATACATTTCGATCCTCTTACATTATAATGTTTTGATGCGAGTACATATATGTTAATGCAAAATAGAACATTGATATGTAGATTACAACAAGCAATTTGTAGCTTGTTGAGGAGTAGATCTTGCACATGAAAAGTAGAAAAAGTAGTTAGGGAGAACGAAGAATTTGGAGGTAGCTTGAAAGGATGTAAAGGAAAATGAAACAATGGAAAAAGAGAAGTACCTACATATAGAACATAGTTAAGGGAGCTCCATTGATTGTAGCAATGTCTTTGCATTTTTCCTTACATTGACATGTGGATTATCTTGCATATGTTTGTAATGATCATAGGAAAATGCTGGGGAGATGTGAAGATCCTTAAGGGACGGGACTCTAGAAAGTGCAGTAAAGGTCAAACCTTGACGCTCCATTGTGCCAATGTCTATTGTAGCCTTTGGTAATATCATGGCTTGAGATTTATGTATTGTTAATGCCCATGCCATTTTAAGTGGGATTTGAGTACAACCCCTCCTTTGTATAGGTGGAATTGGTAGAAAAGTAGGATTGCTGGTATCCCATGCTGGACCAATGTACTTTTGGAATTTAACAACAACAAATGTTGGAAGTTGTGGAGGATGATCCTGTGATTTGTAGAAAATATCAACCACTTGTCCGAGTGATCCATTAATGAGGCCTCCTGAAACCCATAAGTTTGATGTTAACATTACTCGCTGCCCAGGGCAAAGCAACACTGCACACTATAGTTGCTCATCTTCAATTTGAGAAGTAGCATGGTTGTTTATGTGCTCAGCAATAAAAAGTGCTATTGGAATTTGCAAAGACTTCAACATGTGTAGATTATGAAGCAAAGCTAGTTGGTTGGTTGCAAATAAGTGCATGGAACCTTTGAAAGCAAATAACTCATCCTTAGAAAGGAAGGAGTCTATCTTGGACATGAGAAGCTTCCAATCCTCTACAATAGTTGTTGCATTTCTGATATTGGTAAGAAGGTTTCTGAAGGTGACATGTGATGGGTCATTTCCTTGCTGGCGAAAAATAGTTGAAAATGTTACAACTGTGTTGAAGTTGTGCCAAAGTGCAGTACCATGGGAAGAGCCTACATACAATGGAATGTCCGTAACTGGTGGCAATTGGGCAAGGTCTCCCACAAGAATAATTAAGCAACCACCGAAAGAGACGTTTTTATGGTGAGGGAATGCTTCACGGAGACGTTCATCAATATGGGTTAAAAGTGTTGGGCCTAGGAAGCGCATTTCATCAATGAGAATGTAGTGGATATGGTGAAGTTCCTCTTGGAGGTTTGAAAGTGAATTCCCTTCCAAAGGCATGAAATTTTTTATAGGAATATGAAGGGCTGAATGGATAGTAGATGCTTGGATGTTGAATGTTGCGACTCCGGTAGGGGCCAGTAGAAAGATTGGGGATTGATTGAAGTTTTTGGTCAAGGAAAGGGATTCTCTTATGCAGCGAATGAAGAATGATTTGCCAATGCCAGCAGTTCCTTGCACAACCATTCTGAGTGGAGGACTTGTTAGGATGTTTGCGAAGTGATTCATGACAATGGAGTGGGATTTCATTTGAGTTGGGGACAATGTTTGAGAATTTGGTGTATCAGAGTAGGATGGTTGAGGGAGGTGGTGGTCTAAGAGATTATTTTGTATGAATTCAATGGAAAGTTCTTGCAAGTTGAGGGGGATGGTCGTATCATGCCAATTATGGTTTTTGTCCAAGTCACGATGACCAAGGATGTCAAGGCCACTTATTTGCATGTCATTGGTAGGGTGTAGTTGGGAGAGCAATTCCCATTCATCCAATTGCATGGGTTGTGGGTTTTGCAAATCGTCAGAAACCATGGTGTGTTCTAATAAGGAAATGGGTTCAACTGGTTTCCGATCAACATGCCAAGGAGTGTAGGTCAATTTAAGTTCTTGCCAGTTTGTAACAATGGCATCATCGGAAGCACCGATGTCGAGTTGTATATTACGAAAATGTTTGTATAGCATGAGTTCAGATCTGTAGAAATCAATGAACAAGGGTGTATCTATGGAGGGGATTGAATAGTAACGGGGAAGAACACGGATGATGGCGGGGGGATCTCTTGGTTGCCATTTTTATTTTTTTTGATGAGCATTATATGACCAAGATCTTGCAGCCTCAATGAGAGATATGGAATGAAGAGCGGAAGGGCGTGAAAGGTAGGCATCTATGAAGTTTGTCGATGTGAAGGATGTGGGATTGTTTGATGAAACCACGATGAAACACATTTATAAGTTTTTCGATTGACATTGAGGGATAAGAAAGTACGGATACTAACTGTGAGAGGTAGTTTTTGCAACATTTTCTTGGGCTCCAATGTCACTATCAACAAGTGTTTCTGACAGGAATTTTTGAATAGCAACAATGGAAGGGTCAAGAAGTGGTGCAACATGGATAATTCGTCAAAGCATTTGGTGAAAGCTTTCAGATTTTGTTTCTGATTTTGATGCATACTTAGCAATGTATTTTTGAACGGCATGTATGTCGAGCACTGGTTGGCAATCAACATTCCCACGCCATATTGATAGGATGGAAGGGATATGGCTATTCAAATGATCATCATTGCAAGCTAGTTTGTATGTTTTTTTGCCATTGGTATCCAGGAACATGGAAGATGAGTTTTGTAAAGGTCATGTGCATTATAACGACATGTGTAGGAAGACCCATTTTTTTGGAGGCATGTATTTGGTGTGCATTTTGTGTGTCATTGGATGCAATTGAGTAGTTCTGTATAGTCATGAAAAGGGTTTTTTTTAGAATGTCATCAGTAGATAACATGCATGGATTAGGAATAGCAGAGTGGGGTAAGAAGGGGGCTTGTTGGTGGTTATCTCGTGTGTTTCAAGTAGAAATAAATTGATCAAAGAATTCCTTATCTTTATCAACCTCAGTAGCATTCTCCCAGTCAAGCGTTTCCATATCAGGTGCATTTTGTAACCATATGAAACCATGAATATGTGTAGAACCTCTACTTTCCCATTCATACCTATGCATGAAATAGTGTTAGTAATATGTGGCAAAATAATAAAAGGTAAATAGATATGTTGTTGGAAGAAGGGATAAGAAATTTTTCCGATACCAAAAATCGTGTGCGTGGAGGTGTTTAACACAAGAACTCTTCACAAAATATTGTGAACCTGTGGTGCATGTAGAGCGATGCAAGATGTTGGTTGGAGATGATATTTTGTATTCTCCATTGTTGGTGCTTGCTCAAAGAAGTGGGCAGTGTCCCATGCATGACCGCATGTAGGTCAGGCCACTTAGTGTCGATCGCACTCAAAGTGAAGAAAAAAGTAGGGCAACCAAGCTGGGAAATCATATCTGTCAATTCGTTCCTTGATTTGTGCCAGAAAGAGCGTGTTCCACGGAGTGTTGCGCCAAAACGCATGCTTTGATCTGGTAGTTTGTCTGAAGGATTTTGTTCCAAGCGATTGTTGAGTTCAAAGATGGTTGTGGGAAAGTTGTCTTCAATGTTTTTTTTGATAAAGATTGTTGTTATTGATTGGCTACGGTGGCGCATGATGAGATTGTAAAGGTAGTAGTGGAATCGTGGGTGGCAACCAAACCTGTTATCATAGTATCGAAGAAGGTGCAATGCATATTCATGGAAATCAACTGATTTAAAATGTGGTTGTTTGAACATGGCAGCGCCTTGCGGGAAAAGTGATGGAAATGCCATTGAGAAAAGGCCTTCTGTATTGTATTCATTGACAGGTGACAAATCTATAGGTGGCCAATCCATTGCATTTGTTGGAGATGAAGAGGGAATTTGCAAAAAAGTTCTGATTTGTTGGAACTCTGTGTTTGTATTGGGTAGAATATTAGCAAAGGATGAAGTTTGTTGGGAGTTTGGATCTGAAATGTCGTGTTGATAAGGGTGAACATCTTCAGTAGGAAAACTAGAATCAAGGGCAGTAAAGTGTGAATGTCGAAGAAAAGGAGAAACATTAGTGGGGGAAATTGGCAAAGCCATAATTGCACGTTGGTCAAGTTGTACATCTTTATAGTATGGGTCATGTGATATCTTGTATTCCAAGGCCGCGAGAACATAGGATCTACTGACAATGCAATCATAGGATTGATTATTGAAGGTTTTACAAGTGACAACTAAAATGTCCAAGTCTTCAATACGTCGAGGAAAAAAACTGAGGATGGTTGAAATGTCTTGTGGAAAGCTTATTGTATGGCCACTATATTTGTATTGTCCACCACGAGCATGGGTAACTTGCAAAATAGGGTTGACACGTGAAATGAGCATTTCTTCAACTTGTGTAAGGATAGATAGAACAAGGGGTTGTTCACCAGGGTCCATGTTGTTCCAGAGGGAGAAGCGATGGCCATTTTTTTTCTGAATAACATATAGAACAAGTATGTTGGCCACTTAAAAAGTGGAAATAAAGTCCAGGATAAGATTCTTTACATATTGAACAAACATGGATGGATTGTAGCTTATCTAGCCTTAAGCGAAAGTGGTGATGTGCTTGAGATATGTTATTTTCATTGAAAGAATGCATGGATTTGTTGGGTGGAGGAATGGTATTTGGGATGGTTGGGGAAGAGGTTGTTTGAGAAGTGGAAGGGTAGTCTAATGATGGAAGATGGTCAGCATGAACATGTGAAGTTGTAGCTTTGGTTTGCATGGAGGGAAGTACGATTGTTTCGTTGTGGTCTGAAAATGGAAGGGTTGGATTTGAAAGCTCGGATGTTGTAGGAGTTGGAGTGGGAATATTAGACTCTACCATATGGATGGAGAGGGCATATTTTTTTGTTGGTAAATATGTCTCCTATGTGCATTTATGTAATCTTTGTTAGCCAAATGATAGGCATGTGCACGTTCTTTTTTGGACGGAGGAGACATATCCAAAGGTAGATGAGGAACGAAGGCACCTGGATTTGATTAAGAAAACAAGAAACACCATGTTATATGTAAGACATGTAAAAGACATTGAAATCGCACTTTTTCATGGACATTCCAAAGAAACGAGATGTTACATGTGGGACATGGTAATATTTTTTTTAAAGGTACATAAAGGGATTATATGTAAGACATGTAAAGAGACTTTGAAATTGCAATTTTTTCATGGACATTCTAAAGAAACAAGATGTTATATGTAGGACATGGTAATTTTTTTTTCAAGGTACATAAAGGGATGGAAAGTGCTTGAAGAAAGAAAAAATATAAAATAAAATGAAAACATGGCTAGATAAATGAAGTAAATCAATCACATGTAAAGAGAAGCATTTGTTGATAAATTACATAGTAGTAGTGTGTTTTGTTTTCAATGTACCTTAAAAAAAAATATTGAAATCCTTGTAAGTGGAAAAAAGAACTAAATAATATGCTGATAATAAATGTGTGTATTTGGAATAGTGTATAAATGGCTACCAAAAGTAAATTTGAAGGCATAAAAGTGATTGCATTTAAATAATACGAGACATAAATAAATGTACAAGGTATATGTAGGAAAGCATTGTAAGTAGGTAAATGTAGGAAGGAAAAAAATAAAGAAATGACATACGAGTAAAATAAAAATATGAAATGTATGTTTTTTGACAATGCATGTGTTAAAATGACATATTAGAACATGAAAAAACTAATATTAACATTGATATTGCTAAGATTAATGTAGAGTAGAACAAGGCAACAAGAAGATAAATGCAATAAAGAGAACACATATAAAGTTGAGGAAAACCTTGAAATGTTTTTGTATATGTATATAAGATACGAAGTAAAAAGCAATATATAAGAGCAGCTTCAAGTGTGGAAATTGTAGCTATAGTAATGCAGAATGGAAAATGTTTGTCTGCATGTATGGGAAAGGTTGCTAGGAAAATTATATATAGTTAAACTATTACAAAAAATAAGGCAATGTTTTTTTTCTAAATGCCTTCTATGCATGCCCCATTTTGGCTATTTCAAGGAGCAGTAAGTTGTTGGCTGCCGCAAAGTCAACATGTTCAGAGCGCATGATGATGACCTTCAATTGAGGCTTGTCTTTAAATGTTTCCATTGTAATGGAAATCATGAGCAAGAATTGCGTGCATTCAACCTTAGAGAATATTTCCTTGATGGCGGAAGGATTAGAAGAAAGTAAGTGCAGGTCCTTTGCAGTGTGTTGCAGCTGCAACTGTTTCCCCAAATTTTCAAATTTTGGACCCCCTTGTTAATTTTAGCATTGCCTAGAATCGTTTGGATCCATAAAAAAAATTTGTTTTGCTTTAATTTTGGACTATTTTGAGGTTAACTCTCTTCCTGCTTTTCAGAAAATTGCTTATGTTTGAAACTGTTGTGGGTTGCGGAATTTAGAGTTTGGTTTGTTGCCCTTTGAGCTGCGATTTCTTCTTGGAAGCTTATTTCTCATGCTAGCCACTGTTTTGAAGGCCATTTAAACAACGTATCGGAGCCATGTTTCCTTAGGGAGCCTCCGTTGCGGAAATTGAATGATGATTATTTTGCAGGAGGATCTTGACTTCTCCGTTGTCGCGTCGTATCGTTTGACTTGTTTACTTTATCGGAGGTTGGTCGAAGTTGAGTCAGGGTATTTGGTCTTTGTGAAGCCGCTGTTTTGGAAGTGAAACAGGTTTTTTGGACCGCTGCGAGACCTTAAGTTGTTTTGAACACTTAGCATTTTACATTGATTTTGTGCCATAGCAAAAGTTATGGTTTGGATCGGAGGCTGTCTTCTGTTTATCTTCCACCCTTGTGTCTCCCAAGCGAACTAAGTATCTGCCATATAAATGCTTTGCCCACCGATGCTTTGTCGGGTTTTCATCACTTTGTCTTTGGACCGGGGGGTCTGTAGTCTTTCCTCCTCTGCCCTTGCGGCTATGTAACGCACTAATTGTCCAACGTTGATGTATTTCCACTCGCCGAATGGGAACTTTTCCATCCAGAGTTTGGATTTTAGCTCTTCCGACTTCGATAAACTTAATGGTCTCGCGGATCTCGTTTCCTGTTTGAGACCCGCCGACGTGGCTGTGAGTGAGACTACACGGCCGATGTCTTAATGTTTTAAGCCGCTGATAAGTTTTTTTCTTCCCATCGTTTTGTGAGTTTTAAACCCCTGTGTGGGTGACAGTGGTTTTGGTACTTGTTAAGGTTTTCATGACGAGAGCGCAATACAGGGCCTCTTTTGATGACTATTCATTTTGTTGATGTAGTTTGATTGAAAAGATGCAGTCCTGATTAATGATAAATGTCATTTAATTGCAGACGGACTCAAGAGACTTTTTCAAATTACTACTACGAGAAGGCATAGCTGGGAGACAAAGCAGCAGAAAGTTGGCTAGGCAGTGTTAGGCAGAGTTCGTACTGAAATCAATGGGATCTCAAGGAAGACAAACGAAGGATAGGGCATAATCGATGGTGACAAAAGCTCAGGCTTGGAAAGATCCGTCAGTTATCGAGCAGATCCCGCTTTGTTAAGTACTCATAAGTTGAAATCTGAAAATGTAACGCATGAAGTGAATCATGAGTACTCACAGAAAAGACAAAATGGTGATATTAGACGGTTTTAGGGAGCCCAAAGGTCACACGGTTGGGGCAGCCCAAGGGGTTGGCTGATTTGGTTTAAATATAGGAAAGTTAGAGTTTACAGGGGACTTTTTCCCTGAAAAAACTTGTGAACTATTGTTTGTAAGAGGAACTACTTCATTTTACAATAAGAAAGTACAAATTTTTCCTGTTGGAGAAGGTGCTATGTGGAATGTTCCAATGTGATAAATGAACAATGTTGAAGGGGAACTATTTCATTTTCGACTGTGTTTCACTAACTATGAGAGCGTTCTAACTTTATGAACCTATGTTCTTACCTGAATGTTCTCTAGTATATTCTGTGATGTTTTCCACTATGAGTAATGGAAGTTTTAACTGTTGATGATCTATCTTGTCATGTATACTCTTATTCATGTTTATATGTTTGGTTCTAGGAACATCTATCTATGATTTGTCATAACATGTGAACAGTGTTACATTACTCATGAATTAATATCTAGCTCTCTAGAGATAGCCTAGTTAGTATTTATTTTTTTAATTGTGTGTGATTCAGATGTGAGGGAGTTTAAGACGAGAGGTAAGAACCTGCGCATCACATTGTGAACACTCCTTGCATTCTCAATCAATCTGGATCCAGCCGCAACCGGTAAAACTTTTTATTTTTGTTACTTGACCTACGGTAGTCGGACCGCAAACCGGACGGATTCCCTACACCAAACAGTCACGGGCTAGTTGGGAATGTTGACTAGGGAGAATCCCTTTACTGTTGTTGCCTATGATTTTTCAGGCCTCAATAGTTTTTGGCGCTAGAAGGAGGGCCGCCAGTGCATGGCTGGCCGAGGAAACCCTTTTTCCCGAGATCATTCCACCGGTAACAGTTCAGGAGGAAGTTTGTTTTCCAATCCAATTCCTGAAGAGGAGGGTAGAGAAAATTTGTATTCTGTTGACAACGAAGTTGTTAATGATCTGAGAAGACACACTAGGGCATATGTGAAGAAGATTGGAGGATTGCCAATTATCCCTGAATTTCCCAGAAGAGAATATAAAAGGAAAGATTGTCCTATATTGGAAGACTCAGTGCTGGTTGGGGATTGGGAAGAACTTGTAGAAACAACCTTACAGGAAGTTGTACAGCCTTTGAATCAAGTAGGCCCAGATACTCCTCATAGTTCTCTTGTTCATACTCCTATTCGCTCACCCCCTCACTCTCCACCCAGACTCATGGCAGGCATAAATGCAAATCAACCACCCAACCCACCGAATCCACCACCTTCCTGGAAAGCCAGATCACCTTTAAATCTAACACCTCCTTTGCATGATTTACCTCAATCTTTTGAAAAGATGCTGCCCAAATTTGACCCAAATGAGAAGATGCTAGTAGATGACCACTTGCAAAGTTTCTATTTGGCAATAGAAGGATTAAGGGCTGGGGAATATGAGGATGTAGTTTGTAGGATTTTCCCACACACCTTTAAAGGAGCAGCAGCATCGTGGTACTTTGGTCTGCCTGCAAATTCTATCCCTGATTGGGATACCTTCGAGAGGATTTTTAGAAGCAAGTATGCAACCCAAAAAACTCATGCAACTCTCATGAAAGGACTACACGCCTTAAAGAAAGAAAGAAAGGAGAAGGTGCATAGTTTCACCCAAAGATTTGCAGCCTATCTTAAGAATTTTTCTGAAGTTGACAAACCTTCGGATAAAGTCCTGATTGAATATTATACCTCAACTCTAGGACCCGAGTTGGCCATGTTTTCCAAAATCAAGGCCAAGCCTACTCTAGCGGAGACCTATGAGGAGGCAGAGAGAGTAGAGGCTGAAAGGGAGAGTATCGAAGATTATCCCGAACAGTCAGGAGAAAAAAATGTGGGGAGGAAAGCTTTATTGTTTACCAAGCCTAAGGAAGAGCAGTCACCAGATTTCAAAGGAATGACAAAAATGATGCAGAAGATTTCTAATAGAATCATAGACTTGGAAAAGGAAAAGGAAGCCCAAAAGTTCTACAAGCCTTATTACAAGAAAAGGGAATACAACAATCAATCCCAACCCCCTCCGCACAATCCTGCATCTATGAATTTAACAGAGGTAGGGATGGACAATTTTTGCACTTTCCACCAACAACCCCACTCTGAAAAGAATTGTCCTCAATGGATAAACTCAATGACGTTGGTTATGAATCAACTGTTGGATTCTAAATTGACAGAAGATAAATATGAAGAAAGGAAAGACAACAGTACATTAACGAAAGAACAAGAGGATGAGACCATGGTTTTATGGGACTGTGTTTCGTTGTTTGACACCGAGGAGGAAAAGGTCTTCAGACACGAGGACATCCTGGAAACAAAGGTAACAACAAGAATCCAAGGGTTGGCTAAAGAAAACAGTCTCATGCTCCTAAAGATTAAAAGACTTCAAAGGAATGTTAGGAAATTTCAAAATAACTCCTCAGCTAATAAAATTCCGGAATTTACCATCACCAATCAAGGTCCTAGACAGACTAACATGTTCGCCAAGCCCAATGAAGAAAACATAAATAATGGTAAACCAAATCCCACCGAACCTAAGATGGAATATGACATTGTGGAAGATATAAAGAAGGTAAGGGCGAATATCTCGTTATTTGAAATGTGCAAGGTGCCGCAGCAGAAAGAAAAGCTGTTGAAAGAACTTGAAGCATCAGAGGAGGGGCTGCCCACTGACATTCAGCCCAAGGAAGAAGAAGAAATTGGGGAAGCAAGTATAGGAGGTAAGCCTAAGAGCAAGAATCCACCTTTTCTCCTCACTTTTGAAATTTTTAACTACAACGTACATAATTTCCTGGTAGACTTAGGGGCATCGGTTAACGTCATGCCGCTGTCGGTCTGCAAAAGGACAAATGGGTAGCCTAAACCATCCACCTGGAGGGTTGTTCAATTGGATAGAACGAATGTGAAGGTAATTGGGGAAATGGAGGATGTTCTAGTCCACTTGTCTTCAAATGATAAGGTGTGTCAATTTATTGATATTGTGGTGGCTGACATACCAGAAGCTTATGGGCTTGTTCTGAGCAGGGACTGGTCGGCAAAGCTAAACGGATATTTTGCCTTGGACTGGTCACATCTGTGGCTGCCGTATAAAGGAAGCCCGAATCAAATTAAAATTTTGAGGGAGCCCCACATGAAACACAGTGTTACTCAATTCGAAGAAAAAAACGAACCAGTGGATTCTGTTTTTGGAAATTACTTTATTGAGTTAGAGCCAGGAAATTACCAAGCAGAAGAAGCCAACGACACATCAAATGCTCAGCCTAATCTCCTTCAGTTTTCATAGGTTGATGAAATCGATTATAAAATAGTAGACTTAGCAGTAGAAGTAGATGTAAATTCCCGCACATTAGTTAGCGATTTCTGGACACATTTTTTTGACGGATCTAAAACATTAGAAGGGTCAGGAGTTGGCTGTGTCCTGATTGACCCTAAGAAGAACAAACATTTTCTTTCATGTAGGTTAGAGTTTGAATGTACAAATAACATAGCTGAATATGAAGCGTTGGTTCAAGTTTTAAGGAAAGCAATTGAATTAAAGGCAAATAATCTGAAAGTGTTTGGAGATTCTGAAATAATTGTAAAACAAATTCGGAATCAAATACATTGCATTTCTCCTCACTTAAAAGCTTATCAAAATGAAGTATGGGATTTACTCAAATGTTTTAATGCATTTAATATTGTATCGATCCCAAGACTCAAGAATGCAACAACTGACTTGTTGGCCACATCAGCTGCGAGGCTTGTGCCCTCTAATAATCGGTGCTCTGTTGAATTGCTTTTCAGGCCATCGGTTCCGGATATGATTACCAACCTACAAGTGTTCGATGACGATTAGCAGATTATATAATTCTTAACGAATGACGAGGTATTTAAAGGGGCGATTATTGATGACAAAGAGCATCAGGCCGAGCTAAAATTCGATAATTTCAACCCTAAGGGAGTCAGAACTTTAGAATGGATGTTTGATTTAAATAAAAAATTTAGAAGACCAACAAATGTGAAGACTCATAACTCATCTCTACAGTTCGAATTGATTAATTTGGGGACTAAGATGAAGCCTAAATATGTGAATCTTGGAAAATGTTGTTCACCAGCTGAAAGAGATAAGTTCATCATTCTTTTCAATTAGTACAAAGATGTTTTTGCCTGGACGTATGAATATCTGAAGACATATGGCACCAGTATTATCCAGCATGTTATCCCCATCAAATCTGGAGTCAAACCTTATCAACAACCTTTAAGGAAAATGCATCCAAAATTGGAACCTCTGATCCAGAGTGAAGTTAAGAAATTATTGGATGCTAGAATCATTTTTAAGGTTAGATGCTCGGAATGGGTTTCAAATCTGGTACCAATGAGGAAGAAATCTGGAGAAATCAGGTTATGTGTGGATTTTAGAAACTTAAATCGCGCATCAGATAAAGACAATTATCCTGTTCCACCCATGGAGCAACTACTACAAATGGTTTCAGGTTCTGAACTATTATCTTTATTAGACGGATTTTCAGGCTACAATCAAGTATTAGTAGCCGAAGAAGACAGATTGAAAACGACATTCAGGACCAGGTGAGGAACTTTCGCTTACAGAATAATTCCGTTTGGACTTATAAATGCTGGAGCTATGTTTCGGAGGGCTATGGACATAGATTTTCATGGTTTGATTAGCCGCAGTGCTGTAGTATACCTCGATGACATCACGATATTCTCGAAGAAGAGAGAAGGACACGTGTTACATCTAAAGAAGATTTTTGAATGCTGCCGAAAATATGGTATCTCACTAAACCCCAAGAAGTGCGTGTTCCCTGTTACGGAAGGTAAGTTGTCGGGTCACGTGGTTTCAAAGAAGGGGATCTCCATAGAACCAGAAAGGATCAAAGCCATTGAACAGATTCCCTTGCCCCATAATAAAAAGGGCATGCAATCATTTATGGGGACAATAAACTTTGTGCGAAGGTTTGTGCCATATTTTGCTCAAATTGTTAAACCTTTGCAGCAAATGGTAAAGCAAAATGTACAATTCAAGTGGACTGATGTTGAGAAGAATGCATTCGGCAAGATTAAAACCGATGTTGCGCACGCACCCTCCCTCAAAAGCCCAGATTTTGATAAAGATTTTATTCTATACACTTTCACATCTGATGATTCGCTAGCAGCTGTGCTTACCCAGAAGGAAGATGGGGGAGATGAGTTCCCCATATCATTTATGAGCACTAGTCTGCAAGGGAACGAATTGAATTACCCGGCTATAGATAAAAAAGCTTACGTGGTGTTCAAAGTGGTGAAACAATTCAGGCCCTACATACTAAAGAACCGAACCAAGGTAATCGTCCCACACCCAACTGTGAGGTCTCTTTTCGTATAGAAGGAGTTAGGAGAAAGAAGGGGCAATTGGGTAACAGCTCTTCAGGAATATGACCTCGAATTAAAGCCAACTTCTATAGTTAAAGGGAAAGGGTTGTGCAGACTAATGACTGAAAATAGAAACAATGAAGAACATGCCTGGGAAGATGAAGCTGAGTTATATTTGATGGATGTATGTCCTCTTTTCACAGCCCCAGAATCTTGGTATCGAGACCTTGTGCATTACCTTCAGACATGATCGTTACTGGAACATTGGAATTCTAAGCAAAGAAGAGCACTGCGTCTTAAATCAACCTCATATCAAATTATTGAAGGAATATTATTTAGAAAAAAATATGACGGAGTTCTTCTTAGATGCTTAGAGAAACAAGATGCGAAAAAGGTAATGATAGATTTGCATGATGGGCCTGCTGGGGGACATTTTTCCGAAGATACTACAACTCATAAAATTCTCAGAGCCGAATACTATTGGCCCACGCTTTTCAAAGATGCACATGCCCATGTCAGAAAGTGTGACATTTGTCAAAGGTGTAGTGGAAGACAAGCTAAAGCAGTAGGACCATTGAAGCCTGTGATAATAATAGAGCCTTTTGAGCAATGGGGGTTAGATATCATTGGGGAGATAAAGCCACATTCTTCCCTGCAACACAAGTATATTCTGACAGCAACCGACTACTTCACTCACTGGGTTGAAGCCATCTCGTTGCACAAAATAAATGAGGATACGATCATAGACTTCTTGCAAGACCATATTATGACCAGGTTTGGAGTTCTAATTTCTTTAGTTTTTGATAATGCTACTTACTTTTCCTTGATAAGATTAACTACTTTTGCTCATGAGAAAGGGATTAAGTTGCATTACTCTGCTAATTACTATCCACAAGGAAATGGTTTAGTTGAATCTACAAACAAGAATCTGATTAGGATTTTAAAAAAGATGGTGATAAAAAATCAGAGGAGTTGGCACTCAGCGTTACCAAACGCCCTTTGGGCTGATAGAGTCACCCCCAAGTCTTCGATAGGAGTGTCTCCGTATACCCTTGTGTATGGTAAAGAGGCCATCCTACCCCCCAATATCATGCTACCCTCTTCCATAATAGCTCAGGAATCCAGAGGATCAAATAATGAAGTCTTGCAAATGAGGATATATAATCTCCTGAAGGCAGAAGAGTCTCGATCTAAAGCCAAAGAGCGCTTTAAACAACAACAAGAGGTAGTAAAGAGATGGTTTGATAAACACAAGGCTAGAACAAAAGATTTTGAGGTGGGAGATTTGGTTCTCAAGTGGGACCACCCCCATGATGAGAAAGGAAAACACACTAAATTTCAGCAGTTGTGGGTAGGTCCTTTCCAGATTGCGGCAAAGCTTGACCCCTTAACTGATAAATTGCAATATTTACAGGGGTGGGAAGAGAACTTACCAGTAAATGGTTTAGTTCTCAAACCTTATTTTTCCTTAGTTTTGTTTGTGTTCTTTTATCTTGTATATAAATAATTTGACTTGGCCATTTACTTTGAGTTATGTAGTTCTGTTTTGTTTTAGTCTAATTTTTGACTGATTTCAATAAAGGAGGCAAACTCGCGGTTGCATGGAGAACATCAGAATTTTGGAATGATTAAAGTTCTTGGGTATAAGACTGTGTATTATTGTTTATCTAAAATAATTTCTTCTATTTTAGCAGTTTTCTCAAGTGGCTATGAACACATTGAAGTCCTGCTTAACCCTTGTAAAATAAACCAGAATCAAAGGGTCTGGAATACTATTTTGAGGCTCCATCCATATCACATTTAAAATGTCCTAGGGAGTGACAACAAAGGGCCCATGGAAAGGAAGCAGGGTAAACATTATATTATATATAAATGATCCCATGCTAAGAATTGAATTCCAAAAGGCAGATAAGAGTCGAAAGCTCCTATGAAAGCATTATGTATCAAAACAAATATTAAACCATATAAGTACTAAATTGCCAAAAGTTCCTCTCCGTCCGTGAGCTGAAAATTGAATACATCTTTCACACAAAAGGACACTGTGGATAGAGGAGACTGAATCAAAATTCAAAAAGAAAGGCATGCAGGAGGACTCATATGAAAAGACAAAATTTCAAAAGCACAAAAGTTGCAAAATGGCATGGGAATGAGGAACAAATGAATATTTCTGTTTACCATATGCTACAATTCTATGGTGTCCAAGCTGGCAGCTACCTGAAGACAGAGGTAACAAATGAAATTCATCTTCCTGGCCTCAAAAGAGTTATCTTGAATTGAAAATCCTGGTTTCCACTCTCCTAAATTGGACTATCATCAATGATTAAAAGTACATACATTTGCCATTTGAGAAATCCAGATATCTGGAAGAATTCAACAGGTTCGTTTGTTGTTAAACAGCGTGTTACTCAAGAAATAATCATCCAGAGATCTAGGTCCACCAGGTAGTCGCCAATTGTTGCAGCTGCAACTGTTTCCCCAAATTTTCAAATTTTGTACCCCCTTGTTAATTTTAGCATTGCCTAGAATCGTTTGGATCCATAAAAAAATTTTGTTTTGCTTTAATTTTGGACTATTTTGAGGTTAACTCTCTTCCTGCTTTTTGGAAAATTGCTTATGTTTGAAATTGCTATGGGTTGCGGAATTTAGAGTTTGGTTTGTTGCCCTTTGAGCTGTGATTTCTTCTCGGAAGCTTATTTCTCATGCTAGCCACTGTTTCGAAGGCCATTTAAACAACGTATCAGAGCCATGTTTCCTTAGGGAGCCTCCATTGCGGAAATTGAATGATGATTATTCTGCAGGAGGATCTTGACTTCTCCGTTGTCGTGTCGTATCGTTTGACTTGTTTACTTTATCGGAGGTTGGTCGAAGTTGAGTCGGGGTATTTGGTCTTTGTGAAGCCACTATTTTGGAAGTGAAACAGGTTTTTTGGACTGCTGCGAGACCTTAATTTGTTCCGAACATTTAGCATTTTACATTGATCTTGCGCCATAGCAAAAGTTATGGTTTGGATCGGAGGTTGTAGTCTGTTTATCTTCCGCCCTTGCTGCTCCCAAGAGAACTAAGTATCCACCATATAACTGCTATGCCCGCCGATGCTTTGTCGGGTTTTCATCGCTTTTTCTTTGGACCGAGGGGTCTCTAGTCTTTCCTCCTCCACCCTTGCAGCTGTGTAACGCACTAATTGTCTGACGTTGATGTCTTTCCGCTTGCCGACTGGGAACTTTTCCACCCAGAGTTTGGATTTTAGCTCTTCTGAATCTGATAAACTTAACGGTCTCACAGATCCCGTTGCCTGTTTGAGACCCGCCAACGCAGCTGTGAGTGAGACTACACAGCTGATGTCTTAATGTTTTAAGCCACTGATAAGTTTTTTTCTTCCCGTTATTTTGTGAGTTGTAAACCCCTGTGTGGGCGATAGTGGTTTTCGTACTTGTTAAGGTTTTCATGACGAGAGCGCAATACAGGGCCTCTTTTGATGACTATTCGTTTTGTTGATGTAGTTTGATTGAAAAGATGCAGTCCTGATTAATGATAAATGTCATTTAATTATAGATGGACTCAAGAGACTTTTTCAGATTACTACTACAAGAAGGCATAGCTGGGAGACAAAGTAGCAGAAAGTTGGTTGGGCAGTGTTAGGCAGAGTTCGTACTGAAATCAATGGGATCTCAACAAAGATAAATGAAGGATAGGGCAGAATCAATGGTGACAAAAGCCCAGGCTTGGAAAGATCCGTCAGTTACTGAGTAGATCCCACTTTGTTAAGTACTCATAAGTTGAAATCTGAAAACGTAACGCATGAAGTGAATCATGAGTACTCACGAAAAAGACAAAATGGTGATATTAGACGGTTTTGAGGAGCCCAAAGGTCACACGGTTGGGGCAGCCCAAGGGGTCGGCTGATTTGGTTTAAATATAGGAAAGTTAGAGTTTACAAGGGGCTTTTTCCCTGGAAAAACTTGTGAACTATTGTTTGTAAGAGGAATTACTTCGTTTTACAATAAGAAAGTACAAATTTTTCCTGTTGGAGAAGGTGCTATGTGGAATGTTCCAATGTGATAAATGAACAATGTTGAAGGGGAACTATTTCATTTTCAACTGTGTTTCACTAACTGTGAGAGCGTTCTAACTTTATGAACCTATGTTCTTACCTGAATGTTCTCTAGTATATTCTGTGATGTTTTCCACTATGAGTAATGGAAGTTTTAACTGTTGATGAGCTATCTTGTCATGTATACTCTTATTCATGTTTATATGTTTGCTTCTAGGAACAACTATCTGTGATTTGCTGTAACATGTGAACAGTATTACATTAGTCATGAATTAATATCTAGCTCTCTAGAGATAGCCTAGTTAGTATTTATTTTTTTAATTGTGTGTGATTTAGATGTGAGGGAGTTTAAGATGAGAGGTAAGAACATGCGCATCACATTGTGAACACTCCTTGCATTCTCAATCAATCTGCATGTTAGGTAGGCACTTGCATATCATACTTAAAGTAAAAAATACAAAATATATACGGTGGATCGGGCCGCAACCGGTAAAACTTTTTATCTTTGTTACTTGACCTACGGTAGCCGGACTGCAAACTGGATGGATTCCCTACACCAAACAGTCACGGGCTAGTTGGGAACATTGACTGGGGAAAATCGCTTTGCTGTTGTTGCCTGTGATTTTTCAGGCCTCAACACAGCGATACCAAGGAGTTCAGTGGTTGCATCCTCGAACGCGATGACTGCTTCAAGAGAGGTAGTGTGATCTTGAAGTTTCAGTTTCAATAAATACCTGTAGTCACAATCAAACAAGTCAACCTCACATTTGGGACAATGCCAACCATTGGTAGAATTCTTGATGATTTTTTTCATGCATTGTTTTGAATCGAAAATTAAAGGGCAAGCAAGGTAGTAGAAGTTGTCAGCATCAATATGTGTTATGGTAGCCTTTACGGAAACCCATTCAGCTCTTTCAGAAGGATGAATGTTTTCAACTTCAAGAAGGGTTCATTTCTTATTCATTTGCTTAGGAAAAGTTGGATATCGTGTAGTTAAGGATGGGGATTAAGTATGGAAGCCCTCTTTTTCAAACCATTGGGTGAGTTTGTGCTTTTCTGGTATATCTGGGTTTATGAGAACTATGGATTTGGATGTAGTCCCAACTGTCTTTCCATTAAACTCGGCTACATGACCTCCCTTGATTGCAAGCACAGGGTGGGCATTTTTAGAGCACAAGGTAGATAGTTCTTAGCCTTCTACATGAAAATGTTCTCCCCACAAAGTAACAACCATGCTAAAACTTGAGTTGTCCTTTATACGGATTGTTTTTTTAGTAGTTTCTGAACCATCTTTCCTATGTATAGGGGTAGTAGGGGAAGTGTTTGTGGCAACACCAACGATGTCAACAATGGAGTTAATAGGAGATGACTTAATATCTTGAATAGTTTTGAAGTTGAAATGCATCTGTGGAAGTAGAATGCTTTCTAGTGGAAAATGTTGAACAATGGAGCTTGGTTGCAAGAAGATTTCCCATTCATTTGTAAGATGGCTATACATATTGTTTGTTGGTTTGATAGTGGCTTTGGAAATGAGGTAGACATGGCCAGGAAGCACTTGATCATAAAAAACATCTGCAGAATCATTAAAGTAAGTGATGTGTATTTCACCCTCGCCCTTATCAATAAAGTCAAATTCGAAGATGTATGCATTGATAGGAATTATTGTTTCAACAGTGGATGGTGAAGCACTTTGAAGAAGTGTGCATTGTTTCTTTTGAGGTGGTTCTTGCATTGAAGAGCATGGGGAAGTTGTTTCAAGAGATGGTGGGAGAGATATAGTGATTGGGTGGCCAATCAATGATGCAGAGGGCTCGATGAAGTCAAAGTCCTATAGTAAGATAGACCTGCACAAGGGAAAAAACAAGAAAACAAATAAATAATGATTTTACTAAATGGGGAAGAAATGAAAACATAACTTAGTATAATAAAAAAGGAAGCATACTTGCATTGGCAAAGAATTGCACATGTCCATTTCTTAAGGTGTATAATAGACCCTTGTTGAAGCATTCCTGAAGCGATGAGAGAATTGGACTTTGATGGAAGCATGGTGTGGTGCATGTATATCCCATCAAAGATTGTTGTTCAATATCGCATGGTTGAGGTGCGAATAGATTTGATTTGTTCCACACCGAATATTTGTAGGAGCGGTTGCATATCGGAGGTTAGTGCAAGTAGTAATTCAATGGCATGTTCGGTCAAAGGGCTGGCCATTATTTGTTACCTGGGAGGAATAAGAAAATAAAAGGAAGTTAGGTGTAAGGGGAAAGTAGAAAAGGGGGGGAGTTAGGTGTTTCTAATAACTAGAAATCTTATCAGGAACAACAAGCATTTATGCCCTAAATATAAAAAACCATTGAAATAAATCAAGGCAATATCAGGAATGAAGTGTGATAACCAACCAATATTTACAAAGCGATACACTAAAGTTTATATTAAAGCATATTATTCCATGAAATGATGATTTTGTTAAAACAAAGAAAAAGGAAGGGGTTTAAATAAAAGAGACATTTTATTGTGATATAAAAATCAAAAGTGATTGGACAATGTTACCAGCTAAAATGTTTAAGGTTGAAGGTTTTGGGAGTTGTATCTAAAATATGTAAGTCTAACACACATTGATGCAAAAAATTGAGGATGGTTGAAATGTCTTGTGGAAAGCTTTTTGGGTTACATGCAAACAGGATTGACATGTGATGATGAATCTTTCCTCAACTTGTGTAAGGATGGATAGAAGAAGGGGAAATGGAGACCATGATAAGATTCTTTGCATATTGAACAAACATGGATGGATGGTAGGAGTGTAGGCATGACTTAAATTTGTTGAGATCAAAGGTCATGACGACATGTAGTGCATTTTTTGGGGGGGTGGGCATGAATGTGGTAGGTCTTGTGTGGACATTGCGGTAGATGAGTGAGGGAAGCCATCCGAAAAAATGTAACATGTGAGCCAAAAAAATGCAATAAGGTGCAAAGAGATAGTGATATGTGGAAAGTTGTTTTAGTGAAAGAGTCACAACATGTAGGTTATGTTTAATTACGAGTTAGGTATCTTGTATTTATAAAGGAAAATAAGTGTAAAAGGTGTAAAAAGTGAGTGATATGTACAAAGTTGGTTTAGTGAAAGAGTCACAAAATGTAGGTTATGTTTAATTATGAGTTAGGTAGCTTGTATTTATAAATAAAAATAAGTGTAAAATGCCTAAAAGACCTTATGACCTTCATGTGATATGTAACTGGGCCTTCCAAAAGCACAATGATAGTGACAATGGGGTCCACACACCAATTGACTAGTGAAGGTAACAAAGAGGTAGTTATGTTGGCAATGGGGCAAATGTTCCAATCTAGAAGACTTGGCAACACCTCCCAACGACAATAGCTAACTTCAGGAGTCAATTGCACCCACAATTGCTCCTTGGTGATGTCCTAAGTTTGGCCACTAAGATACCTTGCATCAAGTGTGGATCAGGGGTTCGGCCTGGACGGTATAGTGTTGTCTCCCTACAATGAGTTGGGTGACTCATAGGGGAGAGCAGGGCAACTATACCTTGACTTTAACCTCCTTTGGCACAACGCACTTCTGATCCGGGTTTTCTTTTAACACTTGCTTATAGCAGGATTTATAAAGCACCCTATAAGTCAACACTGCTATGTTTCAAAATATACCTAATGAAAGTAGATTGGAGGGCATTAATGGATTCCTAGCCCAATCAATCCTACCTAACTAAAATTTTCATAAGTTACTAAAAATATAAAGTAAATAAAAAAATTATATCCTTTTATAACATAAAAGAAATAAAGCTACCATACATCCATCTTAAACATTTATTTATTTCCATAAATAAAATCATAACCACCATTCATTCATTTCTACCATATCGAAATTGAAGTTGGTTGAATATTTAGTCTGGTTCATCTTATTTGTTTGTTAATAAATCTAGATTAACAAAATATGTTATGAAAATAGTAAATCCAAATGCTTTAAATGTAGAATCACTTTTCAGAAGTAAGTATATTTTAACAACTTGCTTGTAAAAAAACACATAAATGGGGTTCCCACACAATTTAATTTGACATATAAAATAAGGAGGTGTCTTCACTTGTTTTCCTTTGTTGATATACTATGTATATTTTTTAAGAATATATACTATGAGATGCATGCATGCACATGAGATTATTTGATTACATCATAATGCCACGTGAAAGTAATAAACATAGGTAAGGCTTTTGATAAAATAAAAGTATACCTTACACTTTGCACACCTTTGTTTTTGGTCTTTGCAACACTACTTTATGTGCTTGTCTGAGCACCTGAAATATGTCATTATGTCATTTGTGATGCATAGAAAATTTATGATTAAACCAAAAAAAATATATCTACAATGCAACACTACCAATTAATATGTAAAGGAGAATTGAATTGGAAAAATGTATTATTGATTATAAAGAAGTTATTGCATATAATATTTTGTGTGTAGGTGGTAGTAAATATCATTATATTGTTTCTTTTAGCGTTGTAAGAGTTGTGTATATTGTTTAAGGTAGATACCAATAGGCATTTACCTATACCTAATTAGCATCCACGAAAACAACAATTAAAATATGTAAAGTAACTGTTGTAAATG